>CM064509.1:23567276-23790012 GCA_032716605.1 Paralithodes platypus | reverse complement strand
TCCCACTATAGCACTTGGTAGCCTATTCCACCTATCTACAACTCTGTTACCAAACCAATATTTGCCTATATCCTTCCTGAAACGAAATTGATCTAATATGAGACCATTTCTTCGAGTTCTTTCGCTATCACTGAGCTTTAGTACATTTTTCATGTCCCCTTTATTAATCCCACTAACTCACTTGAACACCTCTATCATGTCCCCTCTAACTCTGCGTCTCTCTAACGAATGTAAGCCTAATTTCTTCAACCTTTCTTCATACGGAAGATTTCTAATATGGATCATTTTTGTCATTCTACGTTGTACTCTCTCCAATTAATCTATGTCCATTCTGTAATAAGGACACAAAAATTGAACTGCATAAGCCATATGGGGTCTCACTAATGACAAGTACAGTTTTAAGATAACATCAGCAGTTCTGTTACTCACACTCCTAGAGATGAACCCGAGAATCCTGTTTGCCTTATTACGAACGTTTATACACTGTTCTCTAGGCTTCAAATCATTGCTAACAAACACACCTAGATCTTTCTCACAATCTGAGTTTTCTAATTCCATATTAGCTAGTTTATATTTAAGATTTGTATGCATCTTTCCTATCTTTAATACCTTGCATTTGTCAATGTTAAACTTCATCTGCCAATTTACTGACCATTCGTGTAAGGTATCTAGATCCCTTTGGAGGCACTCTATATCTCTATCTGAATAAATTTTTCTCCCCATTTTGGTATCGTCTGCAAATTTACTTATCCTACTAGTTATACCTAAATCAAGGTCATTTATGTATATAACAAACAACAGAGGACCTAATACATATCCCTGGGGGACACCACTTTTGACTGTTTTCCATTCTGACTTGGTACCATTTATGCCGACTCTCTGCTTCCTACCAATTAGCCATGACCTAATCCATCCCAACAACGCCCCATCTATTCCATGCGCCTCAACCTTTCTCATCAAACTCTCATGGGGGACTGACTCTGTCGAAAGCTTTACTGATATCTAAATATATTATATCATATGACTTGTCATTATCTCCTGCTTCATATACCTCTGAGAAAAAACTAAGGCAAATTAGTTAGGCAAGAACGTCCCTGAGTGAATCCAAGCTGAGAAGAATTTATTAAATTAAATGTTTCTAAGTGGTTTCGAATTTTACTAGCATAATTGACTCTAGTAGCTTTCCTATGATTGATGTAAGACTAATGGGACGACAATTAGACGCTATTGATGTATCACCTTTTTTGAATATCGAAACAACATTTACAAGCTTCCAAGCTTCTGTAACTAAGCCTGTCTCAATGACTTGTTACATAGAAATGTTAATGGGTAACTTAACTCATCTCTGCATTTATTTAATACTCTAGCATGTACCTCATCAGGACCAGGCGATTTATGATGTTTCAGTCTGTCAATTTCCTTAAGCACATAATTTCTACTTATGCTAACCATACTTAACTTATGTTCTATACTATCGCCATGTACCTAATTACAGACTTCTGGAAACTGTGCCAAATTTTCATTAGTGAAAACAGAAAGAAATTGACTATCTAATGTACTACACATTTCTAAATAATGTTGTGTCATTTCTCCTATCGAAGTGTTAAGGGGACCAATTACATCTCTAACCTTGGATTTATATAGTTGGCAAACAAAACTTTAAGCTTAATTTTTGAGTCATTGGCAACCTTGATTTCATAATTTCTTTTTTCTTTCCAAATATCCTTTTGTACCTGTCTTGATAGATTCTGATAGTAAGCAAGTAGCTGAACTTCGCCTTTCTTAATTTTTCTATATATTCCTCTCTTTTTTCCTAAAAGATCTAATAGTCTATTATTCATCCATTTGGGTTGGTTCTGTGTTAATCTAAATTTTCGTTTGGGGATATATTTATTTTGCGCATTGAATACTGACTTGATAAAATTATCGTATGTATCTACCAAGTTTGACTTCTCTTCCTGACTTATGCTGACAGGTACCTGAGAAGGGGTACACTCATTTGGACACCTGGATCGACTTAATTTTTTTACCATAGGGTCCGCTAATAGGGCTCTTCTTAACCCACCATAATTGGCTTTTCTGAAGTCAGGTATTAATGTTGTATTCTCTCTGGTATTACCTTTCCATTGTATATTAAAATACACAGAATTGTGGTTGCTATTTCCTAGGTGGTCCCCTATCTCTACATTATTTATCATATGTTCATTGTTACTGAAAACTAAATCGAGAATATTATTACCTCTAGTCGGCGTATCTATGAATTGAAATAATGAAACCGTGAATAATAAATAACCGTGAAAGATGAACCCCATCCCTTGCGTACATCCCATCTCTCCCATAGAAACTATCCCAGTTATTAATGAATGGTATTGCTTTTTCTTTGCAATATTTCTCCAAACGGCAATTGACACCAATCGCCCTGGATGTCCATTCCTTGGGAACTCCTCTTCTGGGTAGGATACAATGTACTACAGGGATCCCTCCCTTCATCCTAACTTTATCTAACACATCCCGATACTGCTGCAGCAGTTCCTCACTTCTACCCTTTATACAAACAAATATACGTGAATTCCTTCCAACGGATATATATATATACAATATACATAGATGTATATACTGATACATTACTGTGGATAATTGTGAATAAACGCAGCGAATGATAATGTGTGTGCGTGTGTGTGTGAGCGTGTGCGTGTGCGTGTGTGTGTGCGTGTGTGTGTGTGTGTGTAAACAGAATACCAGACAAATATGGGTGTGTATAGAGTCACGTCATCAACTACAGAGAGAGAGAGAGAGAGAGAGGAGTTACAAGGAATGGATACTATTTAAAAAAAATTGCGGTCCATTCCAAAGAGATACTAGAAGTGGAAATAGAGAGGTTACGTAATGCACTGCACTCATTACAGAGCGTGCAAACTATTATTTAATCTCATCTTGAACTATCTATCTATCTATATGCTCAGGCCCAATCCCCATTTTTCCTATTTTTTTTTTATTTCGATTGTATTATATTTTATTTTTTTTTTTTCTTGGGGGTGGCCGATTCAAGACAGAGCAAGAACAGGGAAAACACAAAACAACTTAAAACAACGAACAAACACAGATAAAACACAAATTCACACACATTCACACACCTTGAACTGCTCTATGAAACTTTAGACAATTTCAGAGGGAATGTTCTAGAACAGATTTATATGTGTTCCACTCTGCTGAACCTTTCTTCATTCTATTTTCCAGCCATGATTACGTGTTGTATTTATATTGAGGTTAAATATTGTTCTATGATCCACATTGTCAACCCATTAAATATTTTAAAAACTTCAATGAGCTTACCTTTATAGTTAAATAGATAGAGAGAGAGAGAGAGAGAGAGAGAGAGAGAGAGAGAGAGAGAGAGAGAGAGAAAATGTACTGCGTTAAAGTGTATTTAACCGTTACTCCTATTTTCCGGTACGGCAAAGAATAGTAGATTAGTAGTTTAAATATCCACACTGCCCTGTAAGAACCACTAGGTAAGTTGCAGTTTGTTCTAACTGTCTTCATAGCGCAATGGATAAATGCACTGAATTTCGGTGTGAGCATCCTAGGTTCGAATCCCTGGACTGCCACATGTATTTGTTGATTTCATTAATTGAGTTTAGGAGTAAAGTCGGTTGGTGGAGGGAACATAATAAAGTATATTCCTTTGTATAGATATACCTCCACCCTATCATTTGAATTTCATAGATCTACCTCCACTCCCCCCCCCATCCCTCCTTCGTAGATATACCTCCCCCCAACCCCCTTCTCTCCCACAACCCCTAAATTGAAGCTTTACCAGATAATAGGCCTTTTAGCTTTAAGCCTTATTCATCTCCGTCTTAACTCTTCTTCTTCTTCTTCTTCTTCTTCCTCCTCCTCTTCCTCTTTGACCTCTTCTTCTTTGACTTCTTCTTCTTCTTCTTCTTCTTCCTCCTCCTCCTCCTCCTCTTCCTCTTTGACCTCTTCTTCTTCTTCCTCCTCCTCCTCCTCTTCCTCTTTGACCTCTTCTTCTTTACCACCCTCTTCTCTTCATTACCTTTGTTTCTCTTTTTCTTTCACCTCCTCTCCTTCTCCCCCTTCACTCACTCTCTCTCTAACACACACACACACCACATTATCTGTCTGTTCGTCTCTCTCTCTCTCTCTCTCTCTCTCTCTCACACACACACACTACAGTTCCCTTGTCCTAGTGATTTATGCAGCTCCGGGTTCAATTTAGCTCCTGCCCAGGCTATATTCAGAACACTAGGGGCTCAGTTTAGGGGTGAGAGAGAGAGAGAGAGAGAGAGAGAGAGAGAGATGTATGTTGTGAAGTAGTAGAAGAGCTATATGGGAGCATCTGGTAGGGCCTAAGATATCACACACAGGTCATAAAGTGTGGGGCGGAGAGATAGTTACATAGAGTTACATATATACACAGACTGCACACACACCTTGCGGTCCCTACTAGGCAGTC
Source organism: Paralithodes platypus (assembly GCA_032716605.1). NCBI lineage: Eukaryota > Metazoa > Arthropoda > Malacostraca > Decapoda > Lithodidae > Paralithodes > Paralithodes platypus. The sequence goes on along the minus strand of CM064509.1, from coordinate 23,785,535 downwards.
TGGACTTAATGCTAAAATAAAATATGCTACAAAGTGGAAGGCAAGGATAGCAAAGCAGAAGAGAGTTAGAGAAGGTGAGAGGGGTAGTTAAGAGGTAGTTCAATTCAATTCAATTCCTTTATTTCGCAATACATATGTACAGTACACAGTACAAAACACACATTACATAATAATTTATAGTGTTTCAAATGTATTAAACATTCAAAATTATTTCATCATATACAACCTATTTACAATATTAGCTTCTGATAGTCAGGATAAAATCATCAATCAAATTACAATAGTAAAAAAAATAATGCATTCAAAAACTCAATTATGAGGATGAAGTTATGCGATAATGAAATTATCGAATTCAATTAAAATGCAATTTCTAAGACTATTTGTTGCATATACCGCTGTTAAGAAATAATAGTTACGCCCTTCAAGAGCTAAAACCCATAATAGACCATGGACCTCGCCTGTCCGCATGCCCTTGTACCCACTCAATCCTGGCTCTCAAACATCTAGATTTTCTCCTTTACATCTTACATTATAAGTTTTGTCGAAACAAATTTACCCCACTTTTGAACCCATGAAACCTTCTTTAATAATAGGAATAATTATGCCTAATTATAGGCTTTTGAGACCTTACTACTCTTTTGGCAGTCATCGTGCTTGAAACTTACTGCTGTTCTGATGATTGAGTAGCAACTTGTTTGCATCGAGCTGCCGTGGATAATGGCTGCTGGCGTGGGCGGTGAACGCCCCACAAATACGCTTAAGGGATTTATTAAATGCAACTGAAAATGCTTTAACAACCACTTAGTAATTAAAAGAAACTGTCGTGATTCCATAGGGGAAGTCCATAATCTGGCAGACAGTAAGAATTAAAAAGAAATACACATTGTCTCTTTTGGTTCACAAAAAATGGTTTGTAATTTCTAAAAATACTATTAAAAGATCCATACAAATTATTTAGTCTAAAAGTTATGTCCATCTGAGTCTTTAAAATTAAACAAAATATTGTGGCCCAGATATTTGAATCCCTTCACCACCCTCCAAGGTAATCTCCGGTTTCAGCTCAATGCTCTGCGTCTGCCTGATTATTATTGGTAGTAAATATCATGCATTTAGATTTATCTGCTGTTAATTTTTAAGTAAATTGTTGATCAATACAAGAACATAATTTGTCTATATAATCCATATATCCATATCTTCTTGAAAAGAATCAGCCAGGAGGACTATATCATCAGCGTAGGCTAATATGTTGCATCTCACCATCATCCATATTTACATCCTGCATTAGTACCAGCCACCTTTCATGTATAATTTTTGTCCATGTATAAATTGTATATATCCAGGGTGAGAAGGTAATTTTCCGAGGCCTTGCCCCGTCTCACAGGCCGTTGCCTCACACCTTGGCCTCACACCTTTCTCAACATAAACATAGTTGCTATAAGAGTTTTTTTCCCCCCCCCTTTTGGGGGGCCATCTTGACATTTCCCGTTGTCTGATATCCTTAGGTAATGCATTAAACATTAATATTACATCTACTGGTAGTGACAATTCTAACTAATTTGTTTCCCTAAAATAAAATGGTCTACCCTATCAAAAGCTTTACTTAGGTCAATCAAATGTAGCTACTGCGCTTGTTCTTACAATTCGAGTATATTTTTTTCATAATGTCTTTAAGAATAAAACAAGTTATCTGTGGTTGAAGACCCTGATTTAAACCCGAATTGTCTAAAGTTGAGAACCACTTTTTCAGATAAAATATCTAAAATAATTAATTCAAATAGTTTTAAAAGGCATGAGGACTGCCTAATGGGTCCTGTAATTATCTGACTCTGTAATATTTTTCCTACTGTCTTTTATAATAGGTGTAATAGTACCCTTCAGCAAGTCACCAGGGAGATAGCAGTGGATAAAACAAGTATTTAAAAAATGAGCAATATTTTCCAAAAAAGACCAAGAGGCATTCTTTAAAAAAATTGTGTGAATAAAATCATGACCTTCACCAGAGTTAAGACGCATTAACAATTGTTTTATAGTGTGACTAGAGATCTTTAAACGCATTTTTCTACCTTCAGGCCACGCTTGCTTAATATTATTTAAGAAGTCTCGCTCATCGTTAGGATTATTTGGAGGTTGACTTAAAAGAAATTTTTCTTTAAATACTTTAGTTATATTAGAATTGCCACTCTGGCCATTTATAACACTTGATACCTTTTTACAACCTTTCTTTATTTTTACTTCATTCCAAAATTCACTCTTATTCTTATATAAAAACTTTTCCGTTATTGAATTACAAATCTCTCTCTGTTCGTTAATTTTACATTCATTTAGTGCCTTTTTAAATTCCTTCCGACTGTCTAACATATCTCTATGAATATCTGTTTCCACGTATCATGCCATTCCTCACCCAGGTTAAGAATTTCATCCTGGCAATATTGTGTTTAGCCTTAATACGCCGGTTCCATCCTGGTAGCAATTTATATTTGTTCTTTTTAATATTAGCACGTGCAGAGTCTCTACTAGCGCTCACAATGCGGTCGGGATTAGTGAATACAATTTATCAATCCTTCTTAGATGATTGGGATCCCGACACCCTAACCTATGACAATCATGAATAGGGAAGGAATAAAAATCTTGTAAAAGATTGTCAACCCTCTGATTAATATGATTAATTTCTTGCATGCTTAACCTTTGCCAGTTAACACGAGTTTAATTATTGTCAGCAAGTAAGCCAGATTCTTTAATCTTTTGACCTCCCCTAGTAAATTTTAAAGTAGCTTCCATGCAAGTGGTCCGATCCTATAATGTGTTGAAGTATTTTTATGTTGTTAATTGTAATATGATTGTGCACCTTTCCCATTACATGATCCAGCCATCTGGTGACGGAATCCCCATATCCAACAAATGTATAGGAGTCATTATCCAATATATCCACATCATAACACCTCAGTGAGTTTCTATTAATAAACTCTGACAAATTTCGCCAGGCTCTACCTGAGAAAGGGTCGGCATTGAAGTCCCCTATCAGAAAAATTTCATCGTAATTAATATTGCTGATAAGATCCTCCAATACTGATAAGGACTCTAAATATTTATTTAAAGTTTCAGCTCTCCATACGTCACTATTCAGATAAATATTGATAAATGCCACATTGCGCCCAAATATATTTATATTAAGGACCATATAATTTGTTTCCAATATTACTTTATTGAACTCTATTTGTAGGTCCTTTCTCCACAAAATGGCCATTCCTCCCTCAGGTCTGCCGGCATTACTTACCAATGATTTATGAGAATAGGTAGCCCCCACAGCAAATCAACCATGTAGTGGTTGTGTGGTGGTGTAGTGGTTGTGTGGTGTAGTGGTTGTGTGGTGTTGTAGTGGTTGTGTGTTGTAGTGGTTGTGTGGTGTTGTAGTGGTTGTGTGGTGTTGTTATGGATAGAAAATTGGCTCAGCGACAGAAAGCAAAGAGTAGTCATAAATGGTAAGGCATCTAAATGGACCAATGTAAGTAGCGGGGTACCCCAGGGATCGGTACTAGGACCAATTCTCTTTCTAATTTACATCAACGACATAGATGAGGGTCTCACCTGTACAATCTCAAAATTTGTTGACGATAAAAAAATTGCAAATAGCGTACTCTCAAAAGATCAAGTTGACGATATGCAACACAATCTAGATAAATTGTCACATTGGGCCCAAATTTGGCAAATGAGTTTCAATGTGGATAAATGTAAAGTACTACATATCGGATACCTAAATGAGAAAGCAAACTATTCGATGAATGGCACTCAGCTTAAGAATGTAAACAGAGAAACCGATCTGGGAGTAACAATATCGAGTAACCTAAAACCGAGTCAACAATGTTCAGAAGTTGTTAAGAAGGCAAACAAAATAATTGGCTTTATAGGCAGATCATTTGAGCATAAATCCAAAGACGTAATCCTAAACCTTTACAATTCCTTAGTCCGCCCTCTTCTGGAATACTGCGTTCAATGCTGGTGCCCTTATTTACCAAAAAGACATAAACAAGCTAGAACGAGTTCAACGTAGAGTTACCAAAATGATACCTAGCCTAAAGAACAAACCATACGAAGAGCGTCTTAGAGAATTAAATCTATTTCCTTTAACCCAGCGCAGATTAAGAGGTGACTTAATTCAAGTGTTCAAAATCATCAAAGGCATCGACAATATGAACTGTAGTAAGTACTTCACTATCGACCAATCTAATTACACGCGGGGAAACGGTTGCAAAATTATTGGTAAATCTTTTAACTCACACGAATCTAAGAATTTCTTCTTAAATCGAGTTGTCAACTTGTGGAATGGGCTTCCCCGAGATGTTATAGACTGCAGCACCGTTGATTCATTTAAATTCCTTCCTAGACAAATATCTCGCATCAAACCCGCGACTGACTGCGTTTGTAAATGAATAACTTTATTTTATCCTCCCCTCAGTTACTAACCCATATGTCCCCTACTAACTTCCTAGTCCTGCCACGTTAGTGGCAGGGCAGTAGTTCCCTTTCCAATGTTCCCTTACCCACTCTAAACCACTGTTTGGACACTTGATCCTCAGTGTTTTGGAGGACAAGCAGCCTAGAAGGGTCACTAGATCTGTTGTTGCTTGCTTGATTTCCTTTGTAGTGGTTGTGTGGTGTTGTAGTGGTTGTGTGGTGTTGTAGTGGTGTTGTTGTGGTGATGGTGTTTTTGTGGTGTGGTGGGTTGTAGTGGTTGTTGTGTGGTGGTAGTGGAGGTTGTGTGGTAGTAGTGGTTGTGTGTTGTGGTGGTGTGTGGTTTGTGGGGGTGTAGTGGTGTTGTGTGGTGTTGTAGTGTGTGTGTTGGTTGTTGTTGTGGTGGTGTGTTGTTGTGTGGTGTGTTGTTGTGTTGGTTGGTAGTGGTTGTGTGGTGGTAGGTGATGTGTGGTGGTGGTGGTGGTTGTGTAGTGGTAGTGGTGTTGTGGTGTAGTGTTGTTGTGGGTGGTAGTGGTTGTGTTGTGTTGTGGTGGTGGTGGGTTGTGGTGGTTGTTGTGGTGGTGGTTGTGTGGTGGTGTGGTGTTGTTGTGTGGTAGTGGTTGTGTGTGGTGGTGGTTGTAGTTGTTGTGGTGGTAGTGGTTGTGGTGGTAGTGGTTGTGTTGTTGGGTGGTAGTGGTTGTGTGGTAGTAGTGGTTGTGTTGTGGTGGTTGGGTGTGTGGTGGTGGTGTGTTGTTGTGGGTGGTGGGTTGTGTGTGGGGGTGGTGGTGGTGGTTGTAGTTGTGGTGGTGTGGTTGAGTTGTGGTGGTAGTGGTTGTTGTTGTGGTGGTAGTGGTGGTGTGTAGTGGCTGGGTGTGTTGTGGTGGTGTGTGGTGGTTGGGTGTGTGGTTGTAGTGGTGGTGTGGTGGTTGTTGTGGTGGTAGTGGTTGTTGTGGTGGTTGGTGGTGTGGTGGTGGTTGGTGTTGTGGTGGTGGTTGTGGTTGGTGTTGGTGGGTTGTTGTGGTGGTAGTGGTTGGTGTTGTCGTGGTGTGTGTGGTGTTGTTGGTAGTGGTTGTTGTGGTGGTGGTAGTGGTTAGTTGTGGTGGTAGTGGGGTGTTGTGGTGGTGGTGTGGTGTCTGTGGTGGTATGGTGTTGTTGTGATGGTGGTTGTGGTTGTGTTAGTGGTTGTTGTTGTGGTGGTATTGTGTGTTGTGGTAGTGGTTGTGTTGTTGTGGTGGTAGTGGTTGTTGGGTAGTGGTTGTGTAGAGGTTGTTGTTGTGGTGGTAGTGGTTGTGTGTAGTTGTGTTGTTGTGTGGTTGTGTTGTGGTGGTTGTGTTGGGGTTGTTGTGGTGGTGTAGTGGTGGTTGTTGTGGTGGTGGGGGTGTTGTGGTGGGTTGTTGTGCTGGGTGTTGTTGTTGTTGTGGTGGTAGTGGGGGTGTTGTGGGTGGTAGTAGTGAGTGTGGTGGTAGTGGTTGTTGTTGTGGTGGTAGTGATGTGTGGTGGTGGTAGTGGTTGTGTGGTGTGTAGTGGTGTTGTGGGTGGTGTAGTGGTTGTGTTGTGGTGGTAGTGGTTGTTTTGTGGTGGTAGTGGTTGTTGTTGTGGTAGGTGTTGTTGTTGTGGTGGTAGTGGGTGTGTTGTGGTAGTGGTTGTTGGTGTGGTAGTTGTTGTGTTGTGTGTGGTGGTAGTGGTGTTGTGGTGGTAGTGGTGTTGTGGTGATAGTGGTGTTGTGTGGTGATGTAGTGGGGGTAGTGTTGTGTTGTGGGTGGTTGTAGTGTGGTAGTGGTTGTGGGGTGGTGTATTGGGTGGTAATGGTTATTGTGTGGTGGTTGTTAGTGGTAGTGGTGGTGTTGTAGTGGTGGTGTGGTTGTTGTGTAGTGGGGCGGTGGTGTTTGTAGTGGTGGTGGTGGTTGTTGTGTGGTGGTGGTGTAGTGGTGGTTGTTGTAGTTGTGGTGGTGTAGTTAGTGTTGTAGTGGTGGTGTTGTGATGGTGGTGTTGTTTTGTGGTGTTGTGTAGTGTTGGTGGTTGTAGTGGTGGTGGTGGTTGTTGTGGTGGTGGTGTGGTTGTGGTGGTGGTGTGGTTGTGGTGGTGGTGTGGTAGTGGTGGTGGTGGTAGTGGTAGTGTTGTGGTGGTGTTGTTGTTGTGGTGGTAGTGGTTGTTATTGTGGTGGTTGTGTGGTGGTGGTGAGTGGTGTGGTGTGGTGTGTGGTGGTTGTTGTGTTGGTGGTGTAGTGGTAGTTTTGTTGTGTGGTGGTGGTGGTTGTTGTGGTGTGTGGTTGTGTGTGGTGGTGGTGTTGTTGGGGGTGGTGGTTGTTGTGTGTGGTAGTGTGTTGTTGTGGTGGTGGTGGTTGTTGTGGTGGTGGTAGTGGTTGTGTTGTGGTGGTGGTGGTTGTGTGGTGATTGTGGTTGTTGTAGTGGTTGTGGTTGTGGTGGTAGTGGTTGTTGTGGCGGTAGTAGTTGTGGGGGTAGTGGTTGTTGTTGTGGTGGTAGTGGTTGTTGTTGTGGTGGTAGTGGTTGTTGTTGTGATGGTAGTGGTGTTAGTGTGGTAGTGGTTGTTGTTGTGGTGGTAGTGGTTGTTGTTGTAGTGTGGTGGTGTGTTGTGTGGTTGTTGTGTGGTGGTTGGTGTGTTTGGTGGTAGTGGTTGTGGTGTGGTGGTAGTGTGTGGTAGGGTTGTGGTGTGGTAGTTGTGTTGTGGGTAGTGTGTTGTGGTGGTTTGTTGTGTTGTGTGGTGGTTGTTGCTGTGGTGGTAGTGGTTGTTGGTGTGGTAGTTGTGGTTCTGGTGGTAGGGGTGTGTTGTGTGGTGGTAGTGTTGGTAGTGTGTGTCTGGTAGTAGTGGTTGTGGTGTGGTGGTGGTTGTGGTTGTGTGGTTGGTTGGTGGTTGGGTGGTGGTAGTGGTGTTGTGTGGTGGTAGTGGGTTGTTGTGGTGGTGGTGTTTGTGTGGTGTGGTGTGTGGTTGTGGTGGTAGTGGTTGTTGTGGGTGGTTGGAGTTGTGGTGGTAGTGGTGTGTTGTGGTGGTAGTGGTTGTGTGGTGGTTGTGGTTGCTGTTGTGGTTGTGGTTGATCTTGTGGTGGTTGGTGTGGTTGTAGTGGTGGTAGTGGTGTTGTTGTGGTGGTAGTGGTGTTGTTGTGGTGGTGTGGTGTTGTGTTGTTGGTGTGGTGTTCTGTTGTGGTGGTAGTGTGGGGTGTGATAGTGGTGTTGTTGGTGTGGTAGTGGTGTGTGGTGGAGGTAGTGGTTGTTGTTGGGGTGGTAGTGGTGTTGTGGTGGTAGTGGTTGTTGTGGGGTGGTGGTGGTATTGTGGTGGTAGTGGTTGTGGTGGTTGTAGTGGTAGTTGTGGTGGTTGGTGGTTGTGTGTTAGTGTTGTGTGTGGTGGTGGTGGTTGTGTGGTGTGGTGTGTTGTAGTGGTTGTTGTAGTGGTGTGTTGTGGTGGTGGGGTTGTGGGTGGTAGTGGTTGTTGTTGTGGTGGTGGTGGTTGTTGTGGTGGTGGTGGTTGTGGTGATAGTGGAGGTTGTTGTGGTGGTGGTGGTGGTGGTAGTGGTGGTTGTAATGGTGGTGGTAGTGGGTTGTGGTGTTGTAGTGGTTGTTGTTGTGGTGGTAGTGGTGTTGTGTGGTGGTAGTGGGTGTTGTTGTAGTGGTTGTGTGGTGGTTGTAGTTGTTGTGGTGGTAGTAGTGGTTGTGGTGGTGGTAGTAGTGGTTATTGTGTGGTGGTAGTGGTGTGTTGTGGTGGTATGGTGTTGTTGTTGTGGTGGGTTGTTGTTGTGGTGGTAGTGGTTGTTGTTGTGGTGTTGTGTTTTGTGGTGGTAGTGGTTGTTGTGGTGGTGGTGTGGTTGTGTGGTGGTAGGTTGTGTTGTGGTGGTAGTGGTTGGGTGGTGTGTAGTTGTTGGTGGTGGTAGTAGGTGTTGTTGTTGTTGTGGTGGTGGTTGTTTGTGGTGGTGTTTTGGGTGGTGTTGTAGTGGTGGTATGGTTGTGTTGTGGTTGTAGTGGTTGTTGTTGTGGTGGTTGTGGCTGTAGTGGTTGTTGTTGTGGTGGTAGTGGTTGTTGTTGTGGTGGTAGTGATATTTGTGGTGGTGGTAGTGGTTGTTGTTTTGGTGGTAGTGGTTGTTGTTGTGGTGGTAGTGGTTGTTGTTGTGCTGGTAGTAATGGTGGTTGTTGTTGTGGTGGTGGTGGTGGTGGTTGTTGTGGTGGTAGTGGTTGTTGTTGTGGTGGTAGTGGTTGTTGTTGTGGTGGTTGTGGCTGTAGTGGGTGTTGTGGTGGTGGTAGTGGTTGTTGTTTTGGTGGTAGTGGTTGTTGTTGTGGTGGTGGTGGTTGTTGCGGTGGTAGTGGTTGTTGTGGTGGTATTGGTTGTTGTGGTGGTGGTAGTAGTTGTTGTGGTGGTATTGGTTGTTGTTGTGGTGGTGGGTTGTTGTGGTGGTGGTGGTGTTGTGGGTGGTAGTGTTGTTGTTGTTGTGGTGGTAGTGGTTGTTGTGTTGTAGTGGTTGTTGTGGTGGTGGTAGTGGTTGTAGTTGTGGTGGTAGTGGTTTTGTTGTGGTGGTGTGTGGTGTTGTGTGGTGGTAGTTGTTGTTGTTGTGGTGGTAATGGTTATGGTGGTAGTTGTGGTTGTTGTGGTGGTGCTTGTGGTTGTTGGGGTGGTTGGGGTTGTTGTTGTTGTAGTGGTGGTGGTTGTTGCTGTTGTGGTTGCTGTTGTGGTTGTTTTTGTTGTAGTGGTTGTGGGGTATAGTGTTGTTGTTGTGGTGGTAGTAGTTGTAGTAGTGGTTGTGGTGAGGATTGTGTTGTGGTGGTAGTGGTTGTAGTTGTGGTGGGTGTAGTGGTTGTTGTTGTGGTAGTAGTGGTTGTGTTGTGGTGGTGGTGTTGTGCTTGTGGTAGTGGTTGTTGTTGTGGTGGTGGTGGTTGGTTGTGGTGGTAGTGGTTGTGTTGTGGTGGTAGTGGGGTTGTTGTGGTGTAGTGGTTGTGTGGTGGTAGTGGGGTTGTTGTGGTGGTAGTGGTTGTTGTTGTGGTGGTAGTGATGTTAGTTGTGGTGGTAGTGGTTGTTGTTGTGGTAGCAGTGGTGTTAGTGGTAGTGATTGTCGTGGTGGTAGTGGTTGTTGTTTGTGTGGTAGTGGTTGTTGTTGTTGTGGTGGTAGTGGTTGTTGTGGTGGTAGTGGTTGTTGTTTTGGTGGTAGTTGTTGTTGTTGTAGTGGTGATGTGAGGGGGTAGTGGTTGTTGTTGTGTGGTTGTAGAGGTGGTGGTTATTATTGTGGTGGTGGTGTATAGGTGGTTGTTTGTTGTGGTGGTGGTTGTTAGTGGTAGTGGTTGTGTTGTAGTGGTGGTGAGTTGTAGTGGTGGTGGTTAGTTGTAGTGGTGGTGGTGGCGTTGTTGTGGTGGTGTTGTAGTGGTGGTGGTGGTGTTGTAGTGGTGGTGGTGTTGTAGTGGTGGTGTTTTGTTGTGGTGGTAGTGATTTTGTTGTGGTGGTGGTGGTGGTGTTTTGTTGTGGTGGTGGTTGTGGTGGTGATTGATGTTGTAGTTGTTGTGGTGGTGGTGGTTGGGGTGGTGATTGATGTTGTGGTGGTGGTTGTGGTGGTGGTAGTAGTAGTTGTTGTGGTGGTGGTGGTTGTTGTGTGTTGGTAGTGGTGTTATTGTGGTGTTGTTGTGGTGGTGGTGGTTGGGTTGTGGTGGTGTGTGGTTGTTGTGGTGTGGGTTGTATAGTGTGTGGTTGATGTGGTGGTGGGGGTGTTGTGGTGTGTGGTTGTTGTGTGGTGGTGAGTGTTGTTGTGGTGGTAGTGGTGTTGTGGTAGTAGTGGTTGTGTTGTGGTGGGTGTGGTTGTTGTGGTGGTAGTAGTTGTTGTTGTGGTGGTGGTGGTTGTAGTGGTGATAGTGGTGTTGCAGTGGTTGTTGTGGTGGTGGTAGTGGTTGTTGTGGTGGTAGTAGTTGTGGTGGTAATGGTTGTTGTGTGGTGGTAGTGTGTGTTGTGTGATGGTAGTGGTTGTGTGGTGGTAGTGGTTGTTGTTGTGGTGGTAGTGGTTGTTGTTGTGGTGGTGTGGTTGTTGTGGTGTAATGTGTTGTTGTGGTGGTTGTGTTGTGGTGGTAGTGGTGGTGTGGTAGTAGTGGTTGTGTTGTGGTGGTAGCTAGTGGGGTGGTTGTTGTGGTGTGGTGGGGTTGTTGTGTGGTAGTGGTTGTGGGTGGTAGTTGTGTTGTGGTGGTTGTTGTTATTGTGGTGGTAGTGGTTGTGTGTGGTAGTGGTGTTGTGGTGGTGGTGTTGTTGTGGTGGTTGGTGTTGTTGTAGTGTTGTGGTTGTAGTGGTGGTTGGTGTTGTGGTGGTGGTTGGTGTTGTGGTGGTGGTTGTTGTTGTTGTAGTGGTGGTAGTGGTTGTTGTTGTGCGTTAGGTGGTGATAGAGGTTGTTGTGGTGGTGGTTGTTGTGGTGATAGTGGTGGTTGTGGTGGTGGTTGTTGTTGTAGTGGTGTTGTGGTGGTAGTGGTTGTGATGTGGTGGTAGTGGTGGTGGTGGTGGTAGTGTGTGTTGTAGTGGTGATGGTGGTGACAGTTGTTGTGGTGGTGGTGGTAGTTGTGGTAGAGGTGTGGTGGTTGTGGTAGTGGTGTTGTGGTGGTGGTAGTGGTGTTGTGGTGGTGGTAGTGGTGTTGTGGTGGTGGTAGTGTTGTGTTGTGGTGGTAGTGGTGGGGTGATAGTGGTTGTTGTTGGTAGTAGTGGTGTTGTTGTGGTGGTAGTGGTTGTTGTGGGATGGTTGTGGTTGTTGTGGTGGTGGTGGTTGTGGTTGTTGGTAGTGGTTGTTGTGGTGGTTGTGGTTGTTGTGGTGGTGGTTGTTGTGGTGGTTGTGGTTGTTGTGGTGGTGGTGGTGGGTGTGGTGGTGGTTGTGTGTGGTGGGTTGTTGTTGTTGTGGTGGTTGTGGTGGTTGTTGTTGTGGTGGTGGTGGTTGTTGTGGTGGTGGTTGTTGTTGTGGTGGTGGTGGTTGTTGTGGTGGTGGTGGTTGTTGTGTTGATGTGGTTGTTGTGGTGTTGTTGTGTGGTAGTGGTGTTGTGGTGGGGTAGTGGTGTGGTGGTAGTGGTTGTTGTTGTGATGTAGTGGTGTGTTGTGGTAGTGTTGTGTTGTGGTGGTTGGTGTTGTTGTGGTGGTAGTGATGTTGTTGGTGTTGTTGTGGTGGTAGTGGTTGTTGTGGTGGTGTAGTGGTTGTGTGTGGTGGTAGTAGTGGTTGGTGGTGGTAGTGGTTGTGTTGTGGTGGTAATGGTGTGTGTTGTGGTAGTGGTTGTTGTTGTGGTGGTAATGGGTGTTGTGGGTAGTGTGTTGTTGTGTGGTGGTAGTGGTTGTTGTTGTGGTAGTGGTTGTTGTGGGGTAGTGGTTGGTTTGTTGTGGTGGTAGTGGTTGTTGTGGTGTAGTAGTTGTTGTGGTGGTGGGGTTGTTGTTTTGGTGGTGTTGGTGGTGGTGATTGTTGTTGTGGTGGTTGTTCTATTGGTGGTGATTGTTGTTGTGATGGTGGTGGTTGTTGTTGTGGTGGTGGTGGTTGTTGTTGTGGTGGTGGTGTGTGTTTGTGGTGGTAGTGGTTGTTGTTGTGGTGGTAGTTGTTGTGTGTGGTGGTAGTGTGTTGTTGTGGTGGTAGTGGTTGTGTTGTGGTGGCGGTTGTTGTGGTGGTGTGGTGTGTTGTGGTGGTGGTGGTGTGTTGTGGTGGTGGTGGGTTTTGTTGTGGTGGTGGTGGTAGTGTGTGTGTGTTGGTGTTGTTCTGGTGGTGGTTGTTGTTGTGGCAGTGGTGGTGGTGTGGTGGTGTGGTTGTGTGGTGGTGGTGGTGGTATTGTGGTGGTGGTGGTGTTGGGTGGTAGTGGTGTTGTGGTGGTATTGTTGTTGTGGTGGTGGTAGTAGTGTGTGGTGGTATTGGTTGTTGTGGTGGTGGTATTGGTGTGTGGTGGTGGTAGTGGTTGTTGTGGTGGTAGTGGTTGTTGTTGTTGTGATGGTGGTGGTGGTGGTGGTAGTGGTTGTTGTTGTGGTGGTAGTGGTTGTTGTGGTGGTAGTGGTTGTTGTGGTGGTGGTAGTGGTGGTTGTGGTAGTGGTTGTTGTGGTGGTTGGTTGTGTGGTGGTGGTGGTTGTTAGTGGTGGTGGTAATTGTTGTTTGTGGTGGTTGGTTGTTGTTGTTGTGGTGGTGGTGGTTGTGTTGTGCTAGTGGTTGTTGTAGAGGTTGTTGTTGTGGTGGTAGTGTGTGGTGTAGTAGTTGTGTTGTTGTGGTGGTGGTTGTGTTGTGGTGGTTGTTTTGGTGGTTGTTGTTGTGGTGGTAGTGGTTGTTGTTGTGGTGGTGGTGTTGTTGTGGTTGTTGTTGTTGTTGGTGGTGGTGGTGGTTGTTGTTGTGGGTGGGGTGGTGTTGTGGTGGTAGTGGTTGTTTGTGGTGGTAGTGGTTGATGTTGTGGTGGTGGTGGTTGTTTATGTGGTGGTTAGTGGTTGTCGTGGTGGTGGTTGTTGTTGTGGTGGTAGTGGTTGTTGTTGTGGTGGTGGTTGTGATGGTGGTTGTTGTTGTGGTGGTTGTTGTTGTGGTGGTGGTTGTAGTTGTTGTGGTAGTGATTGTGTGGTGGTAGTGGTGTTGTTTGTGTGGTAGTGGTTGTTGTTTGGTGGTGGTAGTGGTTGTGTGGTGGTAGTGGTTGGTTGTGGTGGTAGTGGTTGTTGTGTGGTGGTGATGTGGTGGGTGGTAGTGGTTGTTGTTGTGGCGATGGTTGTAGAGGTGGTAGTTATTATTGTGGTGGTGGTGGTGGTGGTAATGGTTATTGTGGTGGTGGTGTATGTGGTAATGGTTGTGGTGTAGTTGTGGTGGTGGTGTTGTTGTAGTGGTGTGGTGGTTGTTGTAGAGGTGGTGTGGTTGTTGTAGTGGTGGTGTGTGTAGTGGTGGTGGTGTTCTTGCAGTGGTGGTTGTTGTAGTGGTGGTGGTGGTGTTGTTGTGGTGGTGGTGTTGTTGTGGTGGTGGTGATTGTTGTGTGGTTTGGTTGTGTAGTGTTGTGGTGTGTTAGTAGTTGTTGTTGTGGTGGGTGGGGGTTGTGGTTGTTGTGGTGGTGGTTGTGGTGGTGGTTGTTGTTGTTGTGGTGGTGGTGGTGATTGTTGTGGTGGTGGTGATTGTTGTTGTGGTGGCGGTTGTTGTTGTGGTGGTGGTGTAGTGGTGGTTTGTGGTGGTTGTTGTGCTATTGTGGTTGTGTGGTGATAGTAGTGTTGTGTGGTGTGGGGTTGTTGTGGTGTGTGGGTTTGTTGTGGTGTGTGGTTGTGTTGTGGGGGTGATTGTTGTTGTGGTGGTAGTGGTTGTTGTTGTGGTGGTGGTGTGTTGTGGTGGTAGTGGTGTGTTGTGGTGGTGGTGGTTGTGGTGATAGTGGTGTTGTGGGGTGTGTTGTTGTGGTGGTAGTGGTTGTTGTGGCGGTAGTTGTGGTGGTAATGGTTGTGTTGTGGTGGTAGTGGTTGTAGTTGTGATGGTAGTGATTGTGTTGTGTGGTGTGGTGGTGTTGTTGTGGTGGTAGTGTTGTTGTTGTGGTGGTAGTGTTGTTGTGGGGTGGTGATGGTTGTTGTTGTAGTGTGTTGTTTTGTGGTGGTAGTGGTGTAGTTTTGGTGGTAGTGAGGTTGTTGTGGTGGTAGTAGTGGTGTAGTTGTTGTTGTTGTGGTGGTGGTTGTGGTTGTGGTAGTGGTGTTGTGGTGGTTGTTGTTGTGGTAGTGGGTTTGTTGTTGTGGTGGTAGTGGTGTTGTTGTGGTAGTGGTGTGTGGTGGTGGGTTGTTGTTGTGGTGGTAGTGGTTGTTGTGGTGTGGTAGTGTGTTGTGGTGGTAGTGGTTGTTGTGTTGTTGTTGTTGTGGTGGTTGTTGTGGTGGTTGTATTGGGTGGTGTTGTTGTGGTGGTAGTGTGGTTGTGGTGGTAGTGTGGTTGTGGTGGTAGTGTGGTTGTGGTGGTGTGGTTGTGTTGGTGGTGGTAGTGGTTGTTATTGTGGTGGTAGTGGTTGTTGTTATAGTGGTGTTGTTGGTGTGGTGGTGGTAGTTGTTGTGGTGGTAGTGGTTGTGTGGTGGTAGTGGTGGTTGTGTGGTGGTAGTGGTGGTTGTGTGGTGGTAGTGGTGGTTGTGTGGTAGTAGTGGTTGTTGTGTGGTGGTAGTGGTTGTTGTTGTGGTGGTAGTGTGTGTTGTGGTGGTAGTGGTTATAGTTGTTGTGGTGAGTGGTTGTGTTGTGGTGTAGTGGTTGTGTGGTGATAGTGGTTGTTGTGGTGGTGGGTGGTTGTGGTGGTAGTGGTTGTTGTTGTGGTGGTGGTGGTGTTGTGGTGATCGTGGTTGTTGTTGTTGTAGTGGTGTTGTGGTGGTGGTAGTGGTGTTGTGGTGGTAGTGGTTGTTGTGGTGGTATGCTGGTTGTTGTGGTCGTAGTTGTTGTTGTGGTGGTGGTGGTTGTTGTGGTGGTGGTGTTGGTGTGGTGGTAGTGGTTGTGTAGTGGTTGTGTTGTGGGTGGTGTTGGTGTTGTGGTGGTAGTGGTTCTGGTGGTGGTGGTGGTGGTTAGTGGTGGTGGTGGTGTTGTAGTGGGTAGTGGTTGTGTAGTGGTTGTGGTGTGGTGGTAGTGTGGTTTGTGGGTAGTAGTTGTGGTGATAATGGTGTTTTTGTGGTGGTGGGGTGTTGTTGTGATGGTAGTGGTATTGTTGTGGTGGTGGTGGTGGTGTTGTGGTGTTGTAATGGTGTTGTGTGGTGGTAGTGGTTGTTGTGGTGGTAGTGTGGTGGTGCTGTGTGGTAGTGGTGTTGTGTTGTGGTGGTAATGGTGTTGTTGTTGCGGTAGTGGTGTTGTTGTGGTGGTAATTATTGTGTTGTGGTAGTGGTGTGTTGTTGTGGTGGTAGTGGTAGTTGTTGTGGTAGTGGTTGGTGTTGTGGTGTGGGGTGTTGTGGTGTAGTAGTTGTGTGGTGGTAGTGGTTGTGTGGTTGTGTGGTGGGGTTGTTGTTGTGGTGGTTGTGGTGTTGTTTGGTGGTAGTGTGGTGTTGGTGTGTGGTGTGTTGGTTTGTGGTTTAGTGGTTGTTGTGGTGGTGGTGTGTGGTGGTAGTGGTTGTGTTGTAGTGGTTGTTGTGGTGGTAGTGGTAGTAGTGGTAGTTGAGGTGGTAGTGGTATTTGTTGTGGTGGTAGGTGGTTGTGTGGGTGGTAGTGGTGTTGTGGTGGTGGTGGGTGGTTGTGGTGGTGGTGGTGTTGTGTTGTGGTGGTGGTAGTGGTTGTGTGGTGGTGGTAGTGTGTGTGGTTGTTGTTTTGGTGGTTGTTGTGTGGTGGTATGGTGTGTTGTGGTGGTGGTAGTGGGTGTGGGTGGTGGTGGTGTTTTTGTGGTGGTAGTGTGTAGTTGTGGTGGTAGTTGTGGTTTGTGTGGTTGTAGTTGTGGTGGTAGTGGTTGTGATGGTGGTAGTGGTTGTGTGGTGGTGGTGGTGGTGTTGTTGTGGTGGTAGTGGTTGTGTTGTGTGGTGGTGGTGGTGTTGTGTAGTGGTAGTGGTTGTTATTGTGGTGGTAGTGGTGGTTGGTGTGGTGGCAGTGGTGTAGATGTGGTGGTAGTGGTTGTTGTGTGGTGGTAGTGGTTGTTTGTGTGGTAGTGGTTGTTGTGGTCGTAGTGGTTGGTGGGGTGGTGTTGTTGTTGGTGGTGGTAGTGGAGTTGTTGTGGTGGTAGTGGTTGTTGTTGCGGTGGTGGTGTAGTGGTTGTGGTGGTGGTAGTGGTTGTGTGTGGTGTGGTGTTGTTGTGGTGGTAGCGGTGTTGTGGTGGTAGAGGTGGTTGTGGAGGTATGGTGGTTGTTAGATGTAGTTGTTGGTGTGGTGGTGGTGGTTGGTGTGGTGCTGCTGGTTGTTGTTGTGGTGGTAGTGGTTGTTGTAGTGGTTGTTGTTGTGGTGGTGTTGGTTGTTGTGGTGGTAGTGGTTGTTGGTGTGGTGGTGGTGGTTGTTGTGGTGATAGTGGTTGTTAGTGGTGGTTGTTGTGATGGTAGTGGTGTTGTGGGGTGTGTAGTTGTGGTGGGGTGGTAATGGTTGTTGTTGTAGTAATGGTTGTGGTTGTGGTAGTGGTTGTTGTTGTGGTGGTAGTGGCTTGTGTTGTGGTAGTTGTTGTTGTGTGGTTGTGTGTGGTGGTAGTGGTGTTGTGTTGTGGTAGTGGTTGCGGTTGTGGTGGTAGTAGTGGTTGTTGCTGTGGTAGTGGTTGTGTGTTGTGGTGTAATGGGTGTTGTGGTGTGGTGGTTGTTGTTGTGGTGGTGTTGTTGGTTGTGGTAGTGGGTGTTGTTGTGGTGTAGTGGTTGTTGTTGTGGTAGTGGTTGTTGTGGTGTAGTTGTGTTGTGGTGGGTAGTGGTTGTTGTGGTGGTAGTGTTGTTGTGGTGGTTTGAGTGTTGTGTGGTGGGGTGGTTGTTGTTGTGGTGGTTGTGTGGGGTTGTGGTTGTGGTGGTTGTGGTTGTGTTGTGGTAGTAGTAGTGGTGTTGTGGTGGTAGTGGTTGTTGTGGTGGTGGTTGTTTTTGTGGTGGTAGTGGTTGTTGTGTGGTGTAGTGGTTGTGTTGTGGTGGTAGTGGTGTTGTTTGTGGTGGTAGTGCTGTGGTTGTGGTGGTAGTGGGTGTCGTGGTGGTAGTGGTGTTGTTGTGGTGGTAGTGTGTTGTTGTGGTGGTGGTGGTGGTGTTGTTGTGGTGTATGGGTGTGGTTGTGGTGGTGTGGTGTTGGTTGTGGGTAGTGGTTGTTGTTGTGGTGGCAGTGGTGTTGTGTTGTGGAGTGGTTGTGTGGTGGTAGTGGTTGTTGTGGTGGTGGTGTGTGTGTTGTGGTGGTGTGTGTGTTGTGGTGGTGTTGTTGTGGTGGTAGTGTTGTTGTGGTGGTAGTGTTGTTGTGATGGTAGAGGTTGTGGTTGTGGTGGTAGTGTTGTTGTGATGGTAGAGGTTGTGGTTGTGGTGGTAGTGTTGTTGTGATGGTAGTGTTGTTGTGATGGTAGAGGTTGTGGTTGTGGTGGTAGTGTGGTTGTGGTGGTAGTGTGGTTGTTGTGGGTGGTGGTAGTGGTTGTAGTTGGGTGGTAGTGTGTGTTGTGGTGGTAGCTAGTGTGTTGGTGGTGTAGTTTGTTGTGGTGGTAATGGTGTGGTTAGTGGTTGTTGTGGTGGTAGTTGTTATTGTGTTGGTGGTAGTTGTTGTTGTGATGGTGGTAGTGGTTGTTGTGGTGATAGTGTTGTGTTGGTGGTAGTGGTGTTGTGTAGTGGTTGTGGTGGATGGTAGTGGTTGTTGTTTTGGTGGTAGTGGTTGGTGTTGGGGTGGTAGTGTGTGTTTTGGTGGTGGTAGTGGTTGGTGGTAGTGGTTGTGTTGTGGTGTAGTGGTTGTTGTTGTGGTGGTAGTGGTGGTGTTGTGATGTGGTGTGGTAGTGGTGTTGTGGTGGTGGTAGTGGTTGTTGTTTTGGTGGTAGTGGTTGTTGTGGTGGTAGTGGTTGTTGAGGTAGTGTTTGTTGTTGTGGTGGTAGTGATTGTGTTTGAGGTAGTGGTTGTTGTTGTGGTGGTGGTGCTTGTTGGTGTGGTGGTGGTGGTTGTTGTGGTGGTGATGGTTGTAGCGATGGGAGTGATTGTTTTTGTGGTGGTGGCGGTTTTTGTGGTTGTTGTTGTTATGGCGGTGGTGGTAATTATAAAGGTAGTAGTGGTTGTTGTTGTGGTGGTTGTGATTGTAGAGGTGGTAGTGGTTGTTGTTCTGCTGGATGTGATTATAGAGGTGGTAGTGGTTGTTATGGTGGTGGTGATTGTAGAGGCGGTAGTGGTTGTTGTTGTGGTGATTGTAGAGGTGGTAGTGGTTGTTATGGTGGTGATTGTAGATGTGGTGGTGGTCGTTGTTGTGGTGATTGTA
Source organism: Paralithodes platypus (assembly GCA_032716605.1). Taxonomy (NCBI): domain Eukaryota; kingdom Metazoa; phylum Arthropoda; class Malacostraca; order Decapoda; family Lithodidae; genus Paralithodes; species Paralithodes platypus. The sequence goes on along the minus strand of CM064509.1, from coordinate 23,767,315 downwards.
GAGGTGGTAGTGGTTGTTATGGTGGTGGTGATTGTAGAGGTAGTGATTGTTGTTGTGGTGATTGTAGAGGTGGTAGTGGTTGTTGTTGTGGTGGTGTTGATGGTTATAGAGGTCGTAGTGTTTGTTGTTGTAGTTGTTGTGGTGGTGAATGTTGTTGCCGTGGTGGTGGTAATGGTTGAAGAAGCGATTGATGTTGTGGTGGTGGTAGTGATGCTTGTAAAGGTGGTGGTTGTTGTGGTGGTGGTTGTTGTTATTGTGGTGTAGGTGGTGGTACTGGTTGTGGAGGTGGTGATGGTTTTAGTTGTAGTGATGGTGGTGGTTCTTACAGTGTTGGTGATGGTTGTAAAGGTGGTGGTGGTTGTGGAGGTGGTGGTGGTTTTAGTTGTAAAATGGTGTGGTATTGTTGGTATTGGTTATAATGGTAATTGTAATGATGGTGACGTGTTGGTGAATATAAGTTAAATTGGTGGTAATGATTTTGAAGAATGGTTGTGATTGTCATACTTAAAATTAATGCATATTTTGTTCAGAGTGGTGAAATGGAATATTGTAAGTAAATACTGAGTGCTATTTTCGAAGCTGCTGTTGAAATATTAACCCCTTGAGGATTATGACGCGGTTTAGCAGTTTAGTCTGGTTTAGGAAGGGTATATGGATATCAGAGGGTTAATTAAGATGGTCTTTACCCTTTTAATCCCCGCAGCTTAGGAAAGAGTCTGTGGAAACTAAAAGGGTAAATAATACTGTCGCAGGTAACCCTCTGACTTCCATTTACCCTTCCTAATCTAAATATAATCGTCTAATGATAGCCAGAGTTCCGTGAAAACCTGCATGATCTGATTGAAAGTGTTATTTAAAGTCAGTTGGGTGACTAGGGGAGTGGGTTGGTGGGGGTGGCTTAGGCATATGTGGTCCGACACAGTGACCTTGATGGCTAATAAATCATAATACATGACGTCATATCTTACCTCCTGCCATCGCTCACACTTCCTCCCTCCCTCCCTTCCTCCTTTATAAGTTTAGTGTTTCATGCTAATCATCGCTTTTACTTTAATCCTTCCTCCCTACTTTCGATACTTGCCTTCTCCTTTCCTCCTCCCTACTTCCTCTCCTCCCTCCTTACTTCTTCCTCTTCCTTCCTTCCTTCCTCCTTCCTCCTCCTCCTCCCTCCCTTCCTTCCTTCCTTCATTCATTCATCCTCCTCCCTCCTTTATAAGCTTAGAGTTTTATGCTAACCATCACCTCACTCTTCCTCCTCCTCCCACCCTCCCTCCCTCCCTCTGTTATCAACTTAGTATGTTATGCCAGCCATCGCCTCACACTTCCTCCTCCTCCCTCCCTCCCGTCCTCCCTCCTCTGTAAGGTTAGTGTGTGTTTATGTATTTGTATTATTGTGGCATTTTCTTATAATGTTAGATTTTGATTAGCAAGTTGTTTTTAAGTCATTTGGAGTATTTTGTGAAGTTCTTGTGTAGTTTAAGGATGCATTAACCCTTTAAGTACCAGCTACGTGTGTTATATTTTGTCTAGCTTTATTTAGACGATATTATGTAGCTTAGGAAGGTTCTGTGGTAGTTGAATGGGTTGGTTGAGATAGCTTGAAGTCTAATTATTGCTAGACGTCCTTCCTAAGTTGAATAAAATCGTCCAATTGTTGCCAGAAGATGATGAAAAGGACGTCCTTGGTACTGAATGGGTTAAGTATAGTCTGTATGGATTAATTATAATTATATATATGCTTTATCCTAAAATTATTGAATGTTTATTAATTTTGAAAATTAAAATTACACAATGGATTTACAAGGGTGGATCTCATCCCCTAGCAGTTGATTTCACGATATTTGGTGCCAAAATATGAAATTGCTATGTCTCTTAATCATAATATAGACTGGCTTTCACAATTATCTTCATATAAAGCGAGATAAAAACTTGTGTAACAGCTGAGTAATTAAGATGGGGATAAGTTAGTTTCTCGCTAGCTTTAAAAAGATAAATTAATGAATACAATAAAGAGACTATAGTAACTAAAATACCGCGAAAACGCCAACCAGAGGCATCACCCATACCCAAGAAGAAGGCGAAGAAGAGTGCCCCAAATCGACGAGTCGCGGCACTGGGTCAAGTCACGCCGGACGACAGAGCTCACCCATGAGTCCACGCCCCGGCACACCAGGTCGGAACATCAAACATAATACCCCCACGAAAAGGAGGATATTATTTAGCCAGCCATTCTGAAGCTGGTTGAACTCACTTCCTTACAATTGTATTCTATTTTAAATAATGTTAACATAACCCTATATAACCAAAATAAACCAGCGTTATGATCAACCATGTATTCCTGTGTATTTGTTTCCCCTGACTCATAATATACTCGAGGGAGATTTGAGAAGTAATAATCCATGTATTCTTGTGTTATCGGTTCTTCCCAGCTCACAATATACTCGGGGGAGAATCGAAAAGTAATGTTAACAATCTTCACTACCGAAGAAATCAATGCCAGATGAATCCATTGTATGCCTGTATGAAAGCTTTGTTATGCAATAAGATGTTACACTTACACTTAGTTACACTTAGTTGTATTCCGTCCGTTAGTGACACAGTTGAGCTGGGGCTCCACTGCGACCAGGCAGCTCCCTTTCTTCCTCTCTTCATTCCAGAAGTCGGTTGGAGTTGGTGCTGGGGTATCCTGGTGTTGGTGGCCGGTCCGGTATTTTGGCCAGCCACATGTCCAAGTGTTTCTTGAAGGTGTCTGGAGACACCCCGGTCATGTTCCTGAGAGGGGCTGGTATACAGTTGAACAGTCTGGTTCCATTGTATGTAAAGCTGTGATGGATCAGGGATTTAATTTTTTGTGTTGATCCCGGCGTAGTCCTCACATAGCACAGCCTCCCTCGCCTTTGGTGCGGAGTCTCTTGGATGTTTGGATTTGGTACCTTTTTTTCCAAAATCTTCCAGACGTAGATGATGATGTATCTCTCCCTACGTCTTTGAAGTGAGTACAGCTGCAGCTCCTTAAGTCTCTCCCAGTAGTTAAAGTGTTGAAACCCATGGATTTTACTGGTGAATGTCCTCTGGGTGGCTTCAATTTCTGTTATTTCTCCTACTTTTTGGGGAGACCAGAGCTGAGAGCAGTACTCCAGTCGTGGTAGGACCAGTGACTTCCACAGTGTTAGCATACACCTCTCATTTCTTGTGTGGAAGGTTCTCAGGATCCAGCCTGCTATTTGTTTTGCTGTTGTTATGGCTTTGGTAATATGCTGGGAAAAAGTGGCGTCACTGCTCATATTTACTCCCAAGTCCTTCACTGTGTCCTTGGCGGTAATTTCTTGCTGTCCACTTTTGTAGTTGGTGTCGTTTTGTAGTGCTCTCTTGTTCCTGTACCTTAGAAGCTCGAACTTGTCTCCGTTTAGGGCCATGTTGTTTTCTTCTGCCCACTTCAGGATTTTGTCCAAGTCTTGTTGTAGTAGCTGAGCATCATGTTGTGAGGTGATTTTCTTCATGAGTCTGGTGTCGTCTGCAAACGATGTGGCTGTTGAGTGTTCCAGGTCCCTGTCGATGTCTCCTATCATGATGAGGAATAGGAGAGGTCCCAGTACTGATCCTTGTGGTACTCCGCTGATGACCCCAACTGCTTCTGATAGGCTTCCTTGAACCGTGACTCTTTGTTTTCTGTTGGTGATGAAGCTGTGGAGCCATCTTCCAAGGTCTCCCCCTATTCCCAGTGATTTGAGTTTATGTAGAAGGATCCCATGGTCCACCTTGTCAAAAGCTTTGGCGAAATCTAGATATATGACGTCTACATTTTCTCCGTCTTGAATATCCTGTAGGATTTTGTCGTAGTGTGATAGTAGTTGTGAGAGGCAGGAGCGGCCTTGTCTAAAGCCATGTTGCCCCTCGTTGAATGCCTCGTTATCTTCCAGGAAGCTGACCATCTTAGCTCGTATTGTTCTTTCTATGATTTTAATAAGATGTGACGTCAGCACCACTGGTCTGTAATTTTTGGCTATGCCTTTACTACCCCCTTTGTGTATTGGTGTGACATTACCTTCTTTTAGGGATTGTGGTACATATCCAGTTTGGAGGGACTTGCTCCACAGCAGTTTTAGAGGCAAGGCTAGCTGATGTTTGCAGTTTTTTAGCAGTTGGGCATGAAAGCCGTCTGGTCCTGCCGCAGAGTTTGGTCCAATCTTGTCGATGGCTGCTATTATGTCCTCTGTTGATACTGTTACCGAGGAGAGTTGATGTGGTGTCCCTGGAGCGTTGCCAAAGAAAGTCGTTGCATTCTCGATTTTCTTGTCTTCATTTGGCGGGCTGAAGACACTTTCGTACTGCTGTTTGAGTATCTTGGCCATTTCGGTTGGGTCACTCTCAAGTTCGCCCGTAGGTTTTGCAAGTGGTCCTATTGTTGAGGTGTTCCTGAGTCTCCGTTTTGCGTATGCATAGAAGAATTTGCTATTTACTCGTATGTTTGCAACTGCTTGGAGTTCTTCGCGTGTTCTTTGCTCTTGGTGTGACTGGATGAGTTTACGTTCAACTTCATCGAGCTCTTCTTGTAGTTTGGTGATATTGTGCGCATAGCTGGTCTTCCTTTGCTTGGCTCTCAAGTACGTCCTTTTCTTCATTAGTATTTTTCTATCTCTGGGAATCTGCTTGATCTGCTTCCTGCTTGATTTGGGTGGTATGGTGTTTTTACAGGTCTCCAGGCATTGTTTCTGGAGGATACTGAGAGTTTCGTCGACGTTTTTATCTTCGAATAGTGCCCTCCAATCAGTTCCTGCCAGTTCTGCTCTCAGTCTGTCCCAGTCTATATCTTTGCTGTAGAAGTTGAGATCTTTCAAAGAGGTGCAGGGTATTTGGCTTGATTCCTGTTGACATCTTCTTGGTGGTGTGGCGGCTGGTGTGGGGGTTCTAACTTTGATGAGGCTGTGGTCGGACATTATAGTTTTTACAGTTTCGTACGAGTGTACCAGGTCGAAGTTGTTGCCAAATAGTAAGTCCAGTGTGTTGTTGCCTCTTGTAGGTTCCTCGATGTATTGCTTCATGTATGCAGTGTCCATGATAGTCATTAGCTCCTTGGTTTGCTGTTTTTCATCCCTGGTTCCTCCATCTATTTTCATGGTTGCCCAACTGATGATGGGCAGGTTGAAATCTCCTGTGATGATGACATCTGTAGCGGGAGTTGGAAGATTTTGTAGGAGTGATTGTATCTTCTCTGTGACCTCCTTGAAAATTTCCCCTGTGGTGTTTGGAGGTCGGTACAAAATTATGATGAGCATGTCGGTTTGTCTTATGTGTACTGCTAGTAGCTCTGTTGTGCCGTTTGAGAATGCAACTAAAGTTTCGGTATTTGCAGCCATATCCTCCCTTAGGTAGAGTGCTACTCCTCCGTGGCTTCTGTCCTCTCTGTCGGCTCTGAATAGAGTGAAATTATGGATATTGATCTCTGCATCCAAAATGTTTTCGTTCAGGTGTGTTTCTGTGAGGGCTAGAAAAATTGAGTTGTCTTCCTCTGCAATTTCTTCCAACATAGGGACTTTACATTGATTGTTTCGTGGGTAAAGTCCTCTGATGTTGCCCACAAAAAAACTAGTTAGTGGTAGTTGCACCTTCCTCTGTGGTTCATGTCTGGCCCCTCGGTTTGGGCTAGGAATCTCTCCATTATCACTTGAGACCGTTTTTCCACTTCCAGAAGACGTCCCATTACTACCTCTAAAAAAGCACCTTGGTCGGGCATAGCTGTGTGTACCGCTGCTGGTCTGACCTTGTGAGTTTGCTGGATGGTTGGCCAGCTTCTGAGGGCATTGCGTTGGCTTTCTCATTTTTCCTCACGAGTTGGTGTGTAGGCAAATTCCCTTTGAATGTGTCCTGTAGCGTGTTCCCTTGGTTTGTTGACGTTGTTTCTGGGCGTCAGTATTTTGGTTCCCTTGATGTGTGGAAGATTGCAGTCTCTCATAGTACATACCCTTTTGTTGAGTGAGATTCTGCATACATATGGGTGGTAGTCGATGCACTTCCATCCAGCCTTGCAACCGATTCTTTCATCCCGCCCGTGCTTCATGAATTTTGCACATATTTTTGGGTGGTCTTGTTTGCATCCCATGCCCACTACTCCATATCGGCATTCATTTCTTAGGTAGAAATTGCATACTTCCATGTTTTTCCTCCTAATATCAGTGCCCCTGTTTTCAGCTCTGGGCCTAGGTCTCCATGAATTTGTATTTACAGCACTAACCTCACCTGTTCTTCTGTATGTAGGAGCATTATGGCTGCATCCGTTGCATGTGGGGTGTGTGCTCGTTGGGGTCCCCGACCTCACCTGTCTTGCTGCATTTTGAGGAGGCTCTGCCGTGTCTGCTAGTGTTGCGGGGGGGAGGCTATGGGCATCTGGCATTGTGATGCTAATATTTCCTGGTGTGTTCCCCAGACCTAGATCTAGGCCTACAGCCACGTTTGTTGTGGTACTGGTATGGGGGTTGTCACCGTCACTCTTGCCTACGGCTACTTCTGGGCTTTTGGGTAGGCCTTGGCCTAGGTCAGTGTCCCCAGTTAATTCCTTGGTTGTTGGTGTATTGTCAGCTGGCGTGTTGGTGACCGCTTTGTTGCTCTGGAGCTGAACAGGGATTTTTCTTACCTTACTTATCGCTCCAGAATTGGTTATTCGTTCCCTGTGTTGGAGAACGGCTGCTTCTGCCTCGGCCACCCACTCACCTTTTGTGTCAAACTTTGTTAGGCAGCATGTTTTGCACATGAATTTCCTTGGCGTTTTTGCATAGTTGAGAATTTGATAGGCAGGGAGTTCTGTGCAGAAATAGTGCAGCCAATCCCGGCAGTAGTAGTCGCATTGTGGTTCCTTGTTTTTTTGAACCTATACTTCAATAGAAATCGGAACATTGTTTTCCACACATTTGACACGCATGCCTTTTTTTGACATTCTTCAACTAGTTTACTAGTTATACAATTCACACCTGCTTCTTTCTATATAAGAGTCCCCTGAAAATCCTCGTCCCCAGGTAAAATAGTGCGGGAGATCTGCCACTCCCGCGCCCCGAGAGGGGGCGCTCCGGACGTTTAAATACCTGGTGTACACGCAGGCCTACCAACATGAACCAGGAAGATAGATACATACACAGCCTGTAGATACCACCATGCCGAGAGAGATTTATATATTCTTTTGCAAAAAAAAATTGCTATCAACCAGGATCAGTAGTAAAACCCAGCCAACACCACCACGAGAAAGAGGAAGGACGTTAAATACCTGGTGTACACATCTGGTGTACACAGGCCTACCAACCCAAACCAGGAAGGTAGATACGTACACAGCCCTGCAGACACCACCATGCCGGGAGAGATCTATATGTTCCGATGCCTAAAATTACTATCAACCACGACCAGTAGTAAACCCCAGCCAACACCACCACGAGAAAGAAGGAGAAAGGATAACATTGTCTCCCACGCATCGCGACCCTCACCTGTCCGGTCCACACGACACACTTTTGATGCACCCGGCACCACCAATCCTCCCCGAGAGCTAAAAACTCGGAATCCCTTCATTTCCCCCACTATTATTGTTTTTCAGAGTTCTATTGAAGTAACCCCGACCCCCTATGATTTTATAACTTAACTCTGTTGAAGTAGCCTACTCTAGGGACATTAATTGACCTTACTCATCACACCACCACCGAGTAATTACCTTTTATTGAAGGAGACCCGACCAGCAGTGTAAGAAGGGTTCAAGGACCCCATCTACGAGAACTCCCCATGCCTTTACCATCTTAAAGGTATCACAGGAGTGCACTCAGTAATCCGCAATACCAGTTCAGGATTTTTGAGGAAAGTCAGGCAATTGGGAAGCTTCATAAAAAGTTAGTCACTTAAGAAAGCTTAACATTGCTCTCCATTCAGTTGGACTAATACTGCCTGCCGAAAAGTCTGTAAAACCCTAAACTAGGGATCCAAGTTAAGAATCAGGCCTGCCTAGCTAACTTGGAGATCCTACTTAGGCGGTTACTAGTTGGTCTAGTGAAAGATGTATACGGCCTGCCGATATTCCTTCTAAGACTACCAGTCCCCGTTAACCCACCAACCCTATCCTAGGGATCTCGTTAGAATCAGGCCTACCTAGCTAACGTAGATATCCTACTTAGGCGGTTACTAGTCAGTCTATAGTCCTACAGACCTACACAGGCGGTTATGGGCGTGGTCACCTACCCTTACACCGGTGCCACCTGTCCACTTGACCCTTTCCGTACGACAACCTTTCCAAATTACTCTCGCTACCTCCCCCCCCCCCCCCCCCCCCGTTCAAGGTCAATGTAGGGAGATCGGCTCTCTCTCTATATACTGTATGTGTAAGACTGTGTAGCCCACATGAATGCATAGATTATTATTGCTATAATAAATTATATTACTATTTATCTCTCTCTCTCACTCACCCTACACATCTCACCCCACCCCCCCCCCTCCCACCCCCCACCCCACACACACACCACACCACTCTACCCCCTCCCCGCATACACCACACCACAATTGCATCCACTTTATTTCTCCCTCTCCCCCCCACCCAGTTTTTGTGGCGCTCTCTCTCTCGCTCTCTCTCTCTCTCTCTCATATATATATATATATATATATATATATATATATTGAGAATATATCACAAATACACGTGAGCCACTAAATGTTTCTAGTCTCTCAGTGGGGATCGAACCGTCGACCATCAGGACGATAGCCGACGCTTTAATCAATTACACCATGGCAGTCTGCCGTGGTGTAATTGATTAAAGCGTCGGCTATAATCCTGATGGTCGACGGTTCGATATATATATATATATACTGTATATATATATATATATATATATATATGTATGTATGTATGTATGTACTGGTAATATATTACCATTTTATATTTTTACTTTTTTTCCACACCACCCAAGAGGTAAAAGTTTCGGCGCATTTTTTTATTAAGAGGTTTCCCCTCTGTACCATCTGTACCATCTGTACCATCTGTTTTGTCTGACTATGCAAGTGGTGGGGCGATTTGGAGCGGCTTCCATTGTGGATGGTGTCAAAGTCAGGAATGAAATGAAGTGAGAGTATAAATTTTGTGCGCCTGGCAGCGCGCCATCATGTGAAATTTGTGATGAGTTTTTTTGGCCGACGTCTGACAACGTCGCTGTAGCCATGTTGCCAAGCTGTATACAATGTCCATTGAATTTACTAATAAGCGAATTAATTATAAAAACAATAAAGCTTTTTTGTACCTGTAGAGATAGCCTGAGCATTTCAAACCGACTTAAGGTACTTAATACCGAAAATAATATATTTTCGTTGTTAGGGATTATACAAGTGGCACCAATGTAAAGGGAGTAACCGCGGGTAGGACCGCCTGTTAAGATCTGTTTGACTATAGTGAAGGATGTATACGGCCTGCCGATATTCCTTCTAAGACTACCAGTCCCTGTTAACCCACCAACCCTATTCTAGGGATCTCGTTAGAATCAGGCCTGCCTAGCTAACGTAGATATCCTACTTAGGCGGTTACTAGTCAGTCTAGTGAAGGATGTATACGGCTGCCGATATTCCTTCGAAGACTACCAGTCCCCGTTAACCCACCAACCCTATCCTAGGGATCTCGTTAGAATCAGGCCTGCCTAGCTAACTTAGAAATCCTACTTAGGCAGTTACTAATCAGTCTAGTGAAGGATGTATACGGCCTGCCGATATTCCTTCTAAGACTACCAGTCCCCGTTAACCAACCAACTCTATCCTAGGGATCTCGTTAGAATCAGGCCTGCCTAGCTAACGTAGATATCCTACTTAGGCGGTTACTAGTCGGTCTAGTGAAGGATGTATGCGGCCTTCCGATATTCCTTCTAAGATTACCAGTCCCCGTTAACCCACCAACCCTATCCTAGGGATCTCGTTAGAATCAGGCCTGCCTAGCTAACGTAGATATCCTACTTAGGCGGTTACTAGTTTGTCTAGTGAAGGATGTATACGGCCTGCCGATATTCCTTCTGAGACTACCAGTCCCCGTTAACCACAAACCCTATCCTAGGGATCTCGTTAGAACCAGGCCTGCCTAGGTAACGTAGATATCCTACTTAGGGGGTGACTAGCTAGTCTAGTGAAGGATATATACGTCCTGCCGATATTCCTTCTGAGACTACAAGTTGTCGACAGTTGTGGCTTGTCACAATAACTCTAGAGTGGGAAACCCCAGTGTCCTTGTTGAGGAACGTTGTCATCATTCGGCCTGCCGACGTGACATAGACTCCTCCGCGAGGTTCCACTTTTCTACAGTGAAAAGTAAAGAGACTACGGCCTGCCGCCCTCTCTATTAGTTCCCTGTGGTAAAGTGAACACTGCCGGAAACTCCAGTGTCCTTGTTGAGGAACTTTGTTATCGTTCGGCCTGCTGACGTAACATAGGCTCCCCCTCGAGGTCCCACTTTCGACAGTGAAAAGTAGAGAGACTATGGCCTGCCGCCCTCTCTATTGGCTCCCTGTTTAAAGTGAACACTGCCACTCGGCACAGGTAATCTCAAAACCTCTGAGACCGCTGTGTTAGAGATAGGGCTTGGCGAGATACTCTCACGGGCACTCTGCAGAGACAAGTCCTTGGTGCACTAAGTCTGTGGCCTCCCATATGACTGTGTAACTTAAAGGTTTAAACACCGCCCCGGGTCCCCCGAACCTCTCATAAAGATCAGGGCAGACAGTAAGATCACTTCCACTGAAATTACTGCGTTCGTCCGATATCGACCACATAAGACTCGATATTTAAGATCCTAGTCTGAGAGTACCATAACAGGACTTAATCAATGGTTTATATACTGGACAGAACAGTCGAGTAGTTTCTCCTACCTCTGAAATACTCGCGTTAGTTCGGTATGGTGCCCAACAGTAATTCGCCAGACGGTTACTATATGTTACGGAGCCAGACTTAAGATCTCGAGCCCAATCAACCCATCTATAACTACTTCACACAGCCGGCCCACCTAGACGGCCTACAGGGAAGCAGCCAACGAGAACCAATCACCTCCAGAAGTGTTCACAGGAGACATCCATCGAGAAGTTACCATGCCGGAAGACCAAGAGAAGAAGATAGTGACAACTAGTGGGTAAAGTATCGAGTGTTTAAAATAAGCAGAGTCCCTTCCAAAAGTGTCTTAAAACGTGTATAAATTCGCTCTGGACTTAATAAGCGGGTCCTAAAGCTACGAGTTGTACTCCCCTATAGTACGAGTGAGACGGGTCAATAACTTACTATCCATCAGTGAATCTAATTTGAATTTATACATTTTTCTCTATTATTTCGGCTTCAAGGACTCAGCCGAATTTATCAAAGTGCCAAGGAAATATTTTAGAGTCTACCCGTGACGCCCCATTTTCTATGGGACCCCGCCGCATACACGTAGGGGTGCTTGACCTTGAACTTTAAACACTGTGACAGTTCTACAGAAAGCGACAGTAGTCACTCACTACCAAGAAATACTACCCCATCATCTACTCGAGTGTCTTAAAAACTATCTCGAAGATTTAGCGAAGTTGTTCTCCAATAAGTGCTCCCTATCTAGCTCCGCGACTGTGCTCGGAGTCAGTGATACCATATAGTGCTATTTTTCACTTGCAGTGATACATGTCTTTCTATATGTTTCAGTTTCAGATTATTTCTCCAATATAGTGCGAGAGAAATAAAGCTGTATTATTAAACCATATCTTGTGATATACCTATCCTCAGTTTTCCTTTCATATTAAATGTGCATATTTGAACTTGGAAGTCCCAGTGGAGTAAAACTCACCATATCCAATTGTTATTCCTGCATAAAATCAGGGCATAACATTGGTGGCTAGCGATGGTTCTCTATTCGGACGGAAGAATTCAATATATTGAACATATTTGGAAAGAAACATAGATAAAGATACTATATAAATATGGCCGCTCCACGCTCTCACATTCCCATCCCCAAATATGATGGGGAGACGTACGAAATTGAAGTGTATATGGACATAGTAAAACCAGTGCTAGACTTAGCCTATACAACGGACCGCGAGAAAATAGCCGTCCTTCTTGCGCAATTGGGAAAAGCCGTTTCCCTTGTCGCCCCGCAGGTAACCCCTGCCCTCACCTGGTATGTGTTCAAACCCATGGTGATTGAGGCAATCAAGCCTACTCTAGGTGTGTTTGTGGCACACAACAAAATCAAGGACATCAAGTATGATGGTGACCTTGACGCAACTATCACAAACATCAACCAACAAGTGAGGGCCGCATTCCCTACGTTGACGAGAAATTTGCAAGAACAGCACATTCTAGTGCATTTAGTGCATGTACTACCCTCAGCCGTACAAGAGTATTTTGCCATCCACGATCCCGTAGGATTTCAGCGGGATATAGTGACCATACGGAGGATATTGGCCTCCCAACCCAAAAAACCCAGGATTGCAGCAATTGAAAGGTTCACCACGCACCCACAATTACCACCTCGAGCTGGTGAACAGGCCCAATACAACCGCCAAACTGCTCCATCCAACACCATCCACCACCGTCCCGGGTACTACCAGCCAAGCAGATCAGCCTTCAAACAACACCAGCTGAAAAGAGTGTTTCCCCGCAACCAGCATCAATGCCCAGGTAAATCACACCCTCTAGTTATCATTAACCCATATGATTTCTCTGTTTGTAATTCCTGGTGCCCTCTTCATTTCATCCGTGACTCCGCCAAAACTAACCGTACCATCCAGCCCAGGATTTCCACCAATGAGGAAGAACTGCCAGAGGAGGAAATCAATGAAACCGCGGAAGCAGAGGACGTCCTTCAGACGTACCCAGAGGAAGACCACATCGACCTTGTAGAAGAAGAGGAGGAAACAGAATCTAAGGATTTTTAAGTTCTCCCCCGCCCACCATGGCTTCGGCGGGGAAGTCGACAAGTGAGCGCCCACCTCCCATATATCACCTAATCAAGATAAAGGGCGTTCCCGTCCGCTTACTGATTGACACTGGCGCTGCTCGATCATGTTTGTTTAATTCTTATTATGTGAAACACAAGAACAGATTTGGCAATCTCCAACCGACCACCTCGAATCTCATCAGTGCAGGCGATACCCCTCTTCACATCAGAGGAGAAACTCTCCCCCTCCAAGTAACCACTCCTGCCGAACATGCGCACTGTTACCATCCGTTTGTGGTGTTCCATTCGGAATGCCGACACTACGACGGATATTTGGGATTTGACCTACTTCAGAAGCTCCCAGCCCAAGTAGACTGCAGGCAACGACTGATACATTTAAACAAAAACAAATCCAACAAAAACCTCAGTTTCCGAAACCCATCTTAAAAAAAAAACTGAGTTCCACAAATCCAAATAAATAACAGCAAAAAAGAAAAATACCACCCCAAACACTCACGGATTCCCAGCCAGCATTCACCAAACCCCATTGTCATCCCCACAGTTGTGAGAAAACCTTCACCACCAACGACTGCCCCAGTGTCAACCTGGCTCCTAAACCCAGTGAAACTCCAACAGACGGTACTGAACGTGCACCCAATGGTGAGCAAAATTACCAACTTGCTACTGAAGCTCTCCCTATTCATTTTCCCGACCCAGAGATCACTCCCCCAGGAGTGAACCTTGCTACTGAAGCCCAACATGATCTTTGCGAACTTTTCCCTAAATTTTCCATTGCTACTGAAGCCCATAATCATGATAACCAACAGGCAGGACAGAAACTAAAACCTAACCCGATCAGTATATCAGGCCAGACAAAATATTTTCAGTCTGTGCACCCCCCACCATAATTAGCCCTGCCATGACCCACGAAAGAACAGAGATTCCCCCTCAACATGAAAAATGGGTAAGAATCCGACCCATGCCACAACCCGTCATGATCTTGACCCCCACCGGTATTTCCGAAGGACCCGACCGGTGTAGGATCCAGCCCGCCATCCTCTCCTCCCGACACAATGTCATCCTCATTGCCAACATCTCAGATGAGAAACTGACATTACCTCGAGGCCTCATAATAGGCGACTTAGAAACCATTGATAAGGTCGCTCCAATTCCAGAGAAAAACTCAACAGTCGCCCATATTGCCCCATGTTCCCGAAAAATTTACCCAACACCAACAACAACAGATGAGACAACTCCTCCTGGAGTTTCATGATGTTTTCGCCCAAACTTCGACCAAAATCGGCAAAACAACCGTTGAGGAATACTCCATCCACACAACAGGACCCCCTCTGCGACAGCCCTCCCGACAGAAAAATCCGGTGCAACGAAAAGAGGAAGAGCAGCAAGTCCAAGACATGCTGGATGCCGGTATCGCCACTCCCTCCGTCAGCCCCTGGTCATCCCCAGTCGTCCTGGTGAAAAAGAAAGACAGCTCCACCCGGTTTTGCGTGGACTATCGCCGCCTCAACGACGCCACAATTAAGGATGCCACACCATTGCCTAGAATCGATGATTCCCTCGATCCTCTACATGGCTCCAAATGGTTTACCACGCTAGACTTACAGGCCGGATACTGGCAAGTTCCCATAACCCCCGAGCGCCAGCAGAAGACAGCATTTTCGACCAGTGGAGGACATCTCTACGAATTCAATGTGCTGCCTTTTGGATTATGCAACGGTGCCGCCACTTTTTCCCGATTAATGGAGTCCGTACTCAAAGGACTTACTTGGGAAACCTGTCTGGCTTACCTTGACGACGTCATCGTCTACTCTAAAACCTGGTCAGAACATCTCCAAAGGCTTCGTCAGGTATTGCAACGCATCTACAGATATTTTCACAGCAATTGTTCCGAGGAACTTGCTTCAATTGTGCCGCCTCTCCACATCTTTCCCCGTAGAACTAGGGCAGCTGAGAGCGCCCATGAATTTACACTTTCTCCTCCACAATGCAGAACTTCTGCTTATCAAAATTCATTTATCCCTAGAACTACTACTCTTTGGAATTCACTTCCCTCGAATTGCTTTCCACAAACTTACAATCTACAAATGTTTAAATCCAGTTGTTACAAACATTTTATGAATGGAGGATGCCTTTAGGCACATGGACCTTTTTGTTTTATCTGTGTTTTTCCTTCCTCCGTTCATTGTCTCTTAAAAAAAAAAAAAAAAAAAAATCCGAGACACCGGACTAAAATTAAAACCCTCAAAGTGCGTACTTGCGAAAAACACTGTAGGATTCTTAGGACATGTCATTTCCGCACAAGGCATTTCCCCTGACCCTAAGAAACTCTCAGCTATCGCTAATCAACAGCCCCCCACCACAGTGAAAGGAATGAGGTATTTTCTAGGATTAGCCACCTACTACCGAAGATTTGTTCCAAAATTCGCCGAGATTGCTCGGCCCCTCCATCAATTGACCCATAAAGACACCCCTTTTGAATGGACCTCGGAACGCAACTTATCATTTGAAACATTGAAGGAGAAATTAGTGCAAGCCCCGACTGTAGCTTTTCCAGACTACCAACAACCGTTCCGCTTGTATACCGATGTTTCTTTGTACGCCATTGGCGCAGTGCTAGCCCAGGTACAAGACGGCAAAGAGCATGTCATCGCATACGCCAATTCGACCTTGAATGCTGCGCAGCAAAACTACGCAGCCACCAAGCGCGAGTGCTTGGGCGTCATCTGGGCCTTGAATCACTTTAGATCATTTGTGTTAGGAGCTAAATTGGACATCATCACGGACCATCAATTTCTACAATGGCTTAGACGTTGCGAAACCAGCTCCGCCCTCTTGGTACGATGGAGAGAAACCCTAGAGGAGTACGATTTCGAGATTCATTATAGGCCCGGGAAACTACATACCAACGCGGACGCTTTGTCACGTTTACCTGTCCCAGCCTCATCGCCCACCCCTCTAGCCGCACTACAGCCCACTGACCAAGACTCACCTACCCCGACAGACGCCCCCTCCCCACCAGAGCCCACCAGATTGTAACTCTGGGAGAAGAAAATAAGACCTAAATGGATCCCTTGTCACATTTTCTCACGTATCTGTCGATGGGGTGACCAGTTGACCACCGAGTCCGGACACATTATTGTCGAACCCGTCCTGGCCCAGGAATACATGATCATTCATGAAAGAAACGGTATCCATTTGGGACAAAAGAAGATGCTCCAGGTGTTCCAAAGTCAATACTGGGCGGTGAATCCCTCAGGAATTGCGAAACGAGTAACCGAGGCCTGCAAATCCTGTGCCATGGGAAAAGATATGTGCAAAACCCCAGGACAAGCCGGAACCATCTCTGCACATAAGCCATGGCAAGTACTTTCCCTGGACGTCATGGGACCTTTTCCACCAAGTCACGGAAAACGGTTCATCGTTACGTTCGTGGACGTATACTCCAAGTTCGTAATCGCCTGCCCCAGGAAAGATCATTCCGCAATCACCGGGCCGAACTACTCGCCGCCGAAATTTTTCCTGTGTTCGGACTACCCCTGGCTCTGCTGTCCGACAATGCCCCAGAATTCACAGGACAAGTATGGGAAGCTTTCACCTCCAGATGTGGAATAAAAATAAAACACTTTAACGTATTGGCCACAGGGGAACGCCATATGTGAACGGAGCCACCGATCCATTAACAACCAACTAAAAACAAAACTGATCGAAATACAATCCACTGACTGGCCCAGCCAGATAAAAATGATTCAATGGGGCCTAAACTCGTGACCCCGAGCCGATGGAATATCTCCCCACGAACGTGTCTACGGGGTAGCACCCTTGTTGCTGCCATTCCGACATCTGATGTGTTACGACTGAGGTTTAAATATATCAGGGCTCTTATTCATTTGACTAGTAATGGCATAAATGCTACAACGGAAAGCGCTAGATCCAACCTCTGATGTATATTCCCAGTGAACAAAGAACACAAATACTCTCCAGAGTTCTATATGCAATAATAGGTTATCAAACTCTCAATAAATGTGCGTCTACTCTAGGCTTAATGTTATGTGAAAACAGCCTATTACTACCTATAACCGAAGGTGCTTGGTTATGGTATGCAAAGTAAGGTGGTAAGAGAAGTTACAGCTTACGTTACTTTTATCAATAAATGTCAGGCACTCCTGCATGAAAGAAACTGCACTAAAGTCCTTCAACACTAACAAAGAATCTTCTTTAAATGTTAGATGCTATCAAGATGCTCGAATCGGAAATGGAACCCAAAAAGACAGGCAGCGGAACAATGCTCGTGCAGGCTATGCACACAAAAAGGCAGGATATATAATGCAGTCGGAGCCAAGAATATCCTAAACGCTACAACAATAATAATAATCGCCACGACAATGCAGTATTCCTATCAACAAAAAGAGCCTAAGTCGTTTGTGTCTCAATACATCAAACTAGGCTGCGAAATGCTTGTGTAATCATAAACGGGTATGCATAAAAAGAGTAATTGGTTTAATATACTTAATGTCTACTGTGACTGATAAAGTCTAGCTAGAGTCAATGATACGAGATACTGGTGCGCATGGCATGCCGCATAGCCTAGTGCAAATCTCAAGTCTGTGCGTCAAGTATTACGTTATAGGGAAGGGTAGCTCTCTTGAGAAACCTTAATACCGAAGTATTAAGCGTTCTCCTGGCGTACCTCAAAGACAAACAACCGAGCCTAGAACAGTGCAGAATGGTATAGGCAAAAAGCCCTCATTCGTGCATGCTCTACTCGCAATGGCACACAGACTAGAATTTACCCAATCAACTCCAGTTCTCAGGTATGTCGTGCAGCTTTTAACTAAAGTCAGCACCCATCGGAAACAATACCTTATAGTATCAGACTCCTAGTCTAGCATTATCTAATCTAGCAGAACACTAATAATTATAGGAAGCGGTACTGAACAATATGAATGCCAACCAATGCTTCGTGATCAACTTATCTTAACAACTAACATACATGGGTTATATCAGACCTTAATGCACAATACAACTGGCCAGCATGAAGCTGATTATGCAGAGTTAACCAGAGGGGGTATAATATTAATAAAAGGTGGTGAAAGATATGGAAAATGAGAGAGATAGGCAGAGGAAAAGGTTCTCAGGTGCAGAGAGGGAGACAGATATCAAAGGGATAAGAGGGATGCGTTCTAGAAACCAGATCTGAGGGAGAGAGTAGCGAGAGAGCAGTATATATACTAGCACTAAGTCGAACCGCGTAGAAAAGCGGTAACAAGTCCTCTAGCCAATGCTAAAGAAGCTAGCTAAACATGACGTCACCAAGCATGGTAAAAAACTCTCCCCGAGGCCAGCCAGCTATGATGTCATCATCGTCTCAGGAATCGTCCCCCGGCTTGGTGTAGAGAGCCGATTTTACAACATAGCCACCAGCACAAATCGTTGTCTAGCAAACCTCTGCAGGAAGGAAAACGTGGGATTCGTCGACACCTGGGACAATTTCTACTACGATGACTATTTGTTTTCGGACGATGGAGTTCATCTGAACCAGGTGGGAGCAGCACGTTTTGGGCGTCTTCTCAACGATGCGGTGAAGGATTTTCGGAGAAGAAATCGACTCAGCACAGGACAACCAGGAAGGAGGACCGAAGACAGCGAGGGCGGCAACCTGCGAAGGAATTAAATGCTAATCTGTCAAGAACCGCGAATTTGGATAAAGCTCCACCAACACGACCCAAATTCAAAACCGCCAGGGATAACGACCGAGGACCGATGACAGCCATGAATGTAAATGTAGATCCGATCAGAACCAAAAATTTGATAAAAGAACGTTCTGTGAGTTCTAAAACCGCAACTTTAAAGGTTTTCTATGCAAACGCTCGTAGCATACGCAATAAATTTTCAGATTTAGAGGAACTAGTGTTTACTGAAAATTATGATGTGATTGGTATAACAGAATCTTGGCTCAATACAGTAGATAGAGACTTTTTAGCAGAGTATTCACTTCCCGGTTATGTAATGTTTGAGAAAAGCCGAATAAATAAAAATGGAGGTGGCGTTTTATTTTATATCAAAGAAAGTCTTAACCCGACCCTCTTGTCAAAACCTCAAATTGTGAACGTCGACACATCTTTTGTGCTAATAAAGAATAATAAAGGTACAAAAATAATACTTGCATTAATATACAGACCTCCAGCTCAATCAGTGCAAACTGACCGAGAAATTTATGAACAAATTGCAGATGTAAGTAACTCACAAGATACCGTATTTTTTGGCGACTTTAATTTACCTATGACCAAGTGGGGCGATACTCTTACTTCACACTCCGGACATGACTTGTATACGAACTTGCAAGAGAGTTCGCTTTATCAATTTGTTCGAACACCGACCCGTGGTAATAACGTTCTTGACATTGTACTTGCAACAAAAGAAGAATTAATAGAGAATTTGAATGTTGGTGATGAATTCAGTAACAGCGACCATCGTACGATAACTTTCACTTTAAACTTTACTAGTAACGAACCAAATAGTAGCATAGAAAAAGTCCCTAATTTCAAGAAAGCAAACTTTCATAAACTTAGAGCTATGTTTAAAGAAACTGACTGGAGCTTTTTAATTAACAATAACGACATAAATACATCTTGGAAGTTATTCGAAACCACTTACCTAAAAGCAGTGCAAGACTGCATACCATCGAAAATACGGCATCCAGGCCATAATAATAAGCCCAAATGGTGGAATAAAGATATTTCAAACTGCCTGCTTGCTAAAAAATTTGCTAATGATAGATTAAAATCCTCACAAAATGACGAAGAACGGGTGAAATTTGTAGAGCTACGACGCAAAGCCAAAAAGTTAATTAAGCAAAGTAAAAAGACCCTAGAGTTACATATTGCGAATCAAAGTAAAACAAACCCGAAAGAATTCTATAGTTATATCAGAAAGAAAAAAGTAGTTACTTCAACTGTTGGACCGTTAGTCGATGAAAATGGAGAATACACCAAAGACGAAGTACAAATGAGTAATGCCCTCAATACCTTCTTTGCATCAGTTTTTACAACAGAAGACCTCAGTGATATCCCTACACCATCGCCGATTCAGATTGATAATTCAGATGTTCTAAGCAATATCACCGTTACAGAGAGAGAAGTATTGAATTGTTTAGATAAACTCAAGGTAAATAAAACGCCTGGACCTGATACAATCTCGCCTAGAGTTCTAAAGGAAGCTAAGGATGAGCTCTCCAAACCACTGGCATTACTATTCAATAAATCCTTGCAGTCTGGAACTATGCCTGATCAGTGGAAGATAGCCAAAGTAACACCGATATTCAAAAAAGGCAGCAAATCCCTACCAAGTAACTATCGTCCAATTAGCTTAACCTCAGTTGTATGTAAAATGCTAGAAACGGTCATAAGAGACAGACTCGTAAATCACTTAGAGGAAAATAACATGCTTAAAGATACTCAACACGGCTTTCGTAAAAAACATTCCTGTTTAACAAACCTCTTAGACTTCTTCCACGATATCCTCAACCTCTACGATGAGAGTAAAGCTGTAGATATTATATACCTTGATTTTCAAAAGGCCTTTGACAAAGTTCCCCACAAACGTTTACTGCTAAAACTAAAAGCGCATGGAATACAAGACGGTGTGTTGAAATGGATAGAAAATTGGCTCAGCGACAGAAAGCAAAGAGTAGTCATAAACGGTAAGGCATCTAAATGGACCAATGTAAGTAGCGGGGTACCCCAGGGATCGGTACTAGGACCAATTTACTTTCTAATTTACATCAACGACATAGATGAGGGTCTCACCTGTACAATCTCAAAATTTGCTGACGATACAAAAATTGCAAATAGCGTACTCTCAAAAGATCAAGTTGACGATATGCAACACAATCTAGATAAATTGTCACATTGGGCCCAAATTTGGCAAATGAGTTTCAATGCGGATAAATGTAAAGTACTACATATCGGATACCTAAATGAGAAAGCAAACTATTCGATGAATGGCACTCAGCTTAAGAATGTAAACAGAGAAACCGATCTGGGAGTAACAATATCGAGTAACCTAAAACCGAGTCAACAATGTTCAGAAGTTGTTAAGAAGGCAAACAAAATAATTGGCTTTATAGGCAGATCATTTGAGCATAAATCCAAAGACGTAATCCTAACCCTTTACAATTCCTTAGTCCGCCCTCTTCTGGAATACTGCGTTCAATGCTGGTGCCCTTATTACCAAAAAGACATAAACAAGCTAGAACGAGTTCAACGTAGAGTTACCAAAATGATACCTAGCCTAAAGAACAAACCATACGAAGAGCGTCTCAGAGAATTAAATCTATTTCCTTTAACCCAGCGCAGATTAAGAGGTGACTTAATTAAAGTGTTCAAAATCATCAAAGGCATCGACAATATGAACTGTAGTAAGTACTTCACTATCGACCAATCTAATTACACGCGGGGAAACGGTTGCAAAATTATTGGTAAATCTTTTAACTCACACGAATCTAAGAATTTCTTCTTCAATCGAGTTGTCAACTTGTGGAATGGGCTTCCCCGAGACGTTATAGACTGCAGCACCGTTGATTAATTTAAATTCCGCCTAGACAAATATCTCGCATCAAACCCGCGACTGACTGCGTTTGTAAATGAATAACTTTATTTTATCCTCCCCTCAGTTACTAACCCATATGTCCCCTACTAACTTCCTAGTCCTGCCACGTTAGTGGCAGGGCAGTAGTTCCCTTTCCAATGTTCCCTTACCCACTCTAAACCACTGTTTGGACACTTGATCCTCAGTGTTTTGGAGGACAAGCAGCCTAGAAGGGTCACTAGATCTGTTGTTGCTTGATTTCCTTTGTACTTCTTTGTAGTATAGCAAAACACTGCGCGCCTCCCCACACTCTGTTCTACTCTCTTTCTCTCT
The DNA here is from genome assembly GCA_032716605.1 of Paralithodes platypus. Taxonomy (NCBI): domain Eukaryota; kingdom Metazoa; phylum Arthropoda; class Malacostraca; order Decapoda; family Lithodidae; genus Paralithodes; species Paralithodes platypus. The sequence continues at coordinate 23,745,483 of CM064509.1, read as the reverse complement.
CTCTCTCTCTCTCAACTCCTATCATTACTACTTAATGATAAAACATATACTTTGCAATTAAATATATAAAGCCTTGACATGGGTGAAAACAAAGAGCCTTTCTGGACTGCCCATGACGCGAGCTTTCATATGAAATAAAGCACACAACAATACACCAACTGTAGCCACATCCACTGCCCTGGCGATCCTAGCGAGTCACTATAGGACAAGCCATGCGGTTCTAACGGAGTGGATAACGTCACAGATGTTACGACCGGGGCTCGTATAAAACAAGGGCTCTTAATCATTGGACTAGAAAGGCACACAGCCACAACGGTAACACTTGATCCAACCCTCGAACTTATAATGCCGGCGCACAAAAAACACCTATACCCTCCAGAGTTAAATCTGCGATAACGGGGTATCCTATAACTCGGTATAAGTGCACTACTACTACAGGCTGATGATCTCTGATACAGCCTGATCACAACAACATACAAATACGTTAATAAGGTATACAAGGAAAAGATAGAGATCTTAATTAATTCACTGCAATGATTTAATGCAAACTAGAAGAAGGTATATTTAAAGTTACTCTAAACAATAATGAACTGTCACTGCTATACTAAAGAAAGTTAACGAAAGTCCCAAAGCATCGAGCAGGAATCTTCTGAAGAAAGTCTGATGCTGGGGTAAGATGATCGTATCGGATTTTGAACGGTTATATAAAGCAGGGTCAATATAGGACAAGTGTAGAGACAGACAGTGTCAACTGACACGGGAATAACGATAAATGCACACTAGTATTATCTCCAACAACAAAAGAAGTCCTTCGTCAGGCAACTCAAAAAACCTGCTCAGGTTGTGCAACTCAACAACAACCAAGGCTTACAGTCAACGTGAATAAGAATGCTGCATACATAACATAAGAGCTTATAATTCTAAACGGGGGTCTGCTAGGCTAATAAAGTCTAGCTGGGATGTCGTAGGCTAGGAAACAATGGCTGAGCAAGCGGCTCGTAGCCTAGCAAGGTCCTTAAGGCTGTGCGGCCAAATTACGTTAATTGACGGGGTGCTCTCTTGAGAGATCCAGATCGCTAGTAACTGGTTCTCTCCTGGCGACCCTCTCAAAGTCAAAGCAAACGAGTTAGCACAGTTTTGGGTGGCAGAGGCAAAAGCCCTCACTCGCAACACAGTGCTAAACTCACAAGGTACACAGTCAGAAAGACCACCTAGGCTTCCCACGTCTCCGTTGCGATTGTACAGGTTCAACAAAACCTAGTACACATCGGAAATCACAACAACAATGGCCTCACCCCAGTCTAGCATTAAATAGCCCAGCAGACAGCCAAGGAATAGGCAGGGAGACACCGTGAGTGTGTCGAACCTCTACAGACAAAATGGTAACCCCTCCAAAATGCCTAACTAAACATATAATATCTGAGAGCTTCAGCATATAATACGATGGCTGATATATGAAATCGTGCAGAACCAAAGAGGAGTTATGATATTAAATAGAGAGGAAGAATGAGAGGTAAGAAGTTGAGAGAGAGAGAAAGTGCTCTATAGGTAGAAGTCTGGGACAGGTGGTAAGGGATATGTGAAGGGTATGCTGGTCAGGCAAGCTCTGAAGAGAGTAACTCCTCGGGACCCCTAGGATCACACACAAAGGCATGGTGGTCAGCCAATCACAGGCCACTACATCACCAGGCAGCAGGGCTGCAGAAGGCGCCAGGAACCACCAGCCAATCAAGAAGCGTGGGAAGGCACGCGCGTGAGCCTACAGCGAGGGGGAGGCAGCACATGTATACGCACACACTACCACCCCACTGCCCATATTATTCTCTCTCTTTAACTATATACAATGCATCTTATGTTCTACTCATGATATAAAATGCTTCCCCTTGTCACAGACGAAAATAAAGATCACCACGGGACTGTCTGCAACAACACGAACACTATGAAAGAAAGAACAACATTGTAGATAGACTGCAGCCAAATACCTTGCCCCGGCGAGTGCTAGCGAGTGGCCAAGCGAGCGGCTGAGCTTACATGGCGTTCTGCCAAGCTGCAGGCGTCACACTGACCACTCCCCCGTCCACCCAGTATACTGTAGACCCCCTCCAACAATTAAGAAATACCCTCCACATGGCACAGGCCTGTCAAGATGTCACCACCGACATCTTCAACCCTCAAAACCCTTTTGCGATTGGCGACACAGTCATGGTCGCCAAATTACCTGTAGTTAATTAACTTGGCCCCTCATATGTGAGCCCCCACACAATTGCGAAGATACCCAACCCTTTCCAAGTCATCATCAATTACCACAGGGAGTTTAGAACTTACCAAAACAGGTTCGTGAGAAAATATTCACCCATTCCGCACGACAACATATCGCCCCCACCAGCAGAACAAAACCAAACTCCAGAACCATCAGAAACAAGCATCACACCCTCGGCTAAAGAAAGCCCGGGGTCTCCGAACATTCCGCTAATCAATATTCCCCCCTTGCTTCCCACCATCCCAAGACTTAACCCACAAACCACACAACAGATCATACAACACACACCCAGAACACCACCCCCATTCCCACCTTCTCGTAATGTCACCCCCAGCCCCTCTACCTCAGAGGCTCTCAAACGTAAAACTTTTACCATTAATGCCCCCAAAACCACCACTTCCCACTATAAACTAAGACCGCGTGAAAAACTAAACCGATCCGTCATTCCCCTACCCTTCAAATCCCAACTAAGAAACCCCCCCTGCCCCACCCTTCTTCGGAATCCTCACCCACATCCTCACCACCTGCAAAGAAATGCCGCCCAACGACGTCACCACTCACCTCACCCCCCAAGTCAAGCTCCTCCTCTGCCCCTCCACGCTCCACTTCAAGATCACCTTCTTCCTCCCCTCAGCATCATCTTCCCCAGCCTTTACCCATCAAGGCTAAAGTTCCGCCGATTTCAAAACAAACCCTCCCTCTACCAACATCATCTCCACCTCAAATAACCTCACCAACCTCTCCGCCTCACCTGCCAAAAACAATGTCTCTCCCTACCACCCCGCGAAATTCACCTTCCCCTCCTATCCTTACCCCATATTCACCCTCTCAACCTTCAACTTCCTGTCCACTACCCCGACAAACAACATCACCACCTCGCCTAGCCCCTCCAACTACATCTTACAGTTTCTTACAGTAGATCCTCTAGAAAAAGGGAAACTAGGCCTGTGTACATCTCCATTTCCCTCGACCATACAAAAAACGCCTCTATCTCTAACGTCAACGCACTCTTCAAGTTATACTCCAAAAACTCTATATCTTCCCCCGTCCACTCCCAATCTTAAACCAGCATCCCCGTCACCCTCATCCACCACCAGTACTGAAACACCTCTCCGCGGAACTATTCGCACTAAATCAGGTCGATTAAGCAAACCGCCCGACCGATTCACACAGACATTGTCAGCAATCCAAACTCCTGACACACATCCATACCCTCACCACCAAATAAAAACAATTCGCCCTCTCCAGCAACCAGAAAGCCATCAAATACACCCTGAAACTAACACAAATTCCACTCCACACACACAAAACTTGCCCCCCTGCCAACCAACCAGCCTACCTGGTACTTTTGCGTCCGCAAGAGGTCATGACCTTCCGGCTGATGAAGCCAAAAAGGTTATTCAGCCAGCTCACCCCACCACAAACAACACCCCTGCCGACTTCCTCTCTACCTCAGCCGCCACCATGTCAACTACGCCATTTATCAAGTGAGTGAAATGGTTCGACGGCGCCGCCAATGTCCTCCGGATGAGATACCCGGACGAAATGTTCACAGCATCATACCAACCCAATACCAAGGCTCACATTACTGTCCAGATACACCCAACCAAAACTCCAGACAACCGATCCACGGAATGGTGGAAGTACCTCCAACAACTCTCTTTAACAAGCTCTGAGGGAAACATCTTAACTTTCACACTTCAGGCCCAGGGACGGGCCTTACATAGGGAGGACGGAAGTAAAATACAGCGAAAACGCCAACCAGAGGCATCACCCATACCCCAGAAGAAGGCGAAGAAGAGTACCCCAAATCGACGAGTCGCGGCACTGGGTCAAGTCACGCCGGAATGACAGAGCTCACCCACGAGTCCACGCCCCGGCACACCAGGTCGGAACATCAATCATAATACCCCCACGAAAAGGAGGATATTATTTAGCCAGCCATTCTGAAGCCGGTTGAACTCACTTCCTTACAATTGTATTCTATTTTAAATAATGTTAACATAACCAAAATAAACCAGCGTTATGATCAACCATGTATTCCTGTGTATTTGTTTCCCCTGACTCATAATATACTCAAGGGAGATTTGAGAAGTAATAATCCATGTATTCTTGTGTTATCAGTTCTTCCCAGCTCACAATATACTCGGGGGAGAATCGAGAAGTAATGTTAAGAATCTTCACTACCGAAGAAATCAATGCCAGATGAATCCATTGTATGCCTGTATGAAAACTTTGTTATGCAATAAGATGTGAACCTATACTTCAATAGAACTCGGAACATTGTTTTCTACACATTTGACACACATGCCTTTTTTTGACATTATTCAACTAGTTTACTAGTTATACAATTCACACCTGCTTCTTTCTATATAAGAGTCCCCTGAAAATCCTCGTCCCCAGGTAAAATAGCGCGGAAGATCTGCCACTCCGCGCCCCGAGAGGGGGCGCTCCGGATGTTTAAATACCTGGTGTACACGCAGGCCTACCAACATGAACCAGGAAGATAGATACGTACACAGCCTGTAGACACCACCATGCCGAGAGAGATTTATGTATTCTTATGCAAAAAGAAATTGCTATCAACCAGGATCAGTAGTAAAACCCAGCCAACACCACCACGAGAAAGAGGAAGGACGTTAAATACCTGGTGTACACATCTGGTGTACACACAGGCCTACCAACCTGAACCAGGAAGGTAGACACGTACACAGCCCTGCAGACACCACCATGCCGGGAGAGATCTATATGTTCCGATGCCTAAAATTACTATCAACCACGACCAGTAGTAAACCCCAGCCAACACCACCACGAGAAAGAAGGAGAAAGTATAACAATGTCTCTCACGCATCGCGACCCTCACCTATCTGGTCCACACGACACACCTTTGATGCACCCGGCACAACCAATCCTCCCCGAGAGCTAAAAACTCTGAATCCCTTCATTTCCCCCACTATTATTGTTTTTCAGAGTTCTATTGAAGTAATCCCGACCCCCTATGATTTTATAACTTAACTCTGATGAAGTAGCCTACTCTAGGGATATTAATTGACCTTACTCATCACACCACCACCGAGTGATTACCTTTTATTGAAGGAGACCCAACCAGCAGTGTAAGAAGGGTTCAAGGACCCCATCTACGAGAACTCCCCATGCCCTTACCATCTTAAAGGTATCACAGGAGTGCACTCGGTAATCCGCAATTCCAGTTCAGGATATTTGAAGAAAGTCAGGCAATTGGAAGCTTCATAAAAAGTTAGTCACTTAAGAAAGCTTAACATTGCTCTCCATTCAGTTGGACTAATACGGCCTGCCGAAAAGTCTATATATACTGTCTGTAAAACCCTAAACTAGGGATCCAAGTTAATAATCAGGCCTGCCTAGCTAACTTGGAGATCCTACTTAGGCGGTTACTAGTTGGTCTAGTGAAAGATGTATACGGCCTACCGATATTCCTTCTAAGACTACCAATCCCCGTTAACCCACCAACCCTATCCTAGGGATCTCGTTAGAATCAGGCCTGCCTAGCTAACGTAGATATCCTACTTAGGCGGTTACTAGTCAGTCTAGTGAAGGATGTATACGGCCTGCCGATATTCCTTCTAAGACTACCAGTCCCCGTTAACCCACCAACCCTATCCTAGGGATCTCGTTAGAATCAGGCCTGCCTAGCTAACGTAGATATCCTACTTAGGCGGTTACTAGTCAGTCTAGTGAAGGATGCATACGGCCGGCCGATATTCCTTCTAAGACTACCAGTCCCCGTTAACCCACCAACCCTATCCTAGGGATCTCGTTAGAATCAGGCCTGCCTAGCTAACGTAGATATCCTACTTAGGCAGTGACTAGCTAGTCTAGTGAAGGATGTATATGGCCTGCCGATATTCCTTCTGAGACTACAAGTTGTCGACAGTTGTGGCTTGTCACAATAACTCTAGAGTGGGAAACCCCAGTGTCCTTGTTGAGGAACGTTGTCATCGTTCGGCCTGCCGACGTGACATAGACTCCTCCGAGAGGTTCCACTTTTCTACAGTGAAAAGTAGAGAGACTATGGCCTGCCGCCCTCTCTATTAGTTCCCTGTGGTAAAGTGAACACTGCCGGAAACTCCAGTGTCCTTGTTGAGGAACTTTGTTATCGTTCGGCCTGCCGACGTAACATAATTATGCTCCCCCTCGAGGTCCCACTTTCGGCAGTGAAAAGTAGAGAGACTACGGCCTGCTGCCCTCTCTATTGTTTCCCTGTTTAAAGTGAACACTGCCACTTGGCACAGGTAATCTCAAAACCTCTGAAACCGCTGTGTTAGAGATAGGGCTTGGCGAGATACCCTCACGGGCACTCTGCAGAGACAAGTCTTTGGTACACTGAGTCTGTGGCCTCCCATATGACTGTGTAACTTAAAGGTTTAAACACCGCCCCGGGTCCCCCGAACCTCTCATAAAGATCAGGGCAGACAGTAAGATCACTTCCACTGAAATTACTGCGTTCGTCCGATATCAACCACATAAGACTCGATATTTTAGATCCTAGTCCGAGAGTACCTTAACACACAAAGAGCGGGTGGTAGGGTATTTTACACTGTGCCACCCAGCGGGTTTTTTGTTTACCCTAAATAGGGTTGTTTCCATGCTCATTTTCATGCATAAACAAGACCCAGAGCGTAAAACAAGTATCTATCCCTGAAAGGACGTAAACAGAGCTTTCCAATGACACCCGAACCATCCTTGTACGACCACTGGTTCTCTTGCAACGATCGTGCAACACGAGTGCAAAAAACCTAAAATAAGGTAATTTCCGTACATAATTCCCTGTGTAGCGAATGAGAGAAGGGGGAGGAAGGTGGTATACAGTTCAGTATGTCCACGGTGGTCGTGGGGAGCGGTCATAAGGTTACTACGCTCGTCCCACTGCTCAGCTCTCTCTCTCAGCAACATTACGTGCTGAAAATGGCACTCGACATATGTATTGCACCGCCACATAGTCCAAATTTATTTAACTCGACAGATGTCGTGCGCCGTTGGTTAAGGGTTAACAGAACTTCATCAATGGTTGATATACTGGTCAGAACAGTCGAGTAGTTTCTCCTACCTCTGAAATACTCGCGTTAGTTCGGTATGGTGCCCAACAGTAGTTCGCCAGACGGTTACTATATGTTACGGAGCCATACTTAAAGATCTCAAGCCCAATCAACCTATCTGTAACTACTTCACACAGCCGGCCCACCTAGACGGCCTACAGGGAAGCAGCCAACGAGAACCAATCACCTCCAGAAGTGTTCACCGGAGACATCCATCGAGAAGTTACCATGCCGGAAGACCAAGAGAAGAAGATAGAGTGACAACTAGTGGGTAAAGTATCAAGTGTTTAAAATAAGCAGAGTCCCTTCCAAAAGTGGCTTAAAACGTGTATAAATCCGCTCTGGACTTAATAAGCGGGTCCTAAAGCTACGAGTTGTACTTCCCTATAGTACGAGTGAGGTGGGTCAATAACTTACCATCCATCAGTGAATCAAATTGAATTTATAAATTTTTGTCTATTATTTCGGCTTCAAGGACTCAGCCGAATTTATCAAAGTGCCAAGGAAATATTTTAGAGTCTACCCGTGACGCCCCATTTTCTATGGGACCCCGCCGCCGCATACACGTAGGGGTGCTTGACCTTGAACTTTAAACACTGTGACAGTTCTACAGAAAGCGATAGTAGTCACTCACTACCAAGAAATACTACCCCATCATCTACTCGAGTGTCTTAAAAACTATCTCGAAGATTTAGTGAAGTTGTTCTCCAATAAGTGCTCCCTATCTAGCTCCGCGACTGTGCTCGGAGTCAGTGATACCATATAGTGCTAATTTTCACTGGCAGTGATACATGTCTTTCTATATGTTTCAGTTTCAGATTATTTCTCCAATATAGTGCGAGAGAAATAAAGCTGTATTATTAAACCATATCTTGTGATATACTTATCCTCTGCTTTCCTTTCATATTATATGTGCATATTTGAACTTGGAAGTCCCAGTGGAGTAGAACTCACCATATCCAATTGTTAATCCTGCATAAAATCAGGGCATAACAGTAACCATATGCCGGCTATTCTTATTCCTTCTTCTCTCTTCACCCCCTTCTCTGTCATTCTTTAGCCCCATTAGTTTACATATTTTAAGACGTTCGCCCCATTAGTTTGACAATTTAAGACCTTTCGCCCCATTTCTTTGTTAATTTTAAGACATTGTGTGCCATTTAGGTGTTGATATTATTCCTGGCCAGTAATAACGAGCCTGTAATTAAGGAGCACATTTTTCTTTTTTATCTGTTTTTGTTTTTTAACCTTGCGGGTGGCTTAGAAGCAATATATATATATATATATATATATATATATATATATACTGTATATATATATACCGTATATATATACTGTAGATGGAACGAATATAAATTTTTCATATTTTCGAATGCGAATGCGAATACGAATTTTTAGTTGTAAAATTCACGAATGCGAATGTGAATGCGAATATTTCAATCCATATTCCATCCTTCAAGAACTGGTAATTATTTTTATATCACCAACAAACGTTAATTACATTAATATGAAATTAATTACTGGAAGTTAACACTTTAAGAGCGGCCTAGGCGGTAATTTCTATGTACCGCCCAGCGGGTTTTTTTTTACCCTAAATAGGGTTGTTTCCGTGCTCATTTTCATGCATAAACAAAACCCAGAGCGTAAATTAAGTATCTATCCGTGAAAGGGCGTAAACAGAGCTTTCCAATGACACCCGAACCATCCTTGTACGACCACTGGTTCTCTTGCAACGATCGTGCAACACGAGTGCAAAAAACCTAAAATAAGGTAATTTCCGTACATAATTCCCTGTGTAGCGAGTGAGAAAGGGGAGAGAAGGGTGGGATACAGTTCAGTAGGTCCACGGTGGTCGTGGGGAGCGGTCATAAGGTTACTACGCTCGTCCCACCGCTCAGCTCTCTCTCTCAGCAACATTACGTGCTGAAAATGGCACTCGACTGCTGTCGTGCACCGCCACATATTCCAAATTTATTTCGCTCGACATATGTTGCGCGCCGCCAGTTATGGGTTAATGACGATGTGAATGTGGTCCTCAATGTTAGTATGTAATATCCTAAATATCATAAATGAACTATGAATTAATTTTGAATATATTGTAAGAGTTCGGCCATGGAAAATTTAATCGATTCACTATGAAAAAGCGCTAGAAAAGTGCTTAAGTAGGATTGAGATAAAATAGGTGTTTAAAACGGTTATCCCTCTGAATATTATGCCATGTCATAGACTTCCATTTATAAATTTCATAGTAATTTAATTAATATTTGTTGGTAATTAAAAATCTCTAAATCTAACGCTATAGGCGCAAAGTTGACGACTTTGCTTGGGGATGGAGGCAGAGTGACAGATTTACCATTACCAACACCGCTACACTTCCTCAGTCCCAGTGTTGCTGTTTTTGGTACTAAAGTACTAGATTTGGTACATTTGACTCTCTCAAGTACATTTGGAACATCTTTTAATAAAATAGTCGATATCTGGTATTAAATACGAAATCAGTGAGGAAATCTATCCATCTATCTATCTATTGCTTGACGCCGTGATCCCCGAAAGGGTGGCCACGAACGAACCGCCCCCATGCACCTCTGTCCCCAGTCAGTCGACGCCCCTCCTCCCAACCAGCACCGTTTTCATCCATATACTTCCTCACTCCATCCTTCCACTTCTTTTTCGGTTTACCTCTCCCTCTCTGTCCTTCCACCTCGCACTCGTACACATTCTTAGTCATTCTCTCGCTTCCCGTACGTTCCACATGAAGCTTCCACTCATTTCCCTCCCTTATCAGCGATACACCATCATCCACTGCTCTTCCTTGTATTTCTTTCATGACTCCATCCATATATACAGTAAACAACCACGGGGACATCACACACTCCTGTTTCAACCCAACGTTTAGGTCAAAGAACTCGCTCTGCTCATTCTCCACACATACTGCCACCTTTGCACCCTCATACATGCTCTTCACTGCTTTCAGCAACTTGCTATCTACTCTGTATATTCTAAGTACTTTCCACATACCTTCTCTATCCACTTTGTCATAGACCTTTTCCAAGTCCATAAAGGCAACATACACCTTTTGTTTCTTCTCAAGATATTTCTCCACAACACAATTCAGGGTAAAAATCTGATCTACACATCCTCTTCCCTTCCTAAAACCTCCCTGTTTGTCACCTATCCATTTCTCCGACGAGAAAGACCACGACAACAGAAGAAATAGGTAAAGGAGACAGAAGACAAGGAAATAACAACTAACGAGGAAGACAAGATGGCCATCACCAAGAAGCACGACTTCCGGTCCAAATTAAAGGAGTAACTAAGATAGAAAAGAAAGATATACCATACCCGAAAACCAGGCAAGAAATAATATCTACAATGCCACGCATCCTGAAGTTACTCTACAACCATAATAAACAACATCAACAAGAGAAAAGAAAAGGCGAAACAACAGAAGAGAAGAAACATGCACGCGGAGGAATACCACGTGTACCAAATTACCACCAGAATGACCAGAATATTCCACCACAACATCTACGTAAAACTAGTACTCCCAGACTCACCACGAACGCAGGAAGAGATGCCCGAATTACAACTATTTCATCACAATGTCCATCAACACCTGGGAAATCTATCAAGATTCCTTCTCCTTATCAAGAAGCCCCCAAAAGGCATATTGTCTTTAGCCAGAGCAAGAAGGACTCACAGTACCACCACCGGAGTAAGGAGTAAGGACTTACGCCCTACTTATCCTCAAGGGCCGGATCACCTGCCCGCATCCTTCTAGGGGAGGCCTCCTAATTCCCTAGATTGACCCTGACTAGACTTATGACCTTTTAACCTCAAAAGACATATCCAAGGACATCTCAGCTCAAGTCGTCACTATCCCGACAAAAACTGAACAGGGCAAGCAATTCTAGGGCTTTCATAATACTGGCATGCTAGTAGAGATAGTCTTAGGATAACCCTCCCATTCAAGTAAAGATTGAACGGCATGCCGAATATCTTGAAAGGTCTGAGGAGTTCTCTTTCCTATTGAGGAAATATTGTTAGACTTGCCATGGTAATGATTCCATCTGTTTATAAATATTCGGTAACAAAAATGAAAATATTAGACGCAGGACCTTTATTGTTATTGCATTATCTTTCTTATGCAATGAGCTGTACATGCCCATTGTTTTGTAAATACAAACAATGCAATAGTCTGAATACACAGGTGTATTCAAGGATCAGTATATGACACCTGTTTAAGAAAATATATGGCATATTGTATATTTAATCCAAGTAAACTTTATTCAGAACTGTATACCAGGGTTTGCATCTCGCACACCCCTGGCTTCAAAATGCAAAGCCATGGAGAGGAGCTCCGTGACAATGCGCAGCAATATGAAACCCCACAATTATACACACATATATATATATATATATATATATATATATATATATATAACTTTAGTTTGTGTTAGTTTATAGAGTATAGAAGTGAAGCAAATGGAAAGTTTTCTATATTGTGTAGGCTATTATGTTTAAATATACACAATGTGTTCTTACACCAAAGATCCGGCTAGTACTGTGGCTCCAACAGTAACATCACAACACACCCATGATACGCCAGGGAGGCAGGCCGGACTGATGGACCACATTCATCACATACAGTGTTCCCAACTCTTATTGTACATATGATACATCACCTGCTTCTTGTTTCTTTTTTCTGGATATTGGAGTGTTGAGGGGTACTGTAGAATGCAAAGGAAATGAAAAGCGACTCATTAATTGATGGTGTATAGCCAATTATTGTTGTAGGACCCTTTATAACCACTTATATAACATTCATATTATTGTTGTAGGACCCTTTATAACCACTTATATAACATTCATATTATTGTTGTAGGACCCTTTATAACCACTTATATAACATTCATATTATTGTTGTAGGACCCTTTATAACCACTTATATAACATTCATATTATTGTTGTAGGACCCTTTATAACCACTTATATAACATTCATATTATTGTTGTAGGACCCTTTATAACCACTTATATAACATTCATATTATTTGTTTGTTAATTAAAAAAAAAAATAATTATACTTGGCATTTATATAGTTGGGAATATTGGACAAAGCTACTGAATAATATTAGATTAATATAAACATCGATATAATAGTAACGATGAATTTTATCAAATAGCTTTACCCTGTAACATTCCCATTTTCACTATTTCTTTATAGCAACCGATAGCTTACTGTATATGTTCATATTGCGATAACATTTTAAAAGCTACCGTTTATTACCACTTTTTGCCTGCCTACACCCATCAAGAGCTCTAACTGGCCTTGTACTACCTTTATTGATGCCATTTTAGCTATTTTAATTAGAGCAATGACAGAGATAATTTACAAATATAATGTATCCATTAGTTTGTTAACCCCTTTTGTACCGGTGACGTCCTTTTCGTTATATTCTGGCAACTATTAGATTATTTTATTCAGCTTGGGGACAACCTCTAGCAATTAACAGGCCTCGAACTATCTCACGTAACCATTGTTTACTTCCACAGATCCTTCTTAAACTGCACAATATCGTCTAAATATAGGTAGTATAAAATGTAACAAGACGTCGCCGATACAGAATGGGTTAAACTATGGTTTGCGCTCCCTCGTTTGTATATCTATATATAGCAATAATAGCATAATATATATATAACTCTATATAGCAATAATAGCATAATATAAATATATCTCTATATAGCAATAATAGCATAATATAATAGCATAATATAAATATAACTCTATATAGCAATAATAGCATAATATAAATATATCTCTATATAGCAATAATAGCATAATATAAATATAACTCTATATAGCAATAATAGCATAATATAAATATATCTCTATATAGCAATAATAGCATAATATAAATATATCTCTATATAGCAATAATAGCATAATATAAATATATCTCTATATAGCAATAATAGCATAATATAAATATATCTCTATATAGCAATAATAGCATAATATAAATATATCTCTATATAGCAATAATAGCATAATATAAATATATCTCTATATAGCAATAATAGCATAATATAAATATATCTCTATATAGCAATAATAGCATAATATAAATATATCTATATAGCAATAATAGCATAATATAAATATATCTCTATATAGCAATAATAGCATAATATAAATATATCTCTATATAGCAATAATAGCATAATATAAATATATCTCTATATAGCAATAATAGCATAATATAAATATATCTCTATATAGCAATAATAGCATAATATAAATATATCTCTATATAGCAATAATAGCATAATATAAATATATCTCTATATAGCAATAATAGCATAATATAAATATATCTCTATAGCAATAATAGCATAATATAAATATATCTCTATATAGCAATAATAGCATAATATAATATATCTCTATATAGCAATAATAGCATAATATAAATATATCTCTATATAGCAATAATAGCATAATATAAATATATCTCTATATAGCAATAATAGCATAATATAAATATATCTCTATATAGCAATAATAGCATAATATAAATATATCTCTATATAGCAATAATAGCATAATATAAATATATCTCTATATAGCAATAATAGCATAATATAAATATATCTCTATATAGCAATAATAGCATAATATAAATATATCTCTATATAGCAATAATAGCATAATATAAATATATCTCTATATAGCAATAATAGCATAATATAAATATATCTCTATATAGCAATAATAGCATAATATAAATATATCTCTATATAGCAATAATAGCATAATATAAATATATCTCTATATAGCAATAATAGCATAATATAAATATATCTCTATATAGCAATAATAGCATAATATAAATATATCTCTATATAGCAATAATAGCATAATATAAATATATCTCTATATAGCAATAATAGCATAATATAAATATATCTCTATATAGCAATAATAGCATAATATAAATATATCTATATAGCAATAATAGCATAATATAAATATATCTCTATATAGCAATAATAGCATAATATAAATATATCTCTATATAGCAATAATAGCATAATATAAATATATCTCTATATAGCAATAATAGCATAATATAAATATATCTCTATATAGCAATAATAGCATAATATAATATATCTCTATATAGCAATAATAGCATAATATAAATATATCTCTATATAGCAATAATAGCATAATATAAATATATCTCTATATAGCAATAATAGCATAATATAAATATATCTCTATATAGCAATAATAGCATAATATAAATATATCTCTATATAGCAATAATAGCATAATATAAATATATCTCTATATAGCAATAATAGCATAATATAAATATATCTCTATATAGCAATAATAGCATAATATAAATATATCTCTATATAGCAATAATAGCATAATATAAATATATCTCTATATAGCAATAATAGCATAATATAAATATATCTCTATATAGCAATAATAGCATAATATAAATATATCTCTATATAGCAATAATAGCATAATATAAATATATCTCTATATAGCAATAATAGCATAATATAAATATATCTCTATATAGCAATAATAGCATAATATAAATATATCTCTATATAGCAATAATAGCATAATATAAATATATCTCTATATAGCAATAATAGCATAATATAAATATATCTCTATATAGCAATAATAGCATAATATAAATATATCTCTATATAGCAATAATAGCATAATATAAATATATCTCTATATAGCAATAATAGCATAATATAAATATATCTCTATATAGCAATAATAGCATAATATAAATATATCTCTATATAGCAATAATAGCATAATATAAATATATCTCTATATAGCAATAATAGCATAATATAAATATATCTCTATATAGCAATAATAGCATAATATAAATATATCTCTATATAGCAATAATAGCATAATATAAATATATCTCTATATAGCAATAATAGCATAATATAAATATATCTCTATATAGCAATAATAGCATAATATAAATATATCTCTATATAGCAATAATAGCATAATATAAATATATCTCTATATAGCAATAATAGCATAATATAAATATATCTCTATATAGCAATAATAGCATAATATAAATATATCTCTATATAGCAATAATAGCATAATATAAATATATCTCTATATAGCAATAATAGCATAATATAAATATATCTCTATATAGCAATAATAGCATAATATAAATATATCTCTATATAGCAATAATAGCATAATATAAATATATCTCTATATAGCAATAATAGCATAATATAAATATATCTATATAGCAATAATAGCATAATATAAATATATCTATATAGCAATAATAGCATAATATAAATATATCTCTATATAGCAATAATAGCATAATATAAATATATCTCTATATAGCAATAATAGCATAATATAAATATATCTCTATATAGCAATAATAGCATAATATAAATATATCTCTATATAGCAATAATAGCATAATATAAATATATCTCTATATAGCAATAATAGCATAATATAAATATATCTCTATATAGCAATAATAGCATAATATAAATATATCTCTATATAGCAATAATAGCATAATATAAATATATCTCTATATAGCAATAATAGCATAATATAAATATATCTCTATATAGCAATAATAGCATAATATAAATATATCTCTATATAGCAATAATAGCATAATATAAATATATCTCTATATAGCAATAATAGCATAATATAAATATATCTCTATATAGCAATAATAGCATAATATAAATATATCTATATAGCAATAATAGCATAATATATATATATCTCTATATAGCAATAATAGCATAATATAAATATATCTATATAGCAATAATAGCATAATATAAATATATCTATATAGCAATAATAGCATAATATAAATATATCTCTATAGCAATAATAGCATAATATAAATATATCTCTATATAGCAATAATAGCATAATATAAATATATCTCTATATAGCAATAATAGCATAATATAAATATATCTCTATATAGCAATAATAGCATAATATAAATATATCTCTATATAGCAATAATAGCATAATATAAATATATCTATATAGCAATAATAGCATAATATAATATATCTCTATATAGCAATAATAGCATAATATAAATATATCTCTATATAGCAATAATAGCATAATATAAATATATCTATATAGCAATAATAGCATAATATAAATATATCTCTATATAGCAATAATAGCATAATATACATATATCTCTATATAGCAATAATAGCATAATATACATATATCTCTATATAGCAATAATAGCATAATATACATATATCTCTATATAGCAATAATAGCATAATATAAATATATCTCTATATAGCAATAATAGCATAATATAAATATATCTCTATATAGCAATAATAGCATAATATAAATATATCTCTATATAGCAATAATAGCATAATATAATATATCTCTATATAGCAATAATAGCATAATATAAATATATCTCTATATAGCAATAATAGCATAATATAAATATATCTCTATATAGCAATAATAGCATAATATAAATATATCTCTATATAGCAATAATAGCATAATATAAATATCTCTATATAGCAATAATAGCATAATATAAATATATCTCTATATAGCAATAATAGCATAATATAAATATATCTTACAGTGTGAAATCTTGCGGATTGTATGTTCATATCTTAACCCTATATGGTGTGTGGCGGGTCTCTTTGGCTCCTCCCTGTTTCACTCCATTGGTAATGAGTTTTTAGTACGTTACACGTCATTAGTTTGGCGATTATAAGACCCTTCACCCTATTCAGGTGTATGAAATCAGCGTTCATTGAGATCAACTTTACGCCTATTTTCTAGAGGGTCATTCTGAACTCTCTTAAATCATTTGTTACCCGGATTAAAGTGAAAACAAAAACAACATGATGCTGAAAGGGATAAGAAATGTCTTGAAATAACTAAAAATATATGTCAAAAGTGGTTCAATTCTGATGATAAGATGAAATTGTCTGATACTATTTCCGACCGATATTTGGCGTCCCGGTAGAGCGGCAATCAGCGAAAGTAGGAATTGATCGGTGCCATTTGTTTTTATTGCAGGTCTGGAGGTCTCGGCACATTTACCAGCTCGGTTACAGGACCGGATAATTCGCCTTTACCGTTCTGTTGTTGTGGTGAGTATGGGAGGGGGGGGGGTGGGGGGGGGGGGGTGATTGTGTTACCGTTACATGTTTCTCGTGTGCTTTTAATCATTTCGGTAACAAGGTGTCTTTATAATTCTTGCTATACATATATATATATATATATATATATATATATATATATATATATATATATATATATATACAGTATACCTATATATAAAACCTTGTTGCCTTTAATGCTTCCAAAACCCAATTTCTCCATCTGTCTACCCGTCCAGAACTCACAGAGGACTATCCCTTATCTTTCAACAATACAAACATCAATCCTTCATCTTTTCTCAATTATTCTTGGTATCTCTTTTTCTTCTGCTCTCACTTGGAAGGACCATATTACAAATCTTGCTAAGGCAGACTCCCACAAGCTGGGTGTGCTCAATCGCCTCAACGTTTTTTTTTACCACTGCACAGCCTCTTGCTCTGTACAGGGGCACAGTGTGTCCTTGTATTGAGTATTGTTCACATGTGTGGGGTGGATCCTCTCACACCGCACTCTTAGACTAGTAGAAAGGAAGGCCTTTCGTCTCATTAACTCGATCATGTCCACTCACCAACTCTCTGCAATCTCTCTCTCTTTGCCACAATGTTGCATCTCTTTCGCTATTCTATCGCTACTACAATAATCAGTGTTCCTCAGAGCTCTCTCAGTGTATACCACCTCCTGTACTCTAGTCCCATACTCTGTGCAACTCTCCAACCCAAGATATAAACGTTACTCAGTCTTTCTTCTATTCAACAGCTGAGCTCTGGAATTCTCTCCCAGAATCAGTCTTTCCTTCTTCTATCTATCTATTGCCTGACGCCGTGATCCCCGAAGGGGTGGCCACGAACGAACCGCCCCTATGCGCCTCTGTCCCCAGTCAGTCGACGCCCTTTCTCCCAACCAGCACCGCCTTCATCCATATACTTCCTCACTCCATCCTTCCACCTCTCCTTCGGTGCATCTCTCCCTCTCTGTCCTTCCACCTCGCTCTCGTACACCCTCTTAGTCATTCTCTCGCTTTCCATACATTCCATATGGCCGAACCATCTCAAGTTGTTCCCTTTCACAATCCAGCACATCTACCTCCACACCACACCTCCTTCTTACTTCCTCATTCGTCTGTCTATCCCTCCATGTTACTCCGCACGCACATCTCAAGTAACTCATTTCCACCGCTCTCACTCTTGGTCTGAGTCTCTTCCCGAATGTCCATGCTTCGCTTCCGTAAGTTAGTGTCGGGATTACCACACTGTCATGCAAAGACTTCTTCACTTCCATACTGACCACCCTATTTCTTGTTACTGCTTTCAACGTTCCTACAACCATCTTCCCCTGTTGCACCCTCTCCCGCACTTCTTCATCCATAGTCCCATCTTTACTTAACACACTGCCCAGATACTTAAAAGAGCTGACGACCTCCATAGCCTGACCGTTCAACTTCACCTCACACTCTCTGACTTCACCCCTTTCGAAGACCATAACCTTGCTCTTCCCCGCATTTACCTTCAAATTCTGTTTTTCGCACACTGTTCCTAACACATTTACCAGACCCTGCAACTCCCATTCATTATTGCTCATCAGAACTGTATCATTCGCAAACAGCAGTGTAGGCAGGTTCCACTCATTTCCCTCTCTTTTCAGCGATACACCAACTTCCACTGCTCTTCCTAGTTTTTCTTTCATGACTCCATCCATATATATTATACAGTAAACAACCACGGGGACATCACACACCCCTGTTGCAACCCAACATTCAAGTCAAAGAACTCGCTCTGCTCATTCTCCACACATACTGCCGCCTTTGCACCCTCATACATGCTCTTCACTGCTTTCAGCAACTTGACATCTACTCCGTATATTCTAAGTACTTTTCACATACCTTCTCTATCCACTCTGTTGCAGGCCTTCTCCAAGTCCATAAAGGCAACATACACCTTTGTTGCTTCTCCAGATATTTCTCCACAACACAATTAAGGGTAAAAATCTGATCTACACATCCTCTTCCCTTCCTATAAACCTCCCTGCTCGTCGCCTATCCATTTCTCCGTTCTCACTCTCACTCTCTCAATCACTACCCTACTGTACACCTTCCCTACTACGCTTAGAAGACATATTCCTCGGTGGTTACCACACACTCCTCTTTCCCCTTTGCCCTTATATAGGGGAACTATTATGCTAGTCTTCCAGTCATCGGGTGCACTCCCCTTCTCACATGCTAGTTTGCACATTTTCCATACCCATTCGATCACTATCTCACCACCATACATCAACATTTCCCCACACACTCCATCTGTTCCTGGTGCTTTCCCCAACTTCACTATTTTCATGGCTTCCCATACTTCTCACCTCCTGATCCCCACCTCCTCCTCCACTACTTCTCCTCTTCTCCCTCCCATATCATATCCAACTATGTTTGCTGGCTCTTCATTACTTATATTTAGCAACTCGTTAAAGTACTCCCTCCATCTTTCGACTCTCTCTTGCTTCTCGGCTAGCATTCTCCCATTCTTATCTTTCACATCCTTACTGTTTCCCTTGCTACCTTCCCTAACTTTCTAGACTTCTTTCCAGAACAGTTTCTTACACTCCCTCCATTTTACACTCAGATTCCTTCCAAATTCCTCATCTACTCTTCTCTTACTTTCCTTCACTACTCTCTTCACCATTCTCTTTCTCTCCAAGTACCTCGCTCATTTCTGCCTCTCCAAATCTTCACTCCCTCTACTACCCTACCACTCTCTATATGCTCTCTTCTTGTCTTCCACAGCTATTTTTACCTCTTCTGTCCACCATGCTGTACCTTTCACTCCCCTCCCTCTTATCCTTACTCCACACACCTCCTAACATGCTGCACAGATCTCTTCCTTAAACACCTTGCTCATCTCCTCCACTTCCTCCATATCTTCCAAGTCAAACCCACCTAGTCGTCTTTCTACTGCTCTCTTGTACTCTTCCCTGATTTCCTCCTCCTATAGCCTCTCCACCCTCCTCACCATTCCACCTTCCTCTCGCCTCCCTCCAGCTCTCCTCACGAACTTCTTTTGTATCCTAATTTTAGCTACTACTATATAATGATCAGACAGACCCCCTCCAATACCCCTATACACCCTAGCATCCAGGACAGATTTCTTCATTCGTTCATCCACACATATATAATCAATTGGTTACTTTCGTTCCACCACTGTCTTATCCTTCATCGTCCACACCACTTTCCATGTGTACCTGTGTATCATTCTGTGTCGGAAGAAGGTGTTGGCTATTCACAGCTTCCTCCCCACACATACGTCCACAAGTGCACTACCATTCCCATTCAACTCGACTCTTCCTATGACTTAAATTGCTTCAAACTCTGTGTGTCCAGGCAGTTTGGCTTGAACGTCACTTGATTTTGGCACTCTTTCAACTCTGGAGGAGGCACTCGCTACAGGCAGTTCTGCCTTTTGTCTCCCTCATTCACATAAAACAAAAAAATATATATATATATACTGTATATACCGGTATCATAGACCGGTATATATATACAGTATATATATATATATATATATATATATATATATATATATATACTGTATATATTTATACAGTATATATATATTTATAATATATATACTGTATACAGTATATATATATATATATATATATATATATATATATATACACAGTATATATATATATATTTATACAGTATATATATTTTTTTTTATTTTTTTCTATGTGATTGAGGGAAGCAAAAGGCAGAACTGCCTATAGCGAGTGCCTCCCCCATAGTTGAAAGAGTGACAGGGCCAAAATCAAGGGACGTTCGAGCCAAAATGCCTGGACACACAGAGTTTGAAGCAATTTAAGTCATAGGAAGAGGGAAAGACTGATTCTGGGAGAGAGTTCCAGAGCTCAGCTGTTGAGTAGAAGAAAGACTGGGAGTAACGTTTCACTCTCGGGTTGCAGAGTTGCACAGAGTAGGGGTGGGAGAGAGTTGGTGAGTGGACGGGAGTTAATGATACGAAAGGCCTTCCTTTCAACTTTGTCTAGGAGAGCGGTGTGAGAGGAACCTCCCCACACATGTGAACAATACTCAATACAAGGACGCACTATGCCCCTGTACAAAGCAAGAAGCTGTGCAGGGGAAATGAACCCCCTAAGGCAGTTGAGCACACCCAGTTCTGGGAGGCTGCCTTAGCAAGACTGGTAATATGGTCCTTCCAACTGAGAGCAGAAGAAAAAGAGACACCAAGAATATTGAGAGAAGATGAAGCATTGATTTTTGTATTGTTGAAGAATAAGGGATAGTCCGCTGGGAGTTCCTTACGGGTAGATAGATGAAGAAATTGGGTTTTGGAAGCATTAAAGGTAACAAGGTTTTCACTGCCCCAATTGGAGATAGTATTTAGATCAGAAGTTAAGAGTTCTATGGCTTCATTACGTTTGTCGTTGAGGGATTGCTGGCTGGGGCGTTCTGAAAAACTAATGGAGTAGTGTAAGGTTGAGTCGTCTGCGTATGAATGGATGGGAATTGAGGTACAATTGAGGAGATAATTTATAAAAATTAGAAAGAGAATAGGAGATAGGACAGAGCCCTGAGGAACACCGGAGTTTATAGGGTGAGGAAGTGAACTATGGCCGTCCACAACCGCGGCTATGGAACGGCCGGAAAGGAAATTAGAGACAAAGGCACAGATGGAGGGATAGAAACTGAAGGAGGGTAGTTTAGAAATTAAAGATTTGTGCCAGACTCTATCGAAGGCTTTCGATATGTCTAGTGCTATAGAAAAAGTCTCACCGAAGTCCCGAAAGGAGGATGACCAAGAGTTAGTAAGATATGAAAGAAGATCACCAGTAGAGCGACCCTTAACCCACTGAGCCCCAGCTAGTTTAGAATAAATGTACCGCCAGGGACCAGCAGGTTTTGAAATTTATTTTTTTCCAGAAACAATTGGGAATGGGTTAGGAATGAAGGAAAACCCACAAAAAACCGATCCCCTAGGTCATTAAGGGGTCCTACGGTGCGCCCGAAAGTCGGATTTACAAGAGGGGAAAATTGAAGGCAAAAACACCCAAAAACAGGTTTTTGCGTGCTAACGCGCACGCGGTTGGACTTTGAGAGTTTTCAACCATCGGCATGGTTGCGTGGGATACTTACACAGTTCCCATGCAAATCTGAGCCCTCTAGGTGCCATAGGACCGGAGTAATTAACAGGGACGATACGTTGTCGTCGCTGGGGTTTAGCGTTACATACATTGCCGACGACAACGTGTCGTCGCTGGGGTTCAGTGGGTTAAGGAAGCCATACTGGTGATCTGAGAGCAGATTATATATATATATATATATATATATATATATATAGATAGATAGATAGATAGATAGATATGTATATAATAATATATATACTGTATATATATATATATACAGTATATATATATATATATATATATATATATTGTATATATTTTATAATAGCTTTAATTTAACCAACATTAATCGATGTTAGTATTAACGGAAAAAGAGGCGTAATGTAAGTGAGAGAGAGAGAATGAGGCTATCAGTGTGAGGATTTAAGAAACAGATGACAAATGGGATGAGGAGGCTGGAGACAAACAACAAGACTTTTTTTTTTTTTTCACACACACTTTTTTTTATTAAGGTGACAGTTACAAAGTGGTGTACAATCTATCTTATTCTAGTTACATTGTAGTTTATCTTATTGTACCAGTACCTCCCTACAAGCAACCTAGTTGTTCCCCAATTCGTCCCTCCGCCACGACCATTTCAAAGTCCAAGTCTCTCACTCTTGTCCTCTGTAGCGGGGAGGACCTTGTACCCCTGAGACATAGGAGTGCAGACCTGAGAAGAGAGAAAGAGAGCCGGCATCTCATCCAAGTTATGACTTGGCTTCTATGCTGGCGCTTTTTCTCCGATATTTGTTCAGCTAATCTGGCATAGAAGACACTTGCAGAAGGTCCCATACCTCCCGACGATGAGAAGACCAGAGGAGTAAAGCTTCCTTGATCCCTGTTCAAAATTCTTTCTTCATAAGCGCGTTTTTTCTCACTTTCGTTTCTCAAGTATGCCGCCTTGTGTCCTCGCTCACGATATGTTTGTGCTCTTGGGTTGAAGATTCTGATGTCGAAAAAAGCCCATTGTCCCCTCGTCCAAAAACCTCGAGCACTTACGTCCACTCTTGCTTCATTTGAAGTATTTGCAGTATTGTGGGCCAAGCGCTGTCCGTCCATAGGCAGAAGTTCCGGTTCGATTCTGACATCATGGCACACCTCGTCCAGCATTTGTGCAGTGATGTCTCGTACTTCATCATGCCGGATACAGATGAATCCTCCTTTCTTACAAGTCATACAGTGGTCTGAGTTGTTTATTTCACCACATGCACATTTCAGCGGCAGGTTCGAAACTGGCCACCCATACCTCAAGGCTACGGCATCATTGAATTCTTGTTTATTTAAGCTGAAGCCTTTCTCCTTTATTGGTAATGATGTGAGCCAATTTGAAGCCCCCGTGTCTTGTGCCATCTCAACTCTCATTTTCAGTTCTTCCCTACATCTGGTCTTAATTTGTTCTAGGCTATGTTTTTGTCTCTCTTCTCTGCTCTTTGTAATTTCCTGTCTTGCATTTCGTTGTTCCTCTTCGTCCACCTCATCATTTTCATTTTGCTCCCGTATTTTTTCTGTCAGAGACGTAGTAAGTTTAAGGGAATTTTGGTTCTCATGTAGTGCCGCCTCCACTGGGTTTATGATCCCCATACCTCCGAACCTTGGCGGAAGAGCTAATAGATCTCTTAGCTCTTGCATGACGCCTTCCATCTCTGTTAGGGCCGGTATGAATGTTCCTCTGATTGCTTCTTCAAGCGGTTGGAGCATCTGTCTAATGCCAGGCACTGTTCTCATAAGAAAGGTCCATCTGTGCTTAACACCATATGTGAAGGCAGTATATGCAGCATGTGGTTCAGATTTCGCAATGTCTGCCAGGGTTTTCACTTCCTTTACCCACTCTGCTACCTTTTTTCGCACATAGTCTCTCTTGCATTCTTCTGTGCTTATTACTGCTCCCAAATGGCGTTGACCCTCCTTTGTAATCTTCACTCCTGTCCCATCAAAAGTCCGCACCGCTTCTTCATACTTGTTTTCTTTCACTATTAGTACAGATTTACTAGCATTCGGATGGTACCCAATGGCTTCGCCTACCGATTGTACTCTCCGCCACCATTCTTTGAGATCCCCTATTTTTCCTGCACCTGTGAGGTCATCTGCATACGCCACTTGTTTCACTCGGGTTACCTCATGTTTTATTTTCTGCTGCAGAATTGATAGTGCCAGTGCGTACATTGCCATTGCCACTGGATCTCCTTGCGTTGTTCCTTCATTTGATTTGAGAATTTTCATTTCTTCCTTCTTTGTGCTTCCAACTATATACAGGTTAGCTGGCTCCTTATAAGTATTTTCTATGTACTTTGCGATGCTCGGGCATTTGATCTTGATGTTGTGAATAGCTGCCTCCCTATTAATGGTGTTAAAGGCATTTGTTGCATCCACTAGCAGTACCGCTTCACAATCTTCCTCATGATACACCTTCCCCATTGCATGTATTGCTGCTTCTCCTCCGGCTTGCTGTCCTGCACATACTTGTAAGTTGCCCACTGCTCTTTGTACATCTTTTCCAAATACAGACATGATTGCTTTTCCAATAATCCTTCTAAGAACTTCCCCAACGCCTACTGGTCTAACTCCTGGATTCTTATTTAAAGGTATCAGGCGACATGCTGTCAGAGCTTCTATGTTCACGCATGGTGACGATGCAAGTTTCTTTGCCAGCATTGCTATTGCTTCACAAAGGTCACCCGCGGCTGAACCAAACTTGTTTTGACTTAGGAAGATCCTCCAAGTCTTAGCATCTACTCCTGATGGACCTGCTCCTCCCTGTGTTTTCAGCGCCTTTCTCCATATGAGGTCTCCAGTTATATTCTCATATATCACCGGGTCTGGAGGAACATATTCCCCGTCTAGTTTGGCCTCATCACTTGCTGGTTTTGCTTCTGGGTGTTTCTCCTTCAGCTGGTCCAAGATGCGTCGATTCACTTCGTGCACCCCACTTGAGGCTTCCCCAGTGACCATTCTGACTGCCTGTGCCACTTTACCAATCCTCATGCTATTTCCCACTGATCGTGCCATATCATCTGGCTTCCTCTTTCTTCGTTGTTTTGTTTTCAGTCTTTGCTGGATTGCTCATACTTGGCTAAGAATTTTGTCTAACTCCCCATTTTTCCACCACTCCATTCTCTGTTTCAGCGCTTTAATGTTCTCATTCAGTTTTCCCTTTGGTCTTTTTCTTTGAAGGAACAACTGAGGAATGAAAGAAGCTATCTTGATTGCCACGTGCGCCAAAGGGGCATCCTGAACATACTTTAGGATCATACGTCTGAGTTCCCCCAGCATGTCTTTTGCGGCTTCACAAATCGGTAGTTCAAACTTATTATGTTGCCATTGTATCACTTCTGTATAGATTTAATTCACTAATGTTGTGAATCCGTCACCAGAATGTCCCATCCATTCTCCACCATTCATGTTTACGTTACGAGGTCGTTCGTTCTGTTCACGATTTTCGATTATTTCTCTCTCATTATCTTCGTTTAGGCCTACACTATTTTCATTATTTTGTTCCACACCTCTGTTGTCTTGCGAATTATTGATTCCTGCGTTTTCTTCTGCGGGCTGCAGTTGTTGATTGTTATTTTCTGCATTTTCTCTAACAGGGTTTGCTTGTACATCTCCATTAACTTCATTGTCTGTTTCACGGTTCATTTGTACTGCATCTCTCACTGCGTTTTGTCTGTCATCAGGATTATTCCTCGACTGGGACCGAGTTAATATCATCTTGTCTTATTATCATAATTTCCTACCTATTCCCTAATACTGAGTCTATCTATCATTTCTTCCTAAGGGACGAGCCTCTGCCCGATAAAGGTGAAAATGTAAACATCCTATGAGTAGCGTTAGAGATAGAAAGAGTAAGATAAGTTATTTAACTCACCTAGTATGATGCAAGGCTACAGAAGATCAGGCTATATTACAAGAGAGTGGGTGCAAAAGAAAATAGAAAAATAAAGTAAAATAAAAGTAGTGTTTAAAAATACGCACAAAGAATAAACACGGGAAAACAAATATATATATATATATATATACGGTATATATATACCGGGTATATATATATATATATATATATATATATATATATATATATATATATATATATATAATACAAAACGATTATTGTAGTGAGAAAGGAAATACACTAATTAAGAGAGTAAAATTATTAAAGAGACAAGTGTCACAATAGTGCTAAGGATTAAAGAAGGATGTTAGAAATCTACTATTAGTTTGAGAAAAAGGTCCTGGTTATCAGTATGCACATAATATATCAGCGAATTATACCTTATTTTAAATAGTATACTTAGTTACTAGTTCGTTAGAGATAACTCTCACATGAAATATACCACTTCAAGTCTGATTTCCTGACTCGGCCATAAATCAAACAACAAGACAGGCACCAATAGACAGGAACAAGGATACGGTAATGATGGAGAATTGAGACCTGAAACCATAGTGAGTTAATGGAAGATAACACGAAAGGTGATTAATGGGTAAAAGAGGGGGAAAGGAAAATAACGAATAGCGGGAAGAGGATTTTTTTTAAAGAAATACAAGGAAGGATAATACGGAAAACAGGAAAGTAGGAAATATAGAAGAAATACAAGGAAGGAAAATATGGTATAATAGGAAAAAATTAGATATAGAACAAATACATGGACAGATAATTAGGAAAACAGGAAAGAGAGAAATATAGAAGAAATCCGAATACGAATAATGATGGACAAAAGAAAATAATGAATGGCAGGAAAGAGAGAAGGAAGAAGAAATACGAGGACGAATATTATAATAGAAAATAATGAATTATAGAAAAGACGGAAGTGAAACAGAAATACGAGGATGATTAATAAGAGAGGAGATAAAGAATAACGAGGAAGAGAGAAATGAAGAAGACATAATATTACGAATAATAAAATAGAAAATACGGAATAACAAGCATGAGCGATATTAAGAGAAATACGGGGACGAATAATGAAATAGAAGATAATAAATAACAGGGAAGATTAAATGAAGAAATCACACGGACGAATAATGAAATAGGAGATGACGAGTAACAGGGAAGAGATGAATGGGGAAGAATACAAAGACGATTGAAGATGGATAAAGGATTTTTTTTTTAACAGGGAAGAGGAAAGCAAAACAAAATAAGAGGACGAATAATGAAATAGAAAAGTATACAATAACAGGGAAAGAAAATTAAGACGAAATACGAGGACGAATATAAATGCAAGAAAATAACAAATAACAGGGAAGAGAGAAATGAAGAAGAAATACAACAACGAATAATAAAATAGAAAATAACTAGTTATTATGTTTTCTCCACTAACCAACTTTACTCCTAAACTCGATTAATGAAATTAACAAACACATGTGGCAGTCCGGGGAAAAATGGAAAATTATGATGACCGCTTTTTCTCTTACTATTGCACGTGAACCAAATTGCTGGCTAAGTTGGAAGCCCCCAGAATGTCTCTCATTTATCATACAAATGACCTCTGCAAAAATATACAGTGCTGCTGGTGCTATTAATTATATGTTATCAAAACTAGGTGTAAATTAGAAAAGCAAAGTAAGCATAAGCACATTTTTCATTAATACAGATCTTAATAGTCTGGAAATTATGAAAATTAAGAACATGGTAATATAGTAGAGCAAATTAACCTTTTTCAAGGTCCTATTACGCATTTGTTTTCTGTTTCCTGGCTATTATTAGACGATTTTATTCTGATCGGGAAGGATATATGGAAGTCAGAGGGTTAATTGAGATAGTTTTTACCCTTACAATTCTTACAGATCCTTCCTAAATGGTATATAATCGTCTAACGATACCCACAATAAAGTGTCAAAATGCGCCTCGGAGTCCCCAGGATGAAGGGAGGAGGGGGGGGGGGGGGGATAGAAATACCCCCAGTGGTTTAGCTCCTGATGCTGGCCCATCAAAATTCACTGGACTGCGACCTCCCCCTTTCACTATAGATGTCTGCAACATACATGGCCTTTCCTCTAACTTCCTCCGATCACAACCTTATCTCTGTTACCTGTCCTATCTCTCCAGTACGGCCATCCCATCCTCCCACCTGGCAGCACTTGTGGCACTATGGGGCTGTGAACTGGGAAGCTCTTTGGCAGTACTTCTTTGATTTCCCATGGAATGATTTTTGCTTCCGTGGCCGGGGACCCTCGGAGTGTGCCAAGCACATAACCGAGATAATCCTCTTGGGCATAGAGGCATACATTCCATTTTCTTTCTCTCAGTCTAATGCAATAAAATATTGGTTTACTCACGCTAGTTCTACTGCGGTCCAATAAGGAGGAAACATTCAAACGTTACCGTCGCCTTCAAACTCAAGAATCTCGTGCTTTATATGTTTCTGCCCGGAATCAAGCAAAATCTGTTCTTAGACTAGCAAAAAACTCTTTCATCAATTAAATATGTTCTGAACTTTACAACTCTAGCTCTTCCCAAGCTTTCTGGCATCTAGCCAAGAACTTCTCCAACAGTTTTGTTTTCTCGTCTTTCCCTCCTCTTTTCCACTCTGACGGCACTACTGTCACTTCTTCCTCTGACATAGCTGAACTCTTTGCTCAAACTTTTGCTAAAAACTCCACCTTGGATGATTCTGCTGCTATTCCTCCCTCTCCACCCCCCTCTCACTTACTTATGCCTAATATCATAATCTCTTCGAAGGATGTACCTTCTACCCTCTCTGGGCTTAATATTAAGAAGGCATATGGACCGGATGGTGTTCCTCAAGTTGTACTAAAAAAAAAATCATCCGTGCTGACTCCCTGCCTAGGTAAACTCTTTCGACTCTGTCTTTCCTCTAACGTCTGTCCTTCTTGCTGGAAGTTTGCTCTTATTCAACCTGTCCCAAAGATGGTGACCGCTCTCAAGCCTCCAACTATCGTCCAATTGCTCTCATTTCTTGCATCTCCAAAGTTTTTGAAACTGAAACAATTCTTTCTTCAAAATTTCTTAAGCAATTATCTTCCCATAATTTAATTTCAGATCTCCAGTTTGGTTTCCTTAAGGGCCACTCTACTGGTGATCTTCTTGCTTATCTTACTAACTCTTGGTCATCCTCATTTTGGGTCTTCTGTGAGACTTTTTCTATTGCGCTAGACATATCGAAAGCCTTTAATAGAGTCTGGTAAAAATCTCTAATTTCCAAACTACCCTCCTTCGTTTTCTATCCCTCTATCTGTGCCTTTGTCTCTAATTTCCTTTCAGACTGCTCCATAGCTGCAGTTGTGGATGGCCATTGCTCACTTCCTCAATATATCAAATCCAGTGTTCCTCAGGGTTCTGTCCTGTCCCTAATTCTCTTATAATATTTATTAATGATCTCCTCAACTGTACCTATAGTCAAAGGGAGTACAAAGGAAATCAAGCAACAACAGATCTAGTGACCCTTCTAGGTTGCTTGTCCTCCAAAACACTGAGTATCAAGTGTCCATACAGTGGTTTAGAGTGGGTAAGGGAACATTGGAAAGGGAATTACTGCCCTGGAACTAATGTCCGTGGCAGGATTTGGAAGTTAGTAGAGGACAGATGGGTTAGTAACTGAGGGGGGGATAAAATAAAGTTATTCATTTACAAATGCAGTCAGTCGCGGGTTTGATGCGAGATATTTGTCTAGGCGGAGTTGAAATTAATCAACGGTGATGCAGTCTATAACGTTTCGGGGAAGCCCATTCCACAAGTTGACAACTCGATTGAAGAAGAAATTCTTAGATTCGTGCGAGTTAAAAGATTTACCAATAATTTTGCAACCGTTTCCCCGCGTGTAATTAGATTGGTCGATAGTGAAGTACTTACTACAGTTCATATTGTCGATGCCTTTGATGATTTTGAACACTTGAATTAAGTCACCTCTTAATCTACGCTGGGTTAAAGGAAATAGATTTAATTCTCTAAGACGCTCTTCGTATGGTTTGTTCTTTAGGCTAGGTATCATTTTGGTAACTCTACGTTGAACTCGTTCTAGCTTGTTTATATCTTTTTGGTAATAAGGGCACCAGGATTGAACGCAGTATTCCAGAAGAGAGCGGACTAAGGAATTGTAAAGGGTTAGGATAACTTCTTTGGATTTATGCTTAAATGACCTGCCTATAAAGCCAATTATTTTGTTTGCCTTCTTAACAACTTCTGAACATTGTTGACTCGGTTTTAGGTTACTCGATATTGTTACTCCCAGATCGGTTTCTCTGTTTACATTCTTAAGCTGAGTGCCATTCATCGAATAGTTTGCTTTCTCATTTAGGTGTCCGATATGTAGTACTTTACATTTATCCGCATTAAACTCATTTGCCAAGTTTGGGCCCAACATGACAATTTATCTAGATTGTGTTGCATATCGTCAACTTGTTCTTTTGAGAGTACGCTATTTGCACTTTTTGTATCGTCAGCAAATTTTGAGATTGTACAGGTGAAACCCTCATCTATGTCGTTGATGTAAATTAGAAAGAGAATTGGTCCTAGTACCAATCCCTGGGGTACCCCGCTACTTACATTGGTTCATTTAGATGCCTTTCCGTTTATCACTACTCTTTGCTTTCTGTTGCTGAGCCAATTTTCTATCCATTTCAACACACCGTCTTGTATTCCATGCGCTTTTAGTTTTAGCAGTAAACGTTTGTGGGGAACTAGTCATATCCACTCATATGCTGATGACTTTACCTTACACTATTCAACTAATTATTCACATCAACCCAGCATGCAATCACTCCAAAACTCATGTAAAAGGGCCATAGAGTGCCTATCTTCCGATCTATCAATTATTTCTGATTGGGGAAGAGAAAATCTTGTTACTTTCAACGCCTCCGAGACCCAATTTCTCCCTCTACCTCTCCATCGCAATCTTCCGCAAGACTATTAGTTATTCTTCAACAATACACAAATCAACCCTTCATCTTCTCTCAATATTCTAGGTGTATCTTTTTCATCCGACCTTTCTTGGAAAGATCATATTACCACTCATGCTAAAACACTTTCCCAAAAGTTAGGTGTGCATAATCGTTTCCGTGGGTTCTTCACCCCTAAACAGCTTCTTGCACAGGGGTACAGTGTGCCCCTGTATTGAATATTGTTTGCCTGTGTGGGGAGGCTCCACCCATACCGCACTTCTTGAAAGAGCAAAGCATTTAGTCTCATCAACTCACTTTCTCTTACTAGTTCCCTGCAATCTCTTTCTACACGCCGCAATGTTGCATCTCTTTCACTCTTCTATCGCTATTACAACAATCAGTGTTCTTCAGATCTCTCTCAGTGCATACCCCCTCCCTTGCGGCGAGTGCGAGGTACCCGCCTTTCAACAGTCCCACTCCTATTCTGTCCAGATCTCCAACCCTAGAATTGGCAAATGTTCTCAGTCTTTCTTCTACTTTACAAGTGAACAATGGAACTTTCTCTCTCTCAATCAATCTTTCCTTCATCCTATGACTTAAACCACTTTAAACTTCGTGTGTCCAGGCATTTTGACCCCAACGCCCTTGAATTTGGCCCTGTCACTCTTTCAGCTTTTGGGGAGACACTCGGTACAGGCAACCTGGCTTTTGTCTCTTTCATACACATAGAAAATAATAATGAAAAGGTTATGGGGTAGTTTGGTATTTTTCTGGACTCCCTTCTCCCTAATGTTTAGTCTCATACTTTTGAGATGTTAAGACGTTCGCTGCATTAGTTTGGCGATTTCAAGACCTTTTGTGTCATTTACGTGTTGAATTTTTTCCTGGCGAGCGATAGCGAGCCTGTATCTTAGGAGTAACCGACCGAAAAATGTACTAATATATCTTGGGGGTATTTTTAAATCTTGATGGAGGTCTAGGGAGGAAACTAAAGAAAATAATAAATACATTAATTAACAAATAAATACAAAATGTCACCCCAAGTTAGTTAACTTTGTTTAAGTTAAGATAAGTTAGTTAAATTAGCTTAAGTTTGGCAAGGTTAGGCTAGGTTTCCTACATGAGTTTCTTTGGTTTGGTTAGGTAAGCTTAGGAGTAGATTAGGCCAGGTTAAATTAATAATGCTGGGCTATTTACTGAGTTTGGTTTAATTAATTTGCTTGAGGTAAGGTGGAGCATTGAAATAAATTGACTAAAGATCCAATTAAGGAGAGTTTTTTTTCTGGACTCCCTACTCCCTCCTGTTTTGACCCCATTAATTTGGAGATTTTATTATCTTTGCCCCATTGATTTCCCAATATTAAGACCATTCGTGTCGTTTAGGTGTCGATACTGTAAGTTTTTACCGAATAATGTACAAATGTAAAAAAAATTCTGAGGAGGATCTTGATTTTGTTTTGTGTTATAGCTTGATAGAGGTCTAGGGAACAAACTATACCCCCCCTCCCCCCCCCCGCCTAAATAGTCTTATCTATGCCGATCACCAACCATTGCAATACAGGCCAGCCGGCCACTATTACGTAAGTCACCGGGCAGCTCAACCAGTAGCTCTTAACCAGGGCCATCTCAACCAATACTGTTAGGTTAGGTTAAGGGAGCCCACCTCGCTTTTTTTCTCTTTCTCTCCCCCTCTCTTTGGCGAATGTATCCATTCGGCCCCATTCAGCCTACCGTTTTAAGACGTTTACCCCCATCCAGGTGTCAATATTTTCCTGGCGAGCGGTAGCGAGCCAGTATATATATTTTTGTTTTGACAGCAAGCTAAATGTGTAAATTTTTCGATAGAAAAAATTTCTCCGGCGAAGCCGGATATGCCATACAATGCTGGCTCGCTATCGTTCGCCAGGAAGAAATAGACACCTGGATGGGGATAAACGTCTTAATAGAGTTGGCTGAATGGGGCCGAATGGATACAAGCCAGGGAAAGAGAGAAAAGGAGATAAAGATTTAAAAAAAAGCAGGCGACCCCCCTTAAAACACTCTCTGTCTCATATGACGCTAGAGCGTCATATGACGGTTT
Source organism: Paralithodes platypus (assembly GCA_032716605.1). Taxonomy (NCBI): domain Eukaryota; kingdom Metazoa; phylum Arthropoda; class Malacostraca; order Decapoda; family Lithodidae; genus Paralithodes; species Paralithodes platypus. The sequence continues at coordinate 23,711,825 of CM064509.1, read as the reverse complement.
TGCCAAAATACTCATATGACACTAGAGCGTCATATGAACTTATCTTAATACCTCTCTAATAAGTTATATGATGCTCTAGCGTCATATTGAGCTCAGTAAGTTAGGTAAGTTAGATCAAAATCTGTCGAATGGTGGCAACCCCATGTTCCTCCGACTTCTAAGGTCCCTTAGTGAGATTTTGACAGTTGTGGGGATAGTACCGTGTCATCCGCCTCCTCGTCAGTAAGTTAATTATTTCTGTCTGGGGGGGTTAAGATGAGTACCCTGTTCCAAGTAAGTACTCCAAAACTGTTGCACATTAACCTCTATAAGTCACAAACGACTACAGTATTCCACCTAATATTTCTATCATTTGGAAATTGGTGTGGACATTTACAGTTCATTTGATCTAGCCCAATTTGAGTTACAGAGGTTAGAATACAGGATTTGTGACCTAGCTACTTGGAACATGGTATAGTAGTACTCTGCATTGACACGGATTTGGTTGGCCCCAGTTCACTGGTTGAGAGTACTGGAGGCAGTTGCAATTTTTTCAAGGAGAGGTTTTTGGTTTATCTGGAACCCCTTCTCCCTCATGTTTAGCCCCATTAGTTTTGACATTTAACGACGTTCGCCCCATTAGCTTGGCCTTTTTAAGACCTTTCGCCCCATTTTTGTTTGCCAAAATTAAGAATTTGTGTCATTTTGGTGTTGATTTTTTTCTGGCGAGCGACAGCGAGTCTGTGATTTAAGAGGAACTATAGTCTTTGGCTGGGACATTTTGCTACCGGAAAAAAGAACAAATTATCTCAAAGGAGAGTTTATCTTTTTATTTTTGTTATATATATATAATCTCGGGAGGATCATATGTTTTCATTAGTTTATTCTAGCGCATTTGAGTTTGTAATGGAAGATTAACTCCTTGCGACATATATGACGCGATCGCGTCACATGAAACTTATAACCAAAAACTCATATGACGCGATCGCGTCATATGGACTTATCTACATGCCTCTCCAATAAGTCCATATGACGCACTAGCGTCATATGAGCTCAGTAAGTCCGATAAGTTAGCTTACGATAAAACCGTTGGTGGCAACCTCAGCCACCTCCGATAATTCTAACGGCCGCAGTGTTGTTGTGAGTGTAGTGCGAGGCAGTGGCAATGATACCGGGGCTCCCGCCTCCTTGGACTTACTGGAACATAATATGTCTGAAGGAGTTAATGTTAAGAACAGGGTTTTCCTTGTTAAAACGATACCCAGAGTTTAAAGAAAATATGTCCTGGGTCTCAAGAGGTTAATTCGATTTTATGAAGATTAAAAAAGATATTTGGTAGCTAAAAGGATTAACTGACATGGTTCGAGGCCATATAATAGGTATCGTCCTTCCGAAGCTGAATTAAATAACCTAATAATACTCAGAATATATGTAAAGGATGTCACCGGAGCTGGATGCGATAACACTATTAACATTCCAGCGCCAAGCGACGAAGGCCATATTGCACCGAGTCTTAAGTCAATACTGTTCAGACAAAATAAAAACGTAAGTTAACTACCATCATGGGTTTATGCGACAAGGGACCTTACAGTTCGTCGGTCAAGTCTTATTTTTGTAATTGCTAAAATTATTAGTCCATATTTCACAAATGTGTTTACCTGCTTGTCGTAGCTCAACAGGTTGGCCGTGATATCACAACCTATTGAATTATCATCTATTTAGAACGCCAACTGGTTAACCTCTTCTGTACTGGCTAAGTCTTATTAATTTTACTCAAGCTATATTTAGACAATTTTGTGCAGTTTAAGGGGAGATCTCCACTTGAGGGATTTTTTTCTTGACCTCTTTCTCGCTCATGTTTAGCCCCATTGCTTTTGATATTATAAAACGTTTTCCCCATTAATTTAGCAATTTTAAGAACTTTCACCCCATATTAAGACCTTTCGTGCCATTCAGGTGTCGATTTTATCCTGGCGAGCGATAGCGAGCCTGTAATTTAAGAGGAACCGGCCTTTGGCCGGGACATTTTTCTACCGAAAAATGTACAAATTTATCTTGAAAGGGGGTCAAGGGGGTGACATTTTTAGATTGCTGGAGGAGTAGGAAACAAACTAAAAACCTCCCCTTAAGAAGGATCTGTGCTAGTAAAAAGGCTTAAGTGAGATTCAGACGATTGTATTCCGTTTAAAAAGAGCCCCCAGCAATTAACAGGCTTCGAACTATCTCCCTTAACCCTTTTTACTACGAAAGATCCTTATTAAACTGCATAAAATCATCTAAATATCTAAATACAGTATAGCTAGAATATAATTAAGAAGACGTCGCCGGTACAGAAGAGCTTAACTGTCATATAAGACACTATCAGACAGAGAGAGAGAGAGAGAGAGTTCTAATTCACGGTATTTTGTGGATTTACTCAAATATTGGCATTAATCGATTGTAAATGTGTTGTGTTTTGATCATGTCGTTTTCCATGTGTTAGAAATGTAACAGATTACCAAGTGTTAATACAAATTTAGATCATTATGATAATATATTTAAAAAAACTATGAAAATATGAAATTTACCTACAAACAAGTTGTTCCCTCCTTCTGCCACCTTGCGACCCCTAACAGCTCTAACCCCTCCTCTCCCCCATCACCCTCTACCTTCACAACCACACACCTCACAGTGTGCCACCTGTTGGCAGAAACATGCACGTTTGTACAGTCGAGGTTAATAAGTGTTGTCAGATATTTCACAAAGTTTGGGACACTGACTAATACTCTGAGGGATAAGCACTTTTCCCAGTAACTATAAAGATACCAATAACACTTGTTGAGCGAAAACCACTGGAATCTATGACAAACACTTAATACCCCCGATTGTACACCTAACATTCTCGGGTCTATGAATATCCCAGGTGACGGTGAGGCAGGAAAGGCGACAGGAGTTTTGCCGCTGACTGTATATATATAATATAATATATATATTGTTACGAGGGGAGCCGGGGCAACCAGATGCTGCAATAGCCTAGCCCACAGCACCGAACTACCTTGCAACAGACACGCTCTTAATATCTGACTCGAACACCAAGACACGCAGGTTCTCTAGGAAAAATTATTATCTTCCTCTTTGCTCTATTAAAGCAGTAACAAGGAGACACAAAAATATTTATTGTCCCCGAGTCTAGTCCATAGTGCGTGTAGTATGCAAGAGAACTTCTAAGGTTATTCTATACTGCACCAACATTACCTAACCATACCACTACTAGACTCCCAGAACACTCTATATCATGCCCAATCGCTTAGGAATTGAGAACAATACAAAGCAAAAACCCATGGAAAGTCCAGTAGAATAAACCTCTGTGCCAAGCCTATTATCCCTAGCCTATGTCCTAATAATACACCGAGTGGCTCTCTTCAGCACAGCACGGCGGTGGTGTTGTCAGGGATAAACAACTTTAATGACTTATCGCTTACATCATCATCTGGGGTTAGCTCAATACACCCGAGTACAATGGGGACAACCTCACCTAGTAACAGGCTCCACCCCTAGTCCCTGACTGCACCAGGTGTATTGTTGCTAAAACTACACAAGGCCCAAGAGTTGATATCCTGGGGAAGTTAGATGCTGGCTGCCACCCATAAAGGGTTGGATAATGCTGGGGTCACACATTCCCGTATATCGCTCCCGACAGCTCCCGTCAGGCGTAATCGCCAATTTTGTGTTCTGACGGGCGTAGTCCGGCCGTGTACGCCCGTATAGACCACGACTATTGCACTTCCCGACAGACGTACCGTGACGGGGCCAGTGTTACGTCAGACGTAATGTAGTCGTATGGAACTACGTACGTGCTTGCGACTTGCGTAAGCATGTCCCCGTTAGTCCGCCTGGGCTGCCCGATTTGCGGGAACACAGGCCACGCCCATGGCCACGCCCCCACAAGACCTGCATAGCTGAGGCCGTACGTCTTGGGAGTTTTTAGGACTTACGTGTACCGTTTCCGGACAATCGTAGGCACACCCCGTCTGTCCAAACACAGACAAAGACAGTCTTTGTCAACCACGTAGGTCTGGGTTGGAATCTGGGAACTACAAAAGGGCAGGGCTGGCCACAACTTTCCCATTCCCACTCCTGACTCGGCACCATGAACAACATCGCGGAATACATCCTGGAGGAGTTCAAAATGGTGAACTCCCTAATCAAACCGGAGAACAGGCATAACACTCGGCTCATGAAATGGATCATTTCCTACATAGAAATGTTAGAACTGCTTGCAATAGCAAACTACATCCATCAAGATGAACAAGAGAAGAAGAAGGAAAGGAGCAAGAGGACAGTGTGGGTGTGGCCATATCTACAACAAAGGCCTGAACATGGCCATTATGAGAAGCTGATGCAAGAGTTGGCCACAGAATGTCCACAACTGTACAAAAACTTCACCCAGGTAGACAAACAACTATTTGATGAGATAGTGGAATGTGTCACCCCCGTCATTCAGAGGAAACCTACGTTCTGGCGGAAACCCATTCCTCCTGGTCTGCGGGTGGCCATCACCCTACGTTTCCTCGCTACGGGTGATTCCTATAAGAGCCTGCAATACAACTTTCGTGTTGCCCACAACACCATCAGCCAAATTGTTCCAGACACCTGCCAGGCCATCATTTCTGTCTACGGAGATCAGGAGATCAAGACGCCACAATCGCCTGCTGAATGGAAGGAGGTTGCCAGCGGCTATGAGGAACGATGGAATCTGCCGCATTGTGTAGGAGCCATTGAAGGAGCCGGCCGAACCTGGAGCGGAGAGATCCCCACCACGTCTTTAAGTCGAAGGCGGTCATTGGTGGGTCCATGGTCGCAGCCTTCTCCGCCCATACAGCCTCAATATGCTCCTTGTTCTTGTGCCTGGGGTCACCCTTGTCGTAAATAAAAGGCGCATCCAGTTCAATCCAATCTGCCAGCATACGCTCAGTCTCCTCCGTCAGTATTATGTTGGTCTTCTTCCGGCGCCGTTTCTATGGTGGGGCCTGTACGCTGTTGGAAGGTGCAGGTTCTTCTTCCTCCTCGTCTTCCTCACTCTCATCCTCGGGAACCTCTTCGACAGTGTCGAGCTCTCCACTATCGGGGCCGAGGTCGATAATAACTTCATCTTCATCAGGCGTCGAGAGGGCAGGCAGTGAGGTGGCAGAGTTGGAGGGGCCAGGCTGAGAGGGGTCAAAAGGTGAGGTGGCAGGCAGAGAGGTGGCAGATGTCGAGGTGGCAGGCGGTGAGGTGGCAGGCGGAGAAGTGGCAGGCGGAGAGGTGGCAGGCGTCGAGGTGGCAGGGGAAGCCTTCCTGGCCTTCTTCACGCCTTTCTTATGCATGGTACAGGGCAGGGCAGGGCAGGGCAGCGTGCAGAGGGTGGCTGGAAGTACAGGGCAGGGCAAGGCAGGGCAGGGCAGGGCAGGGTGCAGAGGGTGGCAGGGTTGGCTTGGTTGGTTGCTGCTCCGGTGTGGTGAGAGGTGTGACTGGAGTGTCCCCCGCTGGTCCTTATATACCCCCCCGTACAACGTTGCCGCGTCTTCCCGCCAACCCGCAGTGCGGCGGTGCTGCCAGATGCGCCCGGACTAACGTAAACTTTCCCGTTTGACGGGAATATTTTACGATTGACGGGAGCAGCTTACGTCTGACCGGGCGAGCGGCTACGTCTGACGGGGCTGCTCCCGTCAGACGTAGCCGCTCGCCCGGTCAGACGTAAGATTTCCCGACTTTTGACATACGGGAGCGCGTGAGCCGACTGTGATTTCAAATTCAAAACATACCGGGCGGCCTTGGCCGCACCCACCACCTCCCCGACCAGCGTGGCTACTCCCGTCATGCGTACCAACCCCCACGACTATACACAATTTCATTTACGTTTTGCGTACTATGCCCTTACGTTTTACGTAATCGGTTGCCAACTACCAATAAACCTTCGTACGGGAGCATACGGGAGCATATACGGGAATGTGTGACCCCAGCATAAGACCCGAGTCAAAGGATGCTGTGTGGTGGAAAAAAGGCTTAGCCTACCATAGCACACGCCCAGCAACCTCTCTGCTCAAAGGCCTGACAAAAACAGAGATAAACAGTCCAGCCACCCAATCCCCCCAGTAATATCAACCATGAATAATATGCACATATAATAATGGTAAAACAATGCAGCAGAATAATGAAACAGAAATAAGAAACCAGTGTAGAAGCTTATACACGAAGATTGCCAAAGAAGCATGAATGCAGTGATCAATATTAAACTAAAGAGGTTAAAACAAAACAATATGCTCAATATGACTCCAGCCCCTGCTATGCTCCAATCAAATAACGAACAAAAAGAAATATGCGGTATTCAAGGGAAAACACGAAGCAAGCCTAACCCACACCAAACAGTGATGCTGTCAGCGCGAGAGGTGAGACTGGAGTAACGCCCGCACCCGCGGGAGTCAGTCGAGCTAGCCCCCCCCCCCCCCCCCCGCGTGGCAAGGAAGGGCTCTTGGCGTCGCAAGAATACTTAATTATCTCAGGCAGCCTGTGCTCTCATTAACAACAAAAGTAATCAAATAATTATAAGTCATCATTGTGTGAACTTATGATAAACTGCATTAATCACACAAGGGTAAATAACTAAATAATAATACTTATTCAATCAATCTCGTGGTAACAATACAAGGGTAACATTTGGCAACTGCCCACACTAGAGACAACAGAGGAAAGGCTTATAGCAACATATTATATATTATAGCCTTTTTAGCCTCTCACAGGGTCCCCCCCCCCCACAATAGGCCTCGTGATTGTAACTCACTCACAAATTATATAGGCTAAACTCATTTGGGAGTGACAATATATATATATATATATATATATATATATATATATATATATATATATATACAGTATATATAACACATCAATAAAAACCTCCCCTTATATTTACGATAAGTGAGCGGAAATAGGCAACACAGTATAATCTCTAAGTACAAAATAATATACGTTGAACGAAAGTGGGACTTACCCCTGCTTGATTTTCAACAATATTCTGTTTTTTTTAGGATCGTGGGTGTTGTCATCTAAATATCTGCTGTAAGTATTAGGTGTGAACTTGAGTATCTTTGGCTTATGTTTCTCTTTGTCCTTTTTAGTTTTTTTTTTTTCGGTATGTGTATTTATGTATTTATTTATTTTATAATAACCTCGCTAGACCTCCATCAAGCTTATAAAACACCCCTTAGACCGTTCTTCAAGGTAAATTTGTAAATTTTTCGGTAGAAAAATTTCCCGGCCGATGGCCAATTCCTCCTAGAATTACAGGCTAGCTCGCTAGGAAACAATCGACATCTAAAAGCCACAAACGGTCTAAAAATGGACAAAACAAATGGGGTGAAAGGTCATAAAATCGCTAAAGTAATGGAACGAACGTCTTAATATCTTAAAGCTATTAGAATTAAACATGAGGGAAAAAAGCAACTACCTCCCCCTTAAGATGATCGTTGCTTTTCTTACACTTTTTCTTTGGCTTCTATTAATGTTGTCCTTTTATGATGATCGTTGCTTTTCTTCCACTTTTAGATGCTCCTTTGACTCAGAATAAATTAGGTTTGAACTTTGACCTCTTTGCCTTCTGTTACTTTTGTCCTTTTATGATGATCGTTGCTTTTCTTACACTTTTAGATTCCCCTTTGGCCAGAATAAAATTAGTAATTAAAATAAATATCCCTGGTAATAATCCACTTGGCTTTCCATTCATTCTAGAGTGTAGAGTTATCGAAAGTAATGTCACCACAGCTTGTTAAATGGAGATGGTTGGCTTTCTGGTCCCCCTTCTCCCCCATTAGCTTTGAGATTTTAAGACGTTCGTTCCATTAGTTTGGTGATTTTAAAACCTTTCACCCCATTTCGTTGTCAATATTAGCACCTTTCGTGCCATTTAGGTGTCGATTTTATCCTGGCGAGCGATAGCGAGCCGCCCTTTGGCTGGGACATTTTTCGACCGAAAAATTTACAAATTTATCTCGAAAGGGATAAAGGGGGCGTTTTTTCAGCATGATGGAGGTCTAGCGAGGAAACTGAATAATAATCAAATTAATAAATAATTAGACCAAAAATAAACCCTACCCCGTTTAATTTTCTCACTAATATGCCAGCTTTTCTAAATTTCATTCTTTGCTAACACTAGACGAATTTATTCAGCTTAGAAATGGCCTCCAGCAATCAAAGGGGGGAAATATATATAAAAGAAATAACCCTTTGATAATCACTGACCCATTTAAGGGAATGTATTGTTCTGAACTCTCTTCTCCCTCATGTTTAGCCACATTAATTTGGAGATGTTAAGACGTTTAGTCTATTAGTTTGGCGATATTAAGACATTTAGCCCCATTTCTGTACCAATTTGAAAACCTTTCGTGCCATTTAGGGGTAGATTTCTCCCTGACGAGCGATAGTGCAATTTAAGAGGATTTTATTCTTGACGAGAAATTTACAAATCTATCTCAAAGGAGGGATCTTAGTTTGTTTAAGCTTGATGGAGATCTAGGGAGGAAATAACAAATAATAATAATGATCATAAATGAAATACAAATCTCCTCACTAATTCCTTGTCCCCAATCAATATACCGTATATCCAGGACTGTGCTTTTGGTATTAAGGGGACATGGGCTGGTTTTTCTGACTCCCTTCTCCCTCGTGTTTAATCCCATTGGTTTTTAGATGTTATGACGTTCGACTCATTAGTATGGCGATTTTAACACTCCACGAGCGGCTAGGTCGGTAACTTCTACTACCTGCCAAGCGGGGGGTTTTACTCTAAACGAGCTTGTTTCCGTGCTCTTTTTCATGCATAAACAAGAGCCAGAGCGTAATACAATTATGTATCCCTGAAAGGGCGATAATTGAGCTTTCCAATGATACCAGAACCATCCTTCTACGACCACGCGTTCTCTTGCAACGATTGTGCAACCGAAGGGCAAAATCGCTAAACTACGGTAATTTCCTTACATAATTCCCTGTGTAGCGAGGCAGTGAGTGTGGGTGTGTGTGGAGTAGGGCCCAGTGCTGGCGCGAGAGCCGTGCCGAACGGTCAGAGCCGACCTTCGCTCCTCCCACCGCTCGTCTCTCTCTCAGAGCCAAATATTGCTCAGAATTGCACACCGCCTTAAGTCGGTCCCCGCCACGTAGTCCTTTCTTCTCTAGCCCGACTTAAGTCCACCCCCGCCAGACAAAGGTTAACACCTTTTGCCCCATTTTCATTGTCAATTTTAAGACCTTTTGTGACATTTAGGTGTCGATTTTCTCCTGGCGAGCGATAGTGAACCTGTATTTTTAAGAAGAACTGGCCTTCAGCCGAGACATTTTTCTACCGAAAAATGTACACATTTATCTTTGAGGGAGGTCTAGGGGGTGTTTTTTCTAAGCTTGATGGAGGTCTAGGGAGGAAACTAGAGAACTCATAAAGAAATGGAAAAATCGACCAAAAAGTGAACCATCTCCCCTTAACCCTTTTAGTATACCAGCACGCATTATTTCAATTACTTCCGGCTGTTAGTAAGTGATTATCTTTAGAATGTCTGTGGGAGTCAAAGATGTAACTGAGATAGATTTTCCTTTGATTGTTATAGACTCTTTCTAAGCTGTATATAATCAAGCAATGTTAGAAAATATGAAAGGTTTAAACGACAGAGGTATAATTCAATCCCTCTGTGAAATGTGTGTATATTATTTTTTCACAGTAAAGCGTATTTTCTTGTAGTAACGTTCTGGAATTAAATTTAAGTTTCCATTTTAAAATAATGCGTGTTTTCTTTTACACTAATTCACACTGTCATTTTGCTACGTGAGATGACAGGTCTGAAGACGAGCCACCCAAATAACAGCTACAGAATAGCCAGTCTGCAACTCCAAGATCCCATAATCAAAACAAAGAAAATAGCAGAGACACCCCAATTCTCCCATGCTGTAGCCCGGGACAAATGCCCAAGCGACCCCTGTTTTCACCGTTTTCTACGACGAGACAAAGGTATGGGAGGGCACCCAAACTCATTAGCTACCTGCTTGGGTCACGCCCCCTCGCAGCCCAATACCTGCACGGGCTATAATTATGTACTCAGCTCCTGGATATGGAGGACACGAATGAAAAGTGGTTCTGCAAATAAAACATCAACGACCTGAATGCTATAAAACAAATGGAACTAGCATCTACCCTGTAAGACTCTGCTTGTGATGGTACAATTAGAGTTTCATATTGAGTCCTCAGCAAAGAGTTATAACCCCGGAAGGGCCGTCAGAAGAATGAAGGTTATAAGTAAGTTAATTCAATTGTAGCAACATACGGCCTCACCCATGCTAAATGTAATATTAAGATGATACCTTGGAGATAGGCCCATGTATTTCTATCTTATTTCCAAGGCTAGGATTGATATGTACCTTGTAACAGCCAACTTACCTTTTTACTTCATAGCCCTATAACCCCGAAAACCTTGACTCAAGAGTCACAAACAATTTACCATAGTACTTCAGAAAATCCTGAATAATGTATGCAAACTACACCTCCCTAAAGTCTTCCACCTTCGGGTTCAGACTTCCATGGAAAAGTGTCTAGGTTTGCCCCAGCCTCCCCCTCCCCCCCTCGAGAGTACCTCCGGAAGTACCACCTGCTGTACTACTGAAGTGCTGCCTGTCTGCTACCTGATGCCCTGGACCTAGGACCCCTGCTCGAGTGCCGTGAACAGCCCTGAAGTGCTGTCCCCTGTAGACACTCCCTGTCGGCCAGACCTGTACTCTCGACCCCCTGCCCTCCAACTACTTAAGTGTTTCTGTGTTTCTTTTGTTGGCTATTGTTATTGAGGTATTAGTTACGTAAATATGTGAAACGTGCTGTGTACTTCTTTAATCGTGATCTGTGCCCGAGATCTCGTATGTGCGTAATACATTCATCCTTCTGAAATTGTGATTATTCTGTGTTAAGCTTGACATTCATCTTTGATCTGTGTTAAAACCCTGTTTGCCTTTTATACGATTACGCATACGTTACATACCTGTGTTAATCCTTTTATACGATTACGCATACGTTACATACCTGTGTTAATCCTTTTATACGATTACGCATACGTTACATACCTGTGTTAATCCTTTTATACGATTACGCATACGTTACATACCTGTGTTAATCCTTTTTATACGATTACGCATACGTTACATACCTGTGTTAATCCTTTTATACGATTACGCATACGTTACATACCTGTGTTAATCCTTTTATACGATTACGCATACGTTACATACCTGTGTTAATCCTTTTATACGATTACGCATACGTTACATACCTGTGTTAATCCTTTTATACGATTACGCATACGTTACATACCTGTGTTAATCCTTTTATACGATTACGCATACGTTACATACCTGTGTTAATCCTTTTATACGATTACGCATACGTTACATACCTGTGTTAATCCTTTTATACGATTACGCATACGTTACATACCTGTGTTAATCCTTTTTATAAAGACCACACACTCGCAGATTTACTAACTACATGTATTATGATTTATTATTCGTGAGTTGAAGTCGCAGTGTATTCCATAATTGATTCATTCTCTTCTCTATTTTACCTACGCCCGATTTGCCAACGAGTTCATAGAGTAATTCCTTTATTAATTTCCATACTTTATCTTACTCATCATTTGTGAAGTTATTTTATGAACGTTAATTTCTGTTCTGATGATTATTGATGTAGTGATATTCGAGTTTAATGTTTAGGAATTCTTCCACATAAAATTCATATTGCAATTATATACATCCACTCAACATTCACTAATTGTGCCTGTGTATTTCTATTCCCGTCGTTCTGCTAACTAGTTCAGATTCGATCACTGATACTGATTTATAAGTATTATTGAGTAGGACTTCGTCGCTTACGCCCTAGTTATTATTAACTATATTTTATTTCCATTGTTTCTGCTAACTTGTTCAGACTCAATCACTGATACTGAGTTAAGTATTACTGAGCATAACTTAGTCGTATGCGCCCCAGTTATTATTAACTACTTTTGATATTCATTACCTTCATATGTGTATATATCGTATTATTTACTTTTGAACAGATTCACTTATACTGTGTAAAGTAGAGTTAGTTGTCTCCACTTTGATTTGTGTCATTTAAACGTTCTCGCTTTACTCGATTATATATATATATATATATATATATTAATACGAATTCCTAAGCTCGTCTCGTTATCTGAGCATACGATCACTTAATATAAATACATACGTGATAAAATATAAATTCATCTTCCCCAAGATTTGGTATATCTCGTTTATTCCAAATAATATCCTTTATCCACTCATATTAATTATATTATTATTGAACTCGCACTAAGAATAGAGTTGCATTAAGTATAAACTTCTATCTCACTAGCGCAGTCCAGCTAGTGACCCCTACATGAGGTCAATTATCTACGGTCAATATTTAAGCCTCACCTAGAGCACACCGTGGGACTCACCTTATGTAAAGGGAGTCAATATTTGTAAACATCAATTCGCTCTATCTTAGTTGCTGGATATTATCCTGCATCTGAATTAATCTTTTCATTAATTACGGAAGATACTCGACCCTCATTTATTATTGCATTGAGGGCTAATAATTATTTGTGTATTAATAGCTTTGGGTATAGGCTACTTTCCTGTTTTGATATAATTCACACTAGCCACTCACCATTGAGTTGCTCTAGTTTTCATGACTGCAAACTTCTGGATGCTAATATTATTAATAGTATGATTCAGGAGACACCCTTTTGTGATCCATACTGTTATGCCCATTGTGCCTTATGAAATAAAACCTATATATATGTATGTCCATGCTTGTGTTGTCATTGAGTATTATATTGACCCCTTGAATACCTTTTTATATTGCATAAAGATCCTACTAGGGATGTTCCTGTCAAGAGTATAGAAGTCCATCAAACCATAATTGGATTGTTTTACGGACTGTACCAAGGGAATCAAAATATTATAGCCCGACATAACACTACGAGTACTCCCAAATACAGTTGTTATTTTGCTTTTCTTTTACTGCTTTAATGTTATTCTATGATTTTATTTGTAGATGTATTTGGTAACAACATAACACTCGAAAACACTTCCTCCCCTTCCACATTATATCTCAAGTCAACAAGTTCTCTTCCGGCGTCTCCATTACAACTTTCCTGCATAGTTTACAATAATTATCCTGTTTGAGGGTTTGACGCGTTATTGTTCCGAGGAACTTGCTTCAATTGTGCCGCCTCTCCACATCTTTCCCCGTAGAAATAGGGCAGCTGAGAGCGCCCATGAATTTACACTTTCTCCTCCACAATGCAGAACTTCTGCTTATCAGAATTCATTTATCCCCAGAGCTACTACTCTTTGGAATTCACTTCCCTCGAATTGCTTTCCACAAACTTACAATCTACAAATGTTTAAATCCAGTTGTTACAAACATTTTATGAATGGAGGATGCCTTTAGGCACATGGACCTTTTTGTTTTATCTGTGTTTTTCATTCCTCCGTTCATTGTCTCTTAAAAAAAAAAAAAAAAAAAAATGAGTGGTGTGATGGATGGATGATTCTTGTAAGGGGTTAAGCCTGAAGATAAGCGCCTTTGTTTTCATTCTACACCACACCAGGGGCTACAACAATATATATACAATACTGATGGTGTAATGGTTTAGATGCTTATGTTCTGAATGTGTTGTCCCAAGTTCGAATCCAGGGAGGACCATATGTTTTAATTAGTTTATTTAAGTGCATTGGTGATTGTAGTTGATGATTAATGTTAAGAACGGGGTGTTACTTAATAATTATACCTCCACGAATTGTTTATATTTAGTTACATACTTACACATATTATATATATTTGCATAGGCCTTCCTTAACACAATCACTGCAGTTATATTATTGAAGACTTGAACTACTGTTCTGGTAGGGACTTTCCCAGCTATCATCGCTCATTAAATGTCGCCATTAAATGTAGCGTCTTGCATCAAGACCTCTATCAAGCTTAAAAAAATACCTCCCTTCGAGATAAATGTGTACATTTTTTGGTGGAAAAATGTACCAGCTAAAGGCTGGTTCTTACTAAAATACAGGCTCGTTATCGCACACAAGGAACAAATCGACACCTAAATGGCACGAACAGTCTAATTATTGACTAACAAATCGGGTGATGTGTCATAAAATCGCCAAACTAATGGGGCGAACGTCTTAAAATCTCATAATCAATAGGGATTAACATGAGAGAGAAGGGTGTCCAGAAATACCAAAAACCACCCCTTAAGCAGATCAAGGCGTCCTAGAGGACCATACTAACTGTAGTAGTGTGTACTTTGCCTACAGTATATACAATTTATTGAAAAGCAAGTCCTATCCAATAATCAATCCTGTTAGTAATAATTGCATGCAGAAAAACATATGGGGTCCACGACTCTTATGATTGGGCTAGAGACTATGGTGTCCGAGTATACCTTCAAAGACTTATTATTTTACTGTTCCTAAGACATGCCGGAGGTAAACTTGGTATTTTTGTTTATAATAGGATAATCTTACACTCAAGGAAACACACACACACCTTCTCTCTCTCTCTCTCTCTCTCTCTCTCTCTCTCTCTCTCTCTCTCTCTCTCTCTCTCTCTCTCTCTCTCTCTCTCTCTCTCTCTCATATATATATACATACAGTATACTGTGTATATATACTGTATATATACGGGGACCACCTAGGAAATAGTGATCACAATTATGTGTATTTTAATATACAATGGAAAGGTAATATCAGAGAGAATACAACATTAATACCTGACTTCAGAAAAGCCAATTATGGTGGGTTAAGAGAAGCCCTGTTAGCGGACCCTATGGTCAAAAAATTAAGTCGATCCAGGTGTCCAAATGAGTGTATCCTTTCTCAGGCACCTGTCATCTTAAGTCAGGAAGAAACGTCAAACTTGGTAGATACATACGATAATTTTATCAAGTCAGTATTCAATGCGCAAAATAAATATATCCCCAAAAGAAAATTTAGATCAACACAGAACCAACCCAAATGGATGAATATTAGACTATTAGATCTTCTAGGAAAAAAGAGAGGAATATATAGAAAAATTAAGAAAGGCGAAATTCACCTACTTGCTTACTATCAGAATCTATCACGACAGGTAAAAAAGGATATTAGTAAAGAAAACAGAAATTATGAAATTAAGGTTGCCAATGACTCAAAAAATAATCCTAAAGCTTTTTACCAACTATATAAATCCAAGGTTAGAGATGTAATTGGTCCCCTTAAAACTTCGATAGGAGAAATGACAGAAAATTATTTAGAAATGTTCAGTACATTAAATAGTCAATTTCTTTCCGTTTTCACTAATGAAAATTTGGCACAGTTTCCAGAAGTCCGTAAGGTATACAGCGATAGTATAGAAAATAGGTTAAGTACGGTTACTATAAGTAGAAATGATGTGCTTAAGGAAATTGACAGACTGAAACCTAATAAATCGCCTGGTCCTGATGAGGTATATGCTAGAGTATTAAAAGAATGCAGAGATGAGTTAAGTTACCCATTAACATTTCTATTTAACAAGTCATTAGAAACAGGTATAGTTCCAGAAGCTTGGAAGCTTGCAAATGTAGTTTCGATCTTCAAAAATGGTGATAAATCAATAGCATCCAATTACCGTCCCATTAGTCTCACTTCAATCATATGAAAGCTACTATAGTCAATTATTGCTAGGAAAATGAGAAACCACTTAGAAACATTTAACTTAATCAATTCTTCTCAGCATGGATTCACTCAGGGACGGTCTTGCCTTATTAATTTGCTTAGTTTTTTCTCAGAGGTATATGAAGCAGTAGATAATGACAAGTCATATGATATTATTATATATTTAGATTTCAGTAAAGCTTTCGACAGAGTCCCTCATGAGAGATTGATGAGAAAGGTTGAGGCACATGGAATAGGTGGGGCGTTGTTAGGATGGATTAGGTCATGGCTAATTGGTAGGAAGCAGAGAGTCAGCATAAATGGTACCAAGTCAGAATGGGGAGCAATCAAAAGTGGTTTCCCCCCAGGGATCTGTATTAGGTCCTCTGTTGTTTATTATATACATAAATGACCTTGATTTAGGTATAACTAGTAGGATAAGTAAATTTGCAGACGATACCAAAATGGGGAGAAAAATTGATTCAGATAGAGATATAGAGTGTCTGCAAAGGGATCTAGATACATTGCACGAATGGTCAGTAAATTGGCAGATGAAGTTTAACATTGACAAATGCAAGGTATTAAAGATAGGGAAGATGCATACAAATGTTAAATATAAACTAGCTAATATGGAATTAGAAAACTCAGACTGTGAGAAAGATCTAGGTGTGTTTGTTAGCAATGATTTGAAGCCTAGAAAACATGTATAAGCGTTCGTAACAAGGCAAACAGGATTTTCGGGTTCATATCTAGGAGTGTGAGTAACAGAACTGCTGATGTTATCTTAAAACTTTACTTGTCATTAGTGAGACCCCTTATGGATTATGCTGTTCAATTTTGGTGTCCTTATTACAGAATGGACATAGATTCATTGGAGAGAGTACAACGTAGAATGACAAAATTATCCATAATATTATAAATTTTCCGTATAAAGAAAGGTTGAAGAAATTAGGCTTACATTCGTTAGAGAGACGCAGAATTAGAGGGGATATGATAGAGGTATTCAAGTGGGATTAATAAAGGGGACATGAAAAATTTACTAAAGCTCAGTGATAGCGAAAGAACTCGTACAAATGGTTTCAAATTAGATAAATTTCGTTTCAGAAAAGATATAGGCAAATATTGGTTTGGTAACAGAGTTGTAGATGGGTGGAATAGGTGCCTATACCGAGTGATATAGTGGGATCAAGAACGATAGGGAGCTTTAAGATAAAATTAGATAGGCATATGGACGAGATAGGTTGGGTGTGAGGGGGATCTACCAGGTGTGGGCCAATCGGCGTTCAGCAGACCCCCGTAATCTTGTGTTAATCCCTGACCATTTTGGTGGGGGCAGTACTCAAGGTATTAGTGAGTTGGGCCTATAATTGGGCCTTGTAATTGGGGTTGGGTGTGACAGGGATCTGCCTTGTATGGGCCGATCGGCTTTTTGCAGACTCCCATTTTCTTATGTTCTTATATGTATTTAGTATACAGAGAGAGAGAGAGAGATTAATGGTGGCATGAGATACAGAGTGAGAGGTAGATAAATATCACTAAATGAGCAGATGTATTTATTGAAAAATAGATATAGAAAGAAATACAGATAAATAGTCAGATAGATACGGAACGAGATAAAGGCAAAGCGAGAGAGGGAGAGAGGTAAATATTACTAGATGAACAGATTAATTTATTGAAAAGTAGATACAGAGAGAAAGACAGATTACTAGGTAGATAGATACAAAACGAGATAAAGGAAGAGAGAGACTGCATAGATTTATGCGCATATATATTATTATTTTGTTGTGACAGAAACACATACTGTACATTAAATGCAGTATTGTTTGTGCAGGAATATTAGTGAGCATATACGGTATGTGTGTATATGTGTGTATGACTGTATATGTGTGTGTATGAATGTGTGCGTATGATTGTGTGTATGACTGTTAATGTGATTGCGTGTATGACTATGTGTGTGTGTGTGTGTATGACTATGTGTGTGTGTGTGTGTATGACTGTGTGTGTGTGTATGACTGTTTGTGTGTGTATGACTCTTTGTGTGTGTATGACTGTGTGTGTGTGTGTGTAAGTGATAAATGTAGCGTTAGTATTATTGTTTACAGTGTCAATGGTTAACAAGCACCAGCACTCAGGCCTTGATTCATCTGGACCTCTCGCGCTCTCACTTTCTTAATTTGAGTATTAATTCATAATTTTAATATTAACTATTCATCCTCTTCATTATTATGCATGAAAGGTGGTTAAATGCACGTTTAACCATCCTGTAAGCTTAGTAAGTAACACTACACGATAATTTGCTGTATATTGACTGATAAACCATTTGTTTATCATAAGACCCCTGCTCGGACAGGGAGACACTAACTCCATCTATTGTTTTGTTTTGTAAACAAACGCTCTCTTACTTTTTTATATAAAATTGTAGCCCCTAATTTTACCCATTACCTATTGTAGTAAGTATATATTAAACTGTCTTGTATGTAAGTAAAGTTTTGCATATTAATTTGCTAATAAACAACATTGTTTACTAACTTGCCTACAGGGACGAACGCCGACGCCATTTTGTAATTTTTTTTTATTGGGGTGATGCAAGTTAAATTCCAGCCAATTTTGTACCAAATCTAAGTGCATTTATTTATGATTCCCCTAGATATATTCTAGACTCTTTCTCCTCAGACTGACTTTGCTTTAAGTTAAGGGTGGTATTTGTAAAAACTAACCTAGCCTAACCTAGCTAACCCAACCTGCCAAACTTTTAAACTAACCCAAACCTAGCCTAGCCTAATGCCAGCCAATCTGTTGTAAGTAGTTGCCTGATACATTAGACTATTTGTGTGTACTGCATTCCTGGTTTTTTGTTTCTGTGAATAGGCTATCCTCGTGTTTGGGAATTTCTGTTTTTGTGACTAAGCTTTGTCAGTCAGCTATTTTCTGTGTATTCCAGTTTGTTATTTGTTTTGTGTGTGTGTGTGTTAATATTTTGTTTTTCTTTCTGACTAGGCTACGTCAGTCGGCAAAAACTTTTTAGCACTCCAGTAATTTTGTTTTCGTGACTAGGCTACGCCGGTCAGCCAATTTCTGCGTATTTCAGAATATTTGTTTTTTGTGATCTAGCTGCGGTCAATCGGGCAATTCCTGTGTATCACACCCGGTTGCCTATTCTGCACCCTTTTAGCCTATTCCTGCGGTTTACGAAACTCTCTTTTTCTGTTTTTGACTAGGATATCCCCTGGTGGCCTTTTGCCACGCATTCCATAATTTTTGTCTTTGACTAAGCTAGTACCCCTGTTAGCCTATTTTTGTTTTATTTTCTTCCAGAATCTTTGTTTTTGACTGGGCTAGCACCCCTGGTAGCTTATTTCCAAGCACTCCAAAATCTTTGTTTTGCCTTGATCGTCACTGCGAAGTCCACAGCAAGATGCCCAATCTACGTTACTGCGGGTCGTGCAACGGACGCTTCGGTACGACAATCTTCGAGAACGAGAGCGCGACGAACTGCAGGTTCTGTGTCCAGCGAGCAGAACAAGAGAAGCTAGGATAGGCTCTCCAATTAATTGATGTGTTAACTCGAAGAGTTAATACCCTTGAAGAGTTCCTGAGCGCAAACGTCGGAAATGAAGCCTCCCTGCCAGCAACAAGACACAGGGATTTAGAATAGCCAAGGTTGAATGTAGCGCCACCTCAGACCTCAACGAACACCCAAACCTCTGACAATACCCCAACCCTCGTTCATGATGAAGATAATTTTCAGCTCGCAAGAAATAGTGTACGCCCAGGTACTGCTACCAAGAAGGTCATCCCTATAGCAATGTGTCAGACCGTTAAGAAATTCTCGTTACCGATGAAGAAGAAGAAACGAAAGAAGTACGGCTTGTGGGGAACTTCATAGTACGCGGCCAGCTCAAGGAGTTCTGCGCCTGGTCACCCAGGATCAGAAAGCAACTCTGTATCCCGAGTGGCGGCATGGACGACATCGCTGCTGCTGTGGACGAGGTGACCAGGCTGGCCCCCACAAACACAACCTATGTCATACATGTCGGATCGAACGACGTCCCGCGCACACGATCAGAGGAACTTTTGAACAAATACAAGCAGCTTATCAAGACCTACCAGGAAAATCTAGCAGGATCGTTATCTCAGGCATCATTCCCCGGATTAACGCAAAGAATCTCTTCTGGTCCACAGCCACGAATATAAATCGTCAACTCGCCAACATCTGCAGGGAAGAGAACATCGGCTTCATCAACACTTGAGATAATTTCTACCACGATCAACATTTGTTCATTTGTCCACCTAAACCCGGTAGGAGCTGCCCGGTTTGGCTGTCTGCTGAACGATGCCGTAAAGAACTTTCATTCAGAAAACGGGGTCAACAGTCATCAGAATGGGAGGACAACTAAAATCTCAGAAGAAATACAAACCCAAGACAAGCAAAATCATCAAATACATGTGGCGAGCATCAAATGATATCAAGAACCATATCTCTAAAGGTTTTCTACTTGAATGCTTGAAGTATACGCGATAAATTTTCAGAATTAGAGGAATTAGTGTATACAGAAAATGTTGATGTAATCGGCATAACAGAATCTTTGCTAAATACGGAAGACAGAGACTTTTTAGCAGAGTTTTCACTTCCCAGCTATGTACTGTTTGAGAGAAGCAGAGTTAATAAAAATGGAAGCGGCGTTATTATTATGCATCAAAGAAAGTCGTAGTCCACTTCTCTTGTCAAAACCTCTAATAGTAAATATTGATTAATCTTATGTGTTAATAAAAAACAATAAAGGAACAAAAATAATCCTAGCATTAATATACTGGCCCCCAGCCCAATAAGTACAAACCGACAAAGAGATTTACGAGCAAACTGCAGAAATAAGTAACATACACGATACTATAATTTTTGGCGACTTTAATTTTACCAGTGACCAAGTGGGGCGACACTCTTACTTCACACTCCGGACATGATCTGTATGCCAACCTACAAGAAAGCTGCCTTCATCAATTTGTTCAATCTCCAAACCGCGGTAATAATGTTCTTGACTTTGTACTTGCAACAAAAGAAGACTTGATCGATAACGTGACTGTTGGTGATGAATTCTGCAATAGTGACCACCGTACGATCACTTTCAGTATAAAATTTAATAGCAATAAACTTAATACCAGCAATGAGAAAGTTCCAAATTTCAAGCGAGCAAATTTCCATATACTCAGAACAAAATTTAAAGAAGCCAATTGGAGTTTTCTAAACAATAATAAGATAAACCAATCATGGAGAATTTTCACAGAAATTTACACAAACACAGTACACGAGTGCATACCATAAAAAAAAAAATGCACATAATAGCAAACCTAAATGGTGGAATAGAGAAATAACTGAATGTCTACTCGCTAAAAAGAATGCTCATGAGAGATTACAAACCTCCGATAAAAATAAAAATAGACAGGCCTTCAGAGATCTACAACGGAAATCCAAAAGGTTAATTAAACAAAATAAAAACACTCTGGAGTTACATGTTGCGAATCAAAGCAAGACTAACCCAAAAGAATTCTACAGTTGCATCAGGAAGAAGAAAGTGGTGACTTCGATGATTGGACCCTTGCTAGATGAAAATAGAGATTTTACCAATGATGATGCCAAAATGAGTAATGCTCTCAACAACTTCTTTGCATCAGTCTTTACATCAGAAGACCTAAGTGACATCCTACAGTACCGCCAGTACAGACAAACAATTTGGAAGTTCTTAGAAATATCAGCATTACTGAGGCAGAAGTATGGAGATGTTTAGGAAACCTCATGAAAGCAAATCACCTGGACCCGATATAATTTTTCCTTAAGTTCTTAAAGAAGCTAAATGCGAGCTCTCCAAACCCCTGACGCTGATCTTCAACAAATCCTTGTAAACCGGCGAAATACCTGATGAGTGGAAGCTTGCGAACGTAACACCATTTTTTTTTTAAATGTAGCAAATCCTTGCCTAGCAATTATCGTCCAATCAGCTTGACCTCAGTAGTATGCAAAATACTAGAAACAATAACAAGAAACAGACTCGTTAATCACTTGGAGGAAAATAATATAATTAAAGACGCACAACATGGTTTTCACAAAACACGTTCCTGCTTAACAAACCTTTTAGACTTCTTCCATGACATCCTAAATCCATATGATGAAAGTAAAATTGTAGATATTATATACTAAGATTTCCAGAAAGCTTTTGATAAAGTTCCACACAGACGGTTAGTGATGAAATTAAAAGCACATGGAATACAAGGCGGCGTTCTACAGTGGATAGAAAATTGGCTTAGCGAAAGTAAAGACAGAGTAGTTATTAATGGGGAAGCTTCAACGTGGACCAATGTAACTAGTGGTGTACCTCAAGGATCAGTGCTGGGGCCAGTCCTTTTCCTAATTTACATTAACAACATAGATGAGGGTCTCACCTGTACAATCTCAAAGTTTGCAGATGACACAAAAATCGTAAATACCGTACTGACAAATGAACATGTTGAAGATATGCAAAACAATCTAAACAAGCTTTCACAATGGGCAAATCATTTTGAACATAAATCAAAAGACATTATCCTCACCCTTTACAATTCATTAGTCCTCCCACTTTTGGAATACCGAGTTCAGTTCTGGTGCCCTTACTATCAAAAAGATATAGACAAATTGGAACGAGTTCAACGTAGAAATACCAAGATGATATACTGTCTTCAGAACAAATCATACGAGGAACGTCTAGCAAAGAGTAGTCATAAATGGCAAGGCATCTAAATGGACCAATGTAAGTAGCGAGATACCCCAGGGATCGGCACTAGGACCAATTATCTTTCTAATTTATATCAACGACATAGATGAGGGTCTCACCTGTACAATCTCAAAGTTTGCTGACGATAACAAATTTGCAAATAGCGTACTCTCAAAAGAACAAGTTGACGATATGCCACACAATCTAGATAAGTTGTCATGTTGGGCCCTAATTTGGCAAATGAATTTCAATGCGGATAAATATAAAGTACTACATATCGGATACCGAAATGAGAAAGCAAACTATTCAATGAATGGCACTCAGCTTAAGAGTGTAGACAGAGAAACCGATCTGGGAGTAACAATATCGAGTAACCTAAAAACCGAGTCAACAATGTTCAGAAGTTGTTAAGAAGGCGAACAAAATAATTGGCTTTATAGGCCATTTGAGCATAAATCCAAAGAAGTTATCCTAACTCTTTACAATTCCTTAGTATGCCCTCTTATGGAATACAGCATTCAGTCCTGGTGCCCTTATAACCAAAAAGATATAAACAAGCTAGAGTTACCAAAATGATACCTAGCCTATAGAACAAACCATATGAGGAACGTCTTAGAGAATTAAATCTAATTCCTTTAACCCAGTGCAGAATAAGAGGTGACTTAACCCTTAAAGAGTGGCGCCCGGCTATAGTCGAGTGAAATAAATGTGGCCTATGTGGCGGGGCCCGGCTATAGTCGCATGCAATTTTGAGCACGTAATGTGCTCTGAGAGAGAGCGGAGCGGTGGGAGGAGCGTAGGTTACCTCATGACCGCTCGCCACGGTGGCCGTCGAGCTACTGAGATGTACTCCGCCCTACTCCACCCTCCCTCACTCGTTTCACACGTAATAATGTAAGGAAATTACCGTAGTTTACCGATTTTCCCTTCGGTTGCACGATCGTTGCAAGACAACCAGTGATCGTAGAAGGATGGTTCTGGTGTCATTGGAAAGCTCATTTATCGCCCTTTCAGGGATAAATACTTGTATTACACTCTGGCTCTTGTTTATGCATGAAAAAGAGTACGGAAACAACCCCATTTATGGTAAAAAAAAACGCTGGGCGGCACGGTCAAATATACCGCCTAGGCCGTTCGTTGAGTGTTAATTAAAGTGTTCAAAATCATCAAAGGCATCGACAATATTAACTGTACTTTACTATCGATCAGTCTAATTACACGTTATTGGTAAATCTTTTAACTCGCACAAATCTAAGAACTTCTTCAATCGAGTTGTTAACTTGTGAAGAAGTTATAGACTGCAGCACCGTTGATTCTTTTAAACTTCGCCTAGACAAACATCTTGCATCAAACCCGCGACTGACTGCGTTTGTAAATGAATAACTTTATTTTATTCCCCCCTTAGATTCATCAAAGGATTATTGCGCTTATATATTGCTAAGACGTTACTCTCTTTTTCCCATATATACGAAAGATCCTTATAACTGTGTTATGTTACTAACCCATCTGTCCCCTACTAACTTCCTAGTCCTGCCATGGACATTAGATCCTGGGCAGTGGTTCCCTTTCCAATTTTCCCTTACCCACTCTAAACCACTGTTTGGACACTTGATCCGCAGTGTTTTGGAGGACAAGCAGCCTAGAGGGGTCACTAGACCTGTTGTTGCTTGATTTCCTTTGTACTTCTTTGTACAAGCACCTTGCTCCGAACCCAAGGTTGACTGCATTTATATTTGAATAAATATTTTCTTTAGTAGTGTTCGTTCAATAAACTAATAGATCTTAATATAATTTCCCCTGTCATGGACTAAGCCCCAGGGCAGCACTTCCTTCACACATCTGTCCTACATTCTCTCCGAAATACTGTTGCAACTCTCTCTCTCTCTCTCTCTCTCTCTCTCTCTCTCTCTCTCTCTCTCTCTCTCTCTCTCTCTCGCTTGATCCAATACCAACAGTGAAAACTGTTCATTAATCTCGACCCCTAATTCATTCCATTTATGCAAAGCTATATCTCTTTGAAAGCCCGTATCATTATTTAGCTGGTCGGAGGGAGTGTGGGAAAATATATGGGTGCGTTGGAAAATATTGGTGCGTAGGAATATAACGTGGATGTGTGGGAAAATATGTGAGTGAGGAGAAACGTTTGTGTAGGGGGGGGGGATGTGGGAAAACGTGGGTGTGTGAATGTGGAAGTGTGGGATAATATGCAGGAGTGTGGGAATCATATGGGTGTGTGGGAATCATATGGGTGTTTGAGAATAATGTGGGAGAGTGGGAAAATATGTGGGAGTGTGGGAAAACGTGGGTGTGTGAATGTGGAAGTGTGGGGTAATATGCAGGAGTGTGGAAATCATATGGGTGTGTGGGAATCATATGGGTGTGTGGGAGAGTGGGAAAATATGTGGGAGTGTGGGAAAACGTGGGTGTGTGAATGTGGAAGTGGGGGGTAATATGCAGGAGTGTGGGAATCATAATATGGGTGTGTGAGAATCATATGGGTGTGTGGGAGTAATGTGGGAGAGTGGGAAAATATGTGGGAGTGTGAGAAAACGTGGGTGTGTGAATGTGGAAGTGTGGGATATTGTGCAGGAGTATGGGAATCATATGGGTGTGTGGGAATAATGTGGGAGAGTGAGAAAATATGTGGGAGTGTAAGAAAATATGTTATAATGTGGGAATAATGTTGGAGTGTGGGTAAAATGTGAGAGTGTGGGATTAGGTGTGGAAGTGTGATAAAGGATGTGGATGTGTAAGAAAAGATGTGAGTGTGTGGGGAATATATGGTTGTGGGAAATAATGTGGGAGTGGGAAAAACGTGGAAGTGAGAGAAATGTGGCAGTGTAGCAAGTATAACCATCACGTAGCTTTAGGAATATTCTTTTTGGTTGGATGTTATGAAACTAATTGGGTCTGGAATTTATGTGTGCTTGTGTGGGTGGGTGTGAATGTGTGGATGTTTTGTTTTTTTATGTGGATGAGAGTGACAATAGGCACAACTGCCTGTGACGAGTGCCTCCCCCAGAATTGAAAGAGTGACAGGGCCAAAATCAAATAATGTTCGAGCCAAAATGTCTGGACACACGGAGTTTGAAGCAATTTAAGTCATAGGATGATGGAAAGATGGATTCAGGGAGAGAGTTCCAGAGCTCAGATGTTGAATAGAAGAAAGATTAGGAGTATCATTTCACTTTTGAGTTGGAGAGTTGCACAGAGTAGGAGTGAGTTTGTGTTGCAAGAAGGATACTATGTACCCTACGTAGAGGAGGTGGTATACACTGGGAGAGTTCTGAGAAACACTGATTATTGTAATAGCGATAGAATTGTGAGAGAGATGAAACACTGCGGCGAAGAGAGAGAGACTGCAGAGAGTTGGTGAGTGAACGGGAGTTAATGACACAAAAGGCTTTCTTTTCTACTTTGTCTAGAAGTGCTGTGAGAGAGAATCTTCCCCACACATGCGAACAATACTCAATACAAGGACACACTGTACAGAGCAAGAAGTTGTGCAGGGGTAAAGAACCCCTTGACTAGTTTGAGCACACCCAGCTTCTGGGAAGCCGTTTTAGCAAGAGTGGTAATATGATCTTTCCAAGAGAGATAAGAAGAAAAAGAAACACCGAGAATACTGAGAGAATATGAAGCTAGGGTTAATTTTTGTATTGTTGAAGTATAAGGGATAGAGCTCTGGTAGTTCTTGATAGGTAGATAAATGGAGAAATTGGGTTTTGGAAGCATTGAAAGAAAACATTGTTTTATCTGCCCCAATTGGAAATAGTAGTTAAATCAGAAGATAAGTGTTATATGGCTTCATCATGTTTATGTTTTTTGTTTTTGTTTTTTGAGGGATTGCTTGCTGGGGCGTTCTGGAAAACTAGTTGAATAGTATAAGGTAGAGTCGTCAGTATATGAGTGGATACGACTGGAGGTACATATGTGGAGATCATTTATAAATATTAGAAAACAAAAATGGGAATAAGACATAGCCCTGAGGAACACCGGAGTTGATAGGATGAGGAAGTCAACGAAGGCCGTCTACAATCACAGCTATGGAACGGCCAGAAAGGAAATTAGAGATAAAGGCCCAGATGGAGGGATAAAAACCAAAGGAGGGTAATTTAGATATTAGAGATTTGTGCCAGATTCAATCGAACGCCTTCGATATGTCTAGTGCAATAGAAAAGGTCTCACCGAAGTCCCGAAAGGAGGATGACCAAGAGTTAGTAAGATATGAAAGAATATCACCAGTACAGCGACCCCTAAGGAAGCCATACTGGCAATTTGAGAGTAGATTATGAGAAAAGAAATGCTTAAGAAATTTTAGAGTAAGAAATGAGAGCAATTGGATGATAGTTGGAGGGTTGAGAGCTGTCACCCGTTTTAGGGACAGGTTGAATGAGCAAGATATTGGACAAAATTGTTAGCGATAGACTTTTTCAATACTTACATCATAATGCAATATTGTCTAGCAACCAATATGGATTTAGAGCTGGTATGAACACGGTAATGGCTTCTTTAGATTTTTGTAGTAGTGTCCTACAAGGGTTTGAAAATAATGAATCAACCTTGGATGTGTTAAGCAGAGCGTGTGTGTGTGTAGATCATGATATACTTAAACAAAAAATATTTCATTATGGTTTAAAAGACACTGTGTTAGAATGGTTCATGAATTACCTTTTAAATAGAAGAAATTATGTAGCATATGGTGGAATGAACTCCGACCCATTAATGTGTAATATAGGTGTTCCTCGGGGATCAATTTTAGGGCCAGTGCTATTTCTGATATATGTCAATGACATGTGCAATGTTTCAAATGTGGGAAACTATTATTAAACGCTGATGATGCTACGCTCTATATTTCCGGTTCAAACTACTATGATCAAACCACATTCATGAATATTGAACTAAATAAACTTAGTAATTGTTTTTTAAGTAACAAATAAACAGTGAATATATAAAAGACTAAATCTATGTATCTAAGTAGAAACCATGTTATTGTTGAATGGCAAACACTAAGCATACTAGACGATGCTATAGAGCGATAATCAAATTATATAGCTATGGGCATCATTATTGATAGTAAATTAAGTTGGAAGCCTCATATTGCAGAAATCAGACTAAAAATTGCCCAGTGGTCTGGAGTTATCTACAAAATTAGAAGCAAATTAACTACTAGTGTCTTAACCCACTGAGCCCCAGCTAGTTTATAATAAATGTACCACCAGGGACCGGCAGGTTTTGAATTTTTGTTCTTTCCAGAAACAATAGCGAATGGGTTAGGAATGAAGGAAAAACCACAAAAAAACGATCAAAAAGGTCAAAAATTGGTCCTACGGAGCCCCCGAAAGTCGATTTTACAAGAGTAAAAAATTAAAGGCAAAAACACCCCCAATACCGGTTTTTCGCACTCACGCGCACGCGGTTGGACTTTGAGAGTTTGCAACCATCGGCATGGTTGCGTGGGATACTTATACAGTTCCCATACAAATCTGAGCCCTCTAGGTACCGTAGGACCGGAGTAATTGGGACCGGAGTAACAGTGATGCAACGTATGAGTCGCTGGGGTTTAGCGTTACATACATTGCGGACGCAAACGCTGCGTCGCTGGGGCTCAGAGGGTTAAGATAAGATGTGCTGAAAAGTGTGAAAAGGAACACCTTGAGATGGTTCGGCCATATGGAATGTATGGGAAGCGAGAGAATGACTAAGAAGGTGTACGAGAGCGAGGTGGAAGGACAGAGAGGGAGAGGTAAACCGAAGGAGAGGTGAAAGGATGGAGTGAGGAAGTATATGGATGAAGGCGGTGCTGGTTGGGAGGAGGGGCGTCGACTGACTTGGGACAGAGGTGCATGGGGGCGTTTCGTTCGTGGCCACCCCTTCGGGGATCACGGCGTCAGGCAATAGATAGATAGATAGATAGTCTTAAGATTATTATATTTTGGCTTGATATACTCCCAGGTACTACACTGTATTCTTTATGGTCTTCAACATATCAATCAAACTTTAACCCATTACGTTTGTTACATAGCTCAAGATTCGAACATACTGAACCACTATATGCACGCTTGAAGATAATGAACTTTGACGATACTATTAATTACTCTATTAGTATGCTTATACAGTATATAAAGTCTTAGCAAATAATTTACATTGTCCCATGCAGTTTTCAACCAGAGAAAATGCCAACTATAGCTTAAGAAATAGCAATCACTTACAATTCCCTTAGGTTAAATCAGTTCAGGCTCAATTGTTTATTAATTACAGAGAATGCAAAATATGGAACTCACTCCCAGCTGGCCTAAAATAGGCTTCGTCCTTTGCTTCATTCAAATTTAAAGCTAAACAACATTATATTTCTCATAATTTATTGTATTTGTTCATTAATGTATGTATATATATATATATATATATATATATATATATATATATATATATATATATATACAGTATATATATATATATATATATATATATATATATATATATATATATATATATACCTGTATATATATATATATATATATATATATTTATATGTTTTATTTTATTTGGGGGGAGGGGGTTAACCTTTTAGTTTGTTTTATTCCATAGCTCACCTGAAATATAATAATATTAGGATACAACAGCAGTGTACTACTTCGGTGCCCGGTGAAAAACGAAAGCTTAATGGGTTCAGCTCTTTTTCTTTGTGTGTTTTATTTTATTTGTTTAATTACTGCATTACTTGTATTTTTTAGCTAAGTAAATAGTTTTAATTTGAATTTGAATATGAAGAGCAAACTTCCAGGAAGAAGGGAAGACGTTAGAAGAGAGACAGACACGAAACAGTTTGCCTAGGCAGGGAGTCAGCACTGAAGCACAGTTTTTTAGTACAACAGGAGAAACACCATTAGGACCATACGCCTTCTTAGCCCAGAGAGGGTAGAAAGTACATATTTAGAAGAGATTAGGATATTAGGCATAAGTAGGAGAGAGGGGAATAGCACCGGAATCATCCAAGGTGGAAGTTTCTAGCGAAAGTTTGAGTGAAGAATTCAGCTTTGTCAGAGGAAGAAGTGATAGTTGTGCCATCAGATTGGAAACGTGGAGGGAGAGACGAGGAAGACAGATTGTTGGAGAGGTTTTTGGCTAGATGCCAGAAAGCTTGGGAAGAGCTAGAGTTGGATAGTTCAGTGCATTTATTATTGATGAAAGAGTGATTGGCGAGTCGAAGAACAGATTTGGCTTAATTCCGGGCAAAAACATAGGAAGACTGAGATTCTTAATTTTGAAGGTGTCGGTACCCTTTAAATGCTTCCTCTTTATTGCGGATAGCAGTAGAACAAGCATGAATCAACCAAGATTTGTTTGCATTAGTCTGAGAGAAAAAAAAATGGATTGAATGCCTCCATGCCCGATAGGATTACCTCGGTTATGCGTTCAGCACATGTCCGAGAGTCCCCGGTCACCAAAGCAAAAATCACTAAATGAGAAGTCAAAGAAGTACTGCTGAAGAGCCTCCCAGTCAGCAGCGCCAAAATGCTACAAGTGCCGCCGGCTGGGAGAATCGGGTGGCCGTACTGGAGAGATAGGACAGTTGACAGAGGTAGGTTTATGGTCGGAGGAGCCCAAAAGAGAGAACAGATCGACAGTATAAGCAGAAAGGTTAGAAGTTAGAAACAAGTCTAGAATGTTGGGCCGATCTCCAAAGCAATACAGGATACTGGTGGATTGTGGTTGAGGAATGCTGTCTTTTAGGAATGTGGCCGTTTAGGCTATGGCAGTTTGGAATGTGGCCGATTAGGATTTTGGTCGTTTAGGAATGTGGCTGTTCTGGTTGTGGATGTTTAGGAATATGGCCATATAAGAATGTGACCGTTTAGGATTGTGGCTGTTCTGGTTGTGGCCGTTTAGGAATTTGGCCGTTAGGAATGTGGTCGTTTAGGGATGTGGCTGCTTAGAAATGTGGCTGCTTAGGAATGTTGCCAGTTTAGGATTGTGGCCGTTTATGAATGCGTCCGTTTAGATTGTGGCCGCTTAGGAATGTGGCCGTTTGGGAATGTAACCCCACCTAGGAGTTTTACCATTTAGGAATGTGACCGGTTTGGTTGTTGCTGTTTAGGAATGTGGCTGTCTTGACTTGAAAACTTATATATGGAAAAAAATGCAAGGACTTAAAAAAATATATCTGTGTAGGAATATGAGTTACTGCTGGATACACTGAAACAACCACATCTGTGGTAGTGTCAGATTTGGGAATGTGATATACTTGGAAATGCGATATACTGGAAAATATCTATGTGTATGAGAGAGTACTGTATGTAAAACAGAGTACAAAGGAGTACAAAGGAAATCAAGCAACAACAGATCTAGTGACCCTTCTAGGCTGCTTGTCCTCCAAAACACTGAGGATCAAGTGTCTAAACAGTGGTTTAGAGTGGGTAAGGGAACATTGGAAAGGGAACTACTGCCCTGGAACTAATGTCCGTGGCAGGATTAGGAAGTTAGTAGGGGACAGATGGGTTAGTAACTGAGGGGAGGATAAAATAAAGTTATTCATTTACAAACGCAGTCAGTCGGGGGTTTGATGAGAGATATTTGTCTAGGTGAAGTTTAAATGAATCAACGGTGCTGCAGTCTATGACATCTCGGGGAAGCCCATTCCATAAGTTGACAACTCGATTGAAGAAGAAATTCTTAGCTTCGTGTGAGGTAAAAGATTTACCAAAAATTTTGCAACCGTTTCCCCGCGTGTAATTAGATTGGTCGATAGTGAAGTACTTACTATAGTTCATATTGTCAATACCTTTGATGATTTTGACACTTGAATTAAGTCGCCTCTTAATCTGCGCTGGGTTAAAGGAAATAGATTTAATTCTCTAAGACGCTCCTCGTATGGTTTGTTCTTTAGGCTAGGTATCATTTTGGTAACTTTACGTTGAACTCGTTCTAGCTTGTCTATATCTTTTTGGTAATAAGGGCACAAGGATTGAACGCAGTATTCAAGAAGAGGGCGGACTAAGGAATTGTAAAGGGTTAGGATAACGTCTTTGGATTTATGCTCAAATGACCTGCCTATAAAGCCAATTATTTTGTTTGCCTTCTTAACAACTTCTGAACAATGTTGACTCGGTTTTAGGTTACTCGATATTGTTACTCCCAGATCGGTTTCTCTGTTTACATTCTTAAGCTGAGTGCCATTCATCAAATAGTTTGCTTTCTCATTTTGGTATCCGATATGTAGTACTTTACATTTATCCGCATTGAAACTCATTTTGCCAAATTTGGGCCCAACATGACAACTTATCTAGATTGTGTTGCATATCGTCAACTTGTTCTTTTGAGAGTACGCTATTTGCAATTTTTGTATCGTCAGCAAATTTTGAGATTGTACAGGTGAGACCCTCATCTATGTCGTTGATGTAAATTAGAAAGAGAATTGGTCCTAGTACCGATCCCTGGGGTACCCCGCTACTTACATTGGTCCATTTAGATGCCTTACCGTTTATGACTACTCTTTGCTTTCTGTTGCTGAGCCAATTTTCTATCCATTTCAACACACCGTCTTGTATTCCATGCGCTTTTAGTTTTAGAAGTAAACGTTTGTGGGGAACTTTGTCAAAGGCCTTTTGAAAATCAAGGTATATAATATCTACAGCTTTATTCTCATCGTAGAGGTTGAGGATATCGTGGAAGAAGTCTAAGAGGTTTGTTAAACAGGAACGTTTTTTACGAAAGCCGTGTTGAGTATCTTTAAGTATGTTATTTACCTCTAAGTGATTTACGAGTCTGTCTCTTATGAGTGTTTCTAACATTTTACATACAACTGAGGTTAAGCTAATTGGACGATAGTTACTGAGTAGGAATTTGCTGCCTTTTTTTAATATGGGTGATACATTGGCTAGCTTCCACTGATCAGGCATATTTCCAGACTGCAAGGATTTATTAAATATCAATGTCAGTGGTTTGGAGAGCTCATCCTTAGCTTCTTTTAGGACTCTAGGTGAGATTTTATCAGGTCCAGGCGTTTTATTTACCTTGAGTTTATCTAAACAATTCAATACTTCTCTCTCTGTAACCTTAGAACATCTGAATTATCAATCTGAATCGGCGATGGTGTAGGGATATCACTGAGGTCTTCTGCTGTAAAAACTGATGCAAAGAAGGTATTGAGGGCATTACTCATTTGTACTTCGTCTTTGGTGTATTCTCCATTTTCATCGACTAACGGTCCAACAATTGAAGTAACTACTTTTTTCTTTCTGATATAGGCCTAACTATAGAATTCTTTCGGGTTTGTTTTACTTTGATTCGCAACATGTAACTCCAGGGTCTTTTTACTTTGCTTAATTAACTTTTTGGCTTTGCGTCGTAGCTCTACAAATTTCACCCGTTCTTCGTAATTTTGTAAGGATTTTAATCTATCATTAGCAAACTTTTAAACAAGCAGACAGTTTGAAATATCTTTATTCCACCATGTGGGCTTATTATTAAGGCCTGGACGCCGTATTTTCGATGGTATGCAGTCCTGCACTGCTTTTAGGTAAGTGGTTTCGAATAATTCCCAAGATGTATTTATGTCGTTATTGTTAATTAAAAAGCTCCAGTCAGTTTCTTTAAACATAGTTCTAAGTTTATGAAAGTTTGCTTTCTTGAAATTAGGGACTTTTTCGATGCTGCTATTTGGTTCGCTAGTAGTAAACTTTAAAGTGAAAGTTATTGTACGATGGTCACTGTTACTGAATTCATCACCAACATTAAAATTCTCTATTAATTCTTCTTTTGTTGCAAGTACAAGGTCAAGAACATTATTACCACGGGTCGGCGAACGAGAGAGAGATAAGGAGAGAGAGCAAAAGTGAGCGAGTGGAAGTGGCAAATCTCTTGGAGTGATGGAGATAATGTAAGAATGCCTTGAATTATGTAGTGTGGGAGAATATGCGACCATGTGAGATAGTGTGTAGGTATACAGTATATGGGTTGTGTTGGAGGTATGTGGGAGTGTGTATGTGAATGTGGGAGACATGCAGCGGTAAGCTTGTGAGTGTGGGACACATAATGCTTCCAAAACCCAATTTCTTCATTTATCTACCCTTCAAGAACCCCCAGAGGACTATCCCATATACTTCAACAATACAAAAGTCAACCCTTCATCATCTCTCAGTATTCTTGGTGTCTTTTTTCTGATCTCTCTTGGAAAGACCATATTACCACTCTTGCTGAAACGGTTTCCCAGAAGCTGGGTGTGCTCAACCGCCTCCGAGGGTTCTTTACCCCTCACAGCTTCATGTTCTGTACAGGGGCACAGTGCGTCCATGTATTAAGTATTTTTCTCATGTGTGGGGATGATCGTATCCCACAACACTTCTAAACAAAGTAGAAAAGAAAGCCTTTCGTCTCATTAACTCACGTCCACTCACCGATTTTCTGCAAAATCTCTCTCTTCGCCGCAATGTTGCATCGTTCTTGCTATTATACCGCTATTACAATTATCAATGTTCCTCAGAGCTCTCTCAGTGTATACCACCTCCTTTACGTAAAGCACATATCACCCGTCTTGCAACACAATCTCACCCCTACTCTGTGCAACTCTCCAACCCAAGAGTGAAATTATATTCCCAATCTTTCATCTATTCAACAGCTGAGCTCTGGAACTCTCTCCTCGAATTCATCTTTCCCTCATCCTATGACTTAAATTGCTTCACACTCCATGTGGCCAGGCATTTTGGCTCGAACATTTCACAGTTTTGCCTTTTGCCTCCCTCGTCCACATAGAAAAAAAAATGTGTAAGACTAGTCAAGAATGTGTATATGGAAAACATGTAGGGACAGCATGCGAGTGTGGCAGACATTATGTGGGAGTATGCAAGTATGTGTGTAAGAGAGACATGTAGTGATTCCATGTGAGTGTGGGAAACATACAGTATGTGGGATTTATACAAGTATGTATCTATAGGAGACATGCAGTGGTTGCATGTGAATGTGGGGTATACATATGTGGGAGTATACATGAATGTGTGTATTGGAGAAAAGTAGTGTAATGCATGTGAGTGTGGGAAACATGTGTGGGAGTATGTATGGATGTATGTAGTGGTATGCAAGTAAGTGTGTGAAATATTTGTTGGAGTATAAAATAATGAATGTAGGGGATATACTGTATATAGGGGTATGCAGGGGGAATATGTAGAAAAAAGCAAGAGTGCATTAGCATAACATAGGATTAGTATAGGAGCATAATTATAATGGATGTGTGGGAATATGTAGGATAATATGTGAAGCTGTTATAAGGTGTGTGGAAATAATTATGCACTTCGTGTTTTGTGAGAGTGTTGGAGAAAATGCAAAAGCTTGAAATATGTGCATCATATTTAGTCACTTGCGAAATATGAGAGAGAATTTAGCAACATACTGTACAGTATGTGACCTCTGCAGGGGTCTACAATATTTCAGCTTAAACCCAAGTCAAGTCAACCCCAATATATATATATATATATTTAAATACTCCCAGACGGGATCGAACCTCCGACATTGAGAACGAATATATGCTGTATATAGACAAACTGGAACGTGTTCAACATAGGGTCACTAAAAGTATACCCTGTTTATAAAACTAACAATATAAGACAAATTAGACTATCCATAATCTGTCCTAAAACTAATG
The DNA here is from genome assembly GCA_032716605.1 of Paralithodes platypus. Lineage (NCBI taxonomy): Eukaryota > Metazoa > Arthropoda > Malacostraca > Decapoda > Lithodidae > Paralithodes > Paralithodes platypus. Next base: position 23,676,746 of record CM064509.1, on the reverse strand, counting down.
ACAATATTGTCATAAGTATTAATACACCTTATTTCAGTGGGAAGCGACGTTTTCTCAAGTAATATCGGCAAAGGGGAGGTGTGGCAGAGTGGTCTTGCCACTGGACTGGTAATCCAATGGACCCGGGTTCGAATCCCAATATGTCAATGGGAAGATATTATTGGGATGGAATTTGTGCTGTACCTAGTTTCAGTGCATTACCACAGCACACCGAAATGCCAAAACAAAATACCCTCATTGTTCCCTGATTAAATAGCACTGTATGAATATTCCCATATTCAAAATATGCTACAGGGGGGCAATGCCTAGTGAGTAAATTGCTCAATAGGTGGCGTTCTGAGAGTGAGGGTCCGAGCCTGGGGAGTGAGACTGTGAAGCGCGGGGGCGAAGCAGCTTCAGAGATGGAGTTGGGTTCGAGCCAAGAGTGGGTGCTTCGCATGTCTCACTCCCTAGACTGGAACAAGACCTCACGGGCCTCACCGTAAAGGTGAGGAGTAAAGGCTATCAGCCTATGCCCGAGAGGGAGTAGTTGGAATATAGAAGAAAAAAAAAATCTATGGTCGAATAGGATATTTGCATTATATTTCGACCGTTTCCACGCAAATTGGAAAGTGTTCACATGAACCGGCATTAAATAATTATATTACGACTTTTTCACAACTATTCGACATGGAGCATCAAGATCGTCAATTGGCAATTGTAAATGACTTTCAGCATTTGATTTCGACACCTGTATACGTGAACAGACTTTCGTCAATCGAATTGCATATTTTTCCACCTTAAACGACATTTCCGTTTTAATTTCTATGCTTAAGATGTTTATATTTTGCACAAAAGTAACAAATGAAATATTGCATTTGGCTTTCATTAACAATTCTAACCTTAAATTATGCCTTAACATGTTTATGCATTCAGCTTAAGGTTCAATATGCATATAATGTCAGGCAACATAATTGTATTTCTTAGCAGAGTATATATGTACACATACCCATACTGTGTCTAAGCACCATAATCAATCACCACCAGTAAATAATGTCAATCCTCACCACTTTGGTTTATGTGAAAGGTGACACAAGGCAAAATCGCCACTTTATTCGGATGCTTTTACAGATCCAATTATGAGTGTCCTCTTATGCGAGGCAACTACGCAGGAATGTCATAATATATATATATATATATATATATATATATATATATATATATCAAGAGCACTATAACCTGGGGTGTAATTAAGAAATATATCGCGGCTGGTTAAGTCGTAACACCTAGAAGAGGGGTGACCCGCCCGAGAAAGGCACTTTGCTTTATGTATCCCCACCATAGGTTTTTGTCTTTATCTAATGTATATTATTGTTGTATACTATTGTATATCTGTAACCCAAGCTAGTTTTGCATTTGATATGTATATTGTCTGGTCTTTCACTATTATATTATATACATGTGAAAAAACAGACAATATACATATCAAATGTAAAACTAGCTTGGGTTACAGATATACAATAGTATACAACAATAATATACATTAGATAAAGACAAAAACCTATGGTGGGGATACATAAAGCAAAGTGTCTTTCTCGGGCGGGTCACCCCTCTTTTAGGTGTTACGACTTAACCAGCCGCGATATATTTCTTAATTATACCCCAGGTTATAGTGCTCTTGATTCCCTGCTGTTTAGTTAAAGCCACGTAGTCATCTCTTCCCGTGTGACAATCCACCAAGCGCCGCTTATCCTATTCCAAAACATATTTATAGGGCATGTTGAGGTGAAGTGACTAATGTCGACTATAACTGACCCTAACATCACCTCGATTCAATCGTATTAACCAACTACAACAAAGTGTGAAGTACGATAGCCAATCACAAAATCTGTCTCTGCAAAGCATTAAAGTAACTTGTTTCATTGCCCGCCACTAAATAATTGGCGTTGATAGTTCATTTTCTCCATGATATCTCAAACGAAATTTGTCGAAAGCAACTGCAATATGTCGAACACTGTGCAAACAATGCCAATTGATGTGGAAAATGGCCGATTTCAAGTGATAAATATCGTTTCAAGGGTTTATTTTCCATTTCCGAACGATTGTTTGTTCAATTTGTTTGACATTGTCGATTGACCTAGAACAATGACGAAAGCTAAAGTAATATATATAATTGATATGAAATACGTCATTTAGGGTCGAGAAAACGTCGTTTCCCACTGAAAAAGGTGTATAATCAGTTCAAGTTATGCCATCCAGTTCTTGTTATGCTTTACAAAATATTTCAATAGTCATAACAATGAAATATCTTCTAAATGATCCTGCAATCCTACTCATCGTCATTCCAGACTTAAAACCAAATTGTCCAAGTTTGACACCTTGTTCTCTTAGACTAAACTAACCTGAATTACTCAACTATAATCTAGCCTGTTTACAGCTAACAATACTTTGGGTTCCATGTAAACTCACCCCCTTTCCTTAATTATAAAACAAAATAATTATACACAATAGCCGCAACATGAAACAATTTAGAATAATAGCATAAATCTACTATCTGTTTACAATTTCCTTTTGTGTATATCTCAATACTTGTTTGTTTCAACAAAAGCATAACCCTTTGTCTGTCTCTGTCTGTCTATGTATTAATGTATGTGGATCTGTATGTGTGTATTTAGTATATACAGTATATATATATATATATATATATATATATATATATATATATATAGATAGATAGATAGATAGATAGATAGATAGATAGATATATATTATGAATTATGCAAATACATATTATAATAAACGTGATGGTTTAGGTTTGAATAACGAAAAATGTACTAATAAGGATGTATAATTCCAGTTTGTACCGATAAACGTGCTGTTGCTTACATGTGTGTTGGTGTGTACATGTGTTTGTGTGTGTGGGTGTGGGTTTTAAGGTGAAATTTTTAGTTGGTTCTTTATTTTTTTATTTATGTATATATTATTATTTGTTTAGTTTCCCCCCTGGACCTTCACACAGCATATACAAACATAAGACTCATCTATGAGATACATTTGTGCATTTTTCGGTAGAAAATTCCCCGGCAGAAAGCCGGTTCTTTCAAAATTTCAGGCTCGATATCGCTCGCCAGGAAAGAATCGACACCTAAATGGCACGAAAAGTCTTAAAATCGCAAAACTAATTGGGAAAATGTCTTATAATCCCAAAGCTAATTGGGCTAAACATGAGGGAGATGGGGTCCAGAACCCCCCTCCCCCTTAAATCAGTGTTGTTGATATGCTCACACCTGGCTATGGACGGATGTACTCTATGATAACAGACCAGTGAGGCTCACCTACTTTAAGGCTCACCATACTCTAAACTAACAAGGTTATAAAGAGGCTATATAAATGTATGTACAGTTGCCCACACACGTTATGTTCCTCGTCGTGATCTTATATACAAATTATTATGCTAGGATATTTCTGGTCTTAGTGAGTGTTACTCAACAGGAAGAAGTACGAGTAAGTGGTATACAACTACGAATAAACAGAAGGAAATTAAGTTATACTAATAATTCAAAAATATTATTTTATTCACACAAGAATATCACATACAGCATCAAATACATAATAATATACAAGCAATAGAATAACATAAAATGGATAGTGCAATATGCCTGGAGTCTACACGTGGTCTGGGCAACGCCTGACGTAGCAAGCCTGAATTATGGAAAGGATACAACACATGGACGAATAGGTTATTTATACGCTTATGATTATTTACTAAATAATAACCTTAATAGATTACTACTGAGGGAAATGGTAGTTTGCGCATTAGATAGATGTACTACTATTCTTAAGAATCGCACTTCTTAGCTATCTATATATTTCAGATTAGTCTCTCGTTCTTTACAATTTGTTCTCTCGTCTCTACTTTAACTATATTCTATGTTTATAACACAGCCTGTACTCTTAGACAGAGGTTTTTCTCTCAGGAATTAATGATCATGAATGAGCAAAAAAATTATGTTTCTCAGGTGTTGTACTGATGATGTTAACTAATTATATTATATGCTCAACGACGTCGGCATAGAAGGGATCCGATCATAGTACGTAAAGTAGAAAAGCCCTCCGCCAATCACCGTGCTCCCTTCTATTTGCTTGTACCGTCAGCTGATTTTGACAGTTCTCGGCCACAACAAGCCCCACCTTCCCAGCCAACCAATCAGCGGCCTCCATTATCGAAGCACGGAGCTGAACTCTCTACCTCACCTCAAAAGTTGCTCTCTTTCTCTTCTCGAGTAGTTTCCTCTGGTTATACTCGATCTAATACTTCGGTGCCAGCCCTGTACTCCGTAAGCCACTGAAAGATGTTTATAACCAGCTTCCAGGAACTTATTTCGAGGAGAAGAAAGTGGAGGTGGAGGAGGCAAGCATTCAAAGCGAGCGGGCTGCCGCGCGTGCCGCTCAGCCAATCACAGCGCGGGAGAGCGGGAGGCGGGACTATAAAGTCTGGCGCGGAGGGGTTACAGGGGTCACTCACCCCTCGGAACTCACCAGGTTACCTTCTTACAACCCGCTTGCTCTCTCTCAATCGGGCACAAAGGGAAACCTGGAGACAACCATTCCAGTTACCCAGCCTTTATCTACAGCCACAGCACAGACCACTCCTGATCTTTCTTCACTCTCGCCCACTCGGAGGTTACACCTTCAGTATCCTGCCGCCTGTCGTCACATTGCTAGTCTACACACACACAGTCAAGCAATTCAAGAGGGACGACAGAAAGTGGACGGGAGTGAGAATTTCCAGAGGAGCTATTGGCCAGCTCTGAGGTGGTAAATCACAGTTCCAGTATTTACACCTGATTCCAGCATCCACAAATATATTTGTTTAAGGATCCATATTGGGCCCGCATAAGATTCAAGAAGAAAGAGAGAATTTTTTTGACTAACTTGGTGGTTCCATTAACAATTGATGTGTCCTTCTAGGATAAGACTAAAGGAAAAATAATTTAGACAAATCTGTATCCATAAAATGATGATGTGTATTAATTAATTATTTTTGTTAACAAAGGCGTAATGCCGAAAGTGTTATTATCTAGGATCTGATAGGAAAGATTTAAGTATAAAAGTAAAGAGGGGAGGGAAGGATCAATTCTTCTAGACTTCGAGGCAACCAATAAGTTAAAGGGGAAACAGTTTTGTTTAGTTGCCCGATAGATCAGCTATAGCTAGGAAAGGACACTAGTCCATTGAAATCACGAACTAATTTGGTAATAAGGAAACTTATTATAGAAGGACACTAGTCCATATGAATTACGGGATTCTTATGTTTTAGAAAGGAAGTTATATCCATATAAATGGAAAGGGTCATGGAGGCGGTTTGGGAAAAGTGTTAAGGATATATATAGTTGTGAATCTGTTCCGTGTAGGCGTTTTGAGGCACGTTTTATCTTTTGTTAGAACAGTTATTGATTAAGGTTTAATGTAAATATAGCGTGTTTGTAATAGGGTTACATGAGAGTATAATCGGAAGGTATTATTGAGGTAATTATTGTAAACTAATGTCATTGGAGTGACTGGGTGACGGAACCCAATGTTATATATGAGAGGGAACCTGTAATCCCGGTCGATAAATTTGTGAGACTTTATATTATTGTTGAGGTACTTGTGTAGTAACGACGGTTGTGTCAGATGAATTAAAAGATTATATGTATTGAAGCTTTGGTCTCGAGAGAAGACACCGAAGGCCCAGTGGACGTGGTTAATTCTTGAGAATAGAATAGGAATATCTCTTTTGTGTAAAATAGGTAAAGAACGAGTGTTTCATTAGGCCCTGGTCTCAACAGAAGACACAGCAGGGCTCAGATTAAACTATTTAGGATTAGTAACTAATAACGTGTTTGTTGGATCGAAGTCGTCTTGAGTTAATACCTGAATAGCGGGAATTCAGCTAGGGAGTAACGGGAACTCTAGGGGTCCAAAGCACAACCTATCTTGAATCGACGTAATATTCAATCCGTGTCTTGAACTCATCTCGGCCCAAACAAAGGACCCGTTATTAGAGTAGTTAGGAAGTTTGTTAAATAAAGTATACGAACTTCTAAATGACTGTCGATTTATCCCCCATAATAGTAGTATTGTAGCAGAAATTAAAATATATACTACATTTTGGTGGCAAGCGGTGGGATTCGACAAATCATTTAGATTGAGTATAATTATCTATCAGGATGATGGGCGTGTTACCACTCAGATTATGGGAAGAGGGGAAGGAAGAAATCGAGCTCTGGATCGAGCAGTTAGAATGTCAGTTCACGCTACTTGACGTAGGAGAAAATGCCTATGGAAAGGCACACTTAGGCAAGGCCCTGAATGATGTAAGAGTACGTCTGGAGGGACTAGTGTCATGGGCCGAAGTCAGGAGTGCCCTAATTGAAGAATTTGGCCGAGAAACTTCCACCAGAAAAGCCAGAGACAAACTCAAGGGTCTGAAACTCGATGGCCAAAATGTGAGAGCCCTGAGGAGGGAAATCGCTAAGAAAACTGGCGTATCCCCATATGGACCAAGAGAGCCAGAAAACTGAGATCAGGGAGATTATGATCCAAGCCTGCCTGGTGGAAGTTAGAAAGCATTGCATCATTCATGAGCTTCAATACTACTAAGGAACTTATGGGGGTCATTAAAAAGATTATGGAGGCTCGAGAAGTAAAAGAGGAAAAACAAAAAGGGGAGGAGGAGAACCCAAGAAAAGGGTATCCGAGAGCCCTGATCCGATGCTTCACTTGTAGACAGACCGGACACCTAGCTAGGAACTGTACCAACCATCCACAAGTTCCAACTCCTAGATTTGACCCCAGACCCGCACTTCCAAACGATTGACCTCTACCCAGGGGAACCGATCCAAACCGGGGAGGAATGCTGCCGGTAGAATATCGAGAGACAGAAAATCAGCCAAAAGTCATGATGCCGGAAGAGAGAGAAAATTTTCTGTGAAACCTCACATAGAAGGGCGGTATAGTGAGGTCAATATCTTAGACTTAGAGAGACAAACGCCTTGTGAAACTATAGTCATAAATGGGAAAGCCGCTAACATGTTAATTGATACGGGGGCAAACCGAAGTTGTCTGCTAGAGAATTTCATGAACAAAAATCAGCAAGAAATGGGCCCATTAAATCAAACCAGTATTCAGTTGTCTGGAGCCGGGGGTCAACCACTAAAGATCCTAGGGCGAACTAATACGGCGGTAGTACAATGGAAAGGAATTACATTCACCACCGATTTCTGTGTTTTATCGGGAAAATCAAATAGTGGAGTCGATGGGTATCTGGGGATAGATCTTATGAGTCAGTTGGGAGTAACTATCCAGTGTGGGCCGAAAGACACAACGACCACTCTCCGACCTCAAATAGTAGCTACCACAGGAAAACTGTCTATCCCTCCTAGATCTTGGAAAATGATAGAGATTCCTCCAACCCCAGACATGAGTGCCGGGATTGTTTAACCTGATGCACAGAATAAAGTGAGAATATCTCCCACCTTTATTACTGCCGACCAGAGGAAACTAGTTCTAGCTAATTTTGGTGATGACACGATTAATTATAAAAAAGGAAAACTGTTAGGACAAGTCACCCCCGCTCAACCCACCACTGTTGGAACTGACGGACCCGTGAACTTACCTGAAATTCCGAAACAATTAACGTCAAATCAAGCCAATACCTTACATGAGGTACGTCCAGAGCGGACGTACCGAGATGTATTTGCTCAAAACGAAGGGGACCACGGATCGGCTCGAACCCGACACACCCATGAGATACACACTCAAGGGCCTCCTATTAGGCAACCCTATAGACGACAAAACCCTATTATGAGACAAAAAGAAAAGGAACAAGTTGAAGACATGATTAAGCAGGGGATAGTAGTGGAATCCTACAGTCCGTGGTCATCTCCAGTAGTCCTAGGAAAAAAAAAAAATGGGTCTCCTCGGTTCTGTGTAGATTATCGAAAATTAAACGATGTCACCATCAAAGACGCGCAGCCCCTACCACGTATTGATGACTCGTTAGAATCACTCAATGGGTCAACCTGGTTTTCTACCTTGGATCTACAGAGTGGATACTGGCAAGTACCAGTTAGGTCAGAGGATCAAGAGAAAACCGCATTTGCCACGAGCGAAGGCAAACTCTACCAGTTTACTGTCTTGCCGTTTGGAGTTTGCAATGGCCCCGCCAGTTTCACTAGAGTCATGGACGAAGTATTGAGGGGATTAACCTGGAAAACTTGTTTGGCTTACTTGGATGATATTATAATCTTTTTCGCTAATTGGGAGGAACATATTCACCGACTACAAGAAGTGTTAGAAAGAATCAGGGGGGCAGGACTTAAACTGAAGCCTTCAAAATGCCAATTAGGGGCCCGTGAGGTAGCATATCTAGGGCACGTGATTTCCAGTAAAGGTATCCAACCGGACCCACATAAAGTGAGATCTATTGCAGAAATCTCACCTCCCTCCTCTGTCAAAGAGATTCGAGCGTTTCTGGGAATGGCATCCTACTATCGAAGGTTCATACCCAACTTCTCAAACATCGCTCGCCCCATGACTCAGAGACTGGAAAAAGGGAGGAGATTCGACTGGGATCAGAGTTGCCAGGTAGCTTTTGATCACTTGAAAAAAAATTAACTTCTAACCCCATAGTTTGTCATCCGGATTTCACAAAGCCGTTTCAGTTATATACCGATGCTTCCGATGAAGGGCTCGGAGCCGTATTGGCACAGAAAGTAGACGGAAAAGAAAGCATAGTGGCCTGCGCTAGCCGGACACTGAATAAGGGCGAAAAGAATTACAGCGTTACTAAAAAGGAATGTTTGGCTCTAGTGTGGGCTGTACAATATTTCCGTCCCTATCTAGCCGGGGTCCACTTTGAAGTTATTACGGACCACCATAGCTTGCAATGGCTCAGGAAAATGAAAACGGAAGACGGATTATTTGTCAGGTGGAAGGGGATTTTGGAAGAATACTCTTTCGAAGTTAGACATAGACCCGGTAAATTACACACTAATGCCGATGGCTTGTCTCGACTACCGGTAGCACCCGTCCCAACCCACTGTACCTCACAAGGGAAAACATGACCCTAGATATGGTAACGAAGTAAAGTTAAAGTTTTCGAAGGGAGCCTGAAGGGATTCTAAAGATCGGGTAGTACTTGATTATTCGGAGGCTAAACACATGATTCAAATTCTCCATGGACAAGAAGGAAGGGGGGCTCATTTGGGACAGTCTCGGGTTCTAAACAATTTAATGAAAGGTACTGGACCAAGAGGGCCGACCAGATCGTTAATGAAGTTGTTCAAAATTGTTTGGGATGTCAGAGGGGCAAAGATGGAAGAGGACCTAGACAGTCGCCCGGACATATCACAGCTGGTACACCCTGGGCCAAATTATCAGTGCACATTATGGGACCTCTGCCCTGACAGACAAATAAAAGGTACATCTTGACCTGTGTCGATATTTTTTCCAAATACACGGTTGCTTGTGCTATTCCGGACAAGAAAGCCGAAACGGTGGTTAAGGTTATCTTGGAAAAGGTCATATGGGCTATAAGATACAGCACACTTCCTCGTATTACCCTCAGGGGAATGCTGTCTGTGAAAGGAACTGCTACGTATGACTTTTGATAGTCACTGTAAGTATGGGTAATAAGATTAGGAAGACGTTTTGAAATACGCTCCTATCTTGGTTTAACTGTTGACTCTATTATAAGGCTGACTGAAGGTGTCGATGGCCTTAAGAGATGTAGATATTATGTTTTAATTATAGGTTGATTGTAGGTTGATCTCAGCTCTCGTTCTCTCTGCTCGATGATGATAGATTAATTAGGTAGATATATAGTAATAGTAATGCTGCCACCGTTTACGTCCTTTTAAACCTAATAAATATAATATTGATACTTATAGGTAAAAGGGTAAATTATAGAATGTTTGGTATCCAGAACCAACTTTGATATTTATTCAAGTATCAACTGAAATAGTATACAGAAGTACTAAATATAAGTAAATAGAGAATTCCCTATATTGAGAGGAATCTCTGAGCTATGTTCTCTCGCTCGTGGCTAATGTGTATCTCTCAATCTCCCTACCTCTCACCTGCCTTGGCAATCTCGAAACACCTTACAGCCACGTGACCGTCATTGGTCATACGATCAGATGCTTGGGCGACATCAAGGTGGTATAGTAGGCTTAATAGTGTGGGAAAGGAACCTGAGTCATTGGTTTTAGTAGGGGGAAGTTACAAAGAGTTACAGTGATTACCCCCTCTCATGTATAGTTGCTTACATAATATTATTCATAGTAAGTAGAATATCTTAAAATTATATGAAAGATGATTATAATTATTTCATAGTAAATAGTATAATCTTGAGATGTAATACGCCCACACTAAAATCTTGGGTATCCACCGCAAGGCAGATACTTAAAATTATGTGAGAGTAAAAGAATTAAGTTAAAGATAACAAAAACAAAAATCAGTTGAAAAAAAAATCGAAATTGGAATGGAAATTTTCGACGTATTTTGTTAATAAAATATAAAGGTTATAGTAAAATTAAAAGGAACGGAAAAAATTGAACAAAGCAAACACAAATGCAAAGACGTGAACAAAAAAAAAATTGTAAAAAGAAAAATATTATAGTTATTATCTTCAAACAAAATCCCAATAAGAAAACCCAAAAACAAAAACAAAGACACATTATAATAATGATGTCTGCTGTAGATCGATTAACAAAGCAAAGAAATACAGACTTATAAAACAAGGTAAAATTAAAATATACAGCTTCTTCTTCTTCTTCTTCTTCTTTAGAACCCGCCCGCAGACCGTGCAGATCCACAGGGCTGACCTTTGTATCGGTACTAGCTCAGAAACGTTAGTAGGAGGGAAAGTTTAGAGTAGAAGGTTACTTTAAGAGACATTTTTTTTTTTTTTTTTTGTTTTTTTTTTTTTTTGAGACAATGAACGGAGGAAGGAAAAACACAGATAAAACAAAAAGGTCCATGTGCCTAAAGGCATCCTCCATTCATAAAATGTTTATAACAACTGGATTTAAACATTTGTAAATTGTAAGTTTGTGGAAAGCAATTCGAGGGAAGTGAATTCCAAAGAGTAGTAGCTCTGGGGATAAATGAATTCTGATAAGCAGAAGTTCTGCATTGTGGAGGAGAAAGTGTAAATTCATGGGCGCTCTCAGCTGCCCTAGTTCTGCGGGGAAAGATGTGGAGAGGCGGCACAATTGAAGCAAGTTCCTCGGAACAATTGCTGTGAAAATATCTGTAGAATAATGCAAGGGATGCAACGTTTCTTCGTATGGATAATGTAGGAAGGTCCTGTGTGATTGCAGGGTTATTGATTAATCTAATAGCTTTATTTTGAATTTTGTCCAACTGCCTCAATGCAACCACTCCACTTCCACCCCACAGAGGTGAACAGTAATCCATCTGAGAACGCACATGACTTTTATATATTACGGCCAACTGCTCGTCAGTGAAGAATTCTCGAACTCTGTACAGGAGTCCCAGTTTTTTAGAGGCATTCTTAGCAATGCTTCTAACATAATGTGTCCAGCTCAAGTTAGTAGTTAATGTTACACCGAGAATGTCAATACTAGGGGAAGTGGGAATATTTACATCATTAAAAAATATATGGGAGTCAGTGAGATTCTGTCGGTTAGAAAATTGAATGTACTTTGTTTTCTGTGCATTAAAGGAAACTAGATTATTTTGTCCCCATCCATTAATTCTAGAAAGGTCCTGGTTCAGAGAAATTGCAGTGTTTATTTTTGAATTTATAAGATCGGGTTGGGTGAAAGAATTGGTAAATGTGAAGGAACTGTGGAGTGTTGAGTCATCTGCGTAGGAATGTATTGGATTATGAGTGGTAGATATGAGATCATTGATATGAATGAGGAACAGAATTGGGGCCAAAACTGATCCCTGGGGAACACCAGCATTTATTGAGTGAAATTGAGAATAAAGGCCATCTACCATTACACGTATTTTCTGTTATGAAGATAAGAAGAAATTAGTGGAACTAATGATGCAAGGCCGTAGTGTGACATCTTCGACAATAAGGATTGATGCCAGACTCTATCAAATGCCTTTGATATATCCAGTGCTATTGTATGTGTTTCACCATGTTGGTCTGTAGCTTGGTTGATTTGATGCGTAAGAAGGCAAAGAATGTCTGCAGTTGATCGACATCGTCTAAAACTATATTGCCTATCACTGATTAATTTATTTTCTCAAGATGCTTAATTATGTGATTATTTAATATAATTTCAAAGACTTTACCAAGAGTGGAAGTTATAGCTATTGGTCTATAGTTTGATGGATCTGAAGAGGCACCTTTTTTAGGAACTGGATGAATGTTTGCTTCTTTCCAGGGTACTGGGAAGCATGAGGTATGAGTACACAGACGGAAATTTTTTGCCAATACAGGAGCGAGCACCAAGGAGCAATTCTTAAGTACTATTGGAGGAATTTCATCTGGACCAGGAGCCTTATCTACTGAGAGATTCTGCAAAATAGTTTTGACATGTCTGGTGTGGATCTTAAGTGAGGGAATTTCAGGCGAATTAAAATTAAGTACAGGGACATATAAACCCCCCCCCCCCTCACTTCCTCCCCCCTCCCCCTCACCTCCGCTCCCCCCCCCCCCCCCCCCCCCCCCCCTCACCCATTTCTCTTCCTCCACATTTTCTCCAACATCCTCTTCACCATCTCCATGTCTTGTGTTTCCATCTCCTGTGTTAACCCCAATAGCGCCCCTACCCCTCTATCTTCCCTCTGCTTAATCTCCTCCCACCCCCTCTCCCCAACTCTATTCCTCATGTACCTCTCCAACTCGTCTCTCTCCTCATTATATCTTGTACATTCTGTTACTATGTGTTCTACATCCTCCACTATTGGGTCTCCTCCCATTTCACATTGACTGCAGTGCGGTCCCACTCCATTCCATCTCCTTGTCTGCAAGCCAAAACAAAAAAAATCCTAGGTAAATAATAAAATACTGCAGAACAAAAATGAAGTCCAAACTCATAGGATAAAATAAAAAGAATAAAAGAATTTAAACACAAAAGTCCACTTAGGTTAAACCCATGGCGTGAAAATAAATAATATTCAAGTTTGTAATAAAAAAAACATTAAAACTTCCAAGTTTGATAAAATCAAGTGTAAAACCAAAAATAAACCAAAGTTAAAACCTGAGGTAAAATAAAAGGAAGAAACATCCTATCTATAGGAACATGATATATATCAATATTAAACACAGCAATTCCACATCCCATGGAGTGTAATATAATACCTTCCTAATCTGAAAAAACGTCATTGCGCAAATAAAATTCACATAGACAATTCGAATAAAATTGTAATAAATGTTTTCATCCGGGAGCTACCCGTTTTTCCAAAATAATGCATTTCCTATGGCCAATCCTAAAATATATAAAATCACACACTCGTCAAAGCAAAACCCCAGTTTCAACTTACAGTAGTGTACAATTAATTCCAAAATAAGTACATTAAACTCACACAAAAAAAAAAGAGATTTACAACAACCTGCTCACCAAAATAAATGGCAGGCAAAAACCCATCTAAAAAAAAATATTCCACACATGAGCAACAAATTTCACCAAGAAAAATAACCCAATAAAAAAAACGTAAACAAACCCAAAATAAAAACGATTATAAATCAATTCAAGTACCATACATACAGACATTAACACTCATCGAGCGGCCTAGGCGGTATATTTGACCGTGCCGCCCAGCGGGGTTTTTTTTTACCATAAATTGGGTTGTTTCCGTGCTCTTTTTCATGCATAAACATGAGCCAGAGCGTAATACAAGTATGTATCCCTGAAAGGGCGTAAATTTAGCTTTCCAATGACACCCGAACCATCCTTCTACGATCACTGGTTGTCTTGCAACGATCGTGCAACCGAAGGGCAAAATCGCTAAAATACGGTCATTTTGTTACATAATTATGTGTGTAGCGAGTGAGAGAGGGTGGAGTAGAGTGGAGTAAATGTCAGTGGGCCCACGACGGTCGTGGCGAGCGGTCATGAGGTAATCTATGCTCCTTCCACCGCTCGGCTTTCTCTCAGAGCCAATATTGCGCCAAAATTGCACACAGACTTAAGTCGGGCCCCGCCACATTGTCCAGCTTTTTAGATACGGACTTAAGTCGGGCCCCGATAGAAAAGGGTATTAAACTAACTCCTACATTTTATTTTATCATAGAATCATAAAATTCCACACCAAATATAAATGCTGAGAAAAACCCATTTTCAAACTGTCTTGGTGGTGCAATGCATAAGTGTGTTGATTTTCGGTGTGAGCATCCTAGGTTCGAATCCCTGGACTTCCACATGTGTTTGTTAATTTCATTAATCGAGTTTAGGAGTAAAGTTGGTTGGTGGAGAGAACATAATAATTCAAAGGTAGTCTCAATAGGATATATAATATTTCATGTCTCCTCTATTGCCGATCTTTCAATTAAGACCACGAAAATAGAAATGATCTGTATACCCGGGAAATTTTATTTCAGTTTCCCCCAATACTTCAAACTGATTTTCCAAAATTATCTCTTTTCAATGAAATAAGCCAATAACAATGAAATCAAAACATCTATATTAGCCAAACTAGCCAATGTTTCATGCAAAAATACTAAATAATAGATAGTTTTAATCTCACTGGGCCCAACAAACTAAAGATCTGATGTTGCTTGACCTCCATTGTGTAAAAGTGAAAATAATAATTCTACGGAAATTAAACATAAGATTTCAACTCCGAGAAATTCTGTCAAACTTAAAGAATTAAAGATTGCTGAACCGAACGAAAAAAGTTATAATTTAAACGATTCCCAAAAGAATAACCCATGAAAATATCAATCAATCAAACTTCCAAAATTCAATTCAAAATTAAACTCGAAAACAAATTCTTGAACGAGTGTATTTCGGTAGAGTCCACACTTTTGGACAGAATGTTAATTAAAACCCGAAAATTAATCTTTACAAAACTTGCACTCGAATGAGAGCTAAATAGTATCCACCAAAGTGTTAATAAAAGAAACAATATAGGCGTACCAGCGAGTGAAAAAACAAAAATTAAGATGGAATCTCAAACTCGTTAGAAATCCAAAAAAGATGTTAAGAAAATCACAATTACACTGTACGTACAATAAAGATGTTAAAATGACGCACTTATAAGAAAAACAAATAAAACACTATTCAATTACCTTGGCTGCCGCGAGCAAGTCGAAATCGAAACGACATTAGGCCTAAGCCTCTTGAGCACTTATAACAAAAACATAAGAAAAGTGTTTAATTGATGAACACTAGAATCACTTTAAAACTTCAGATGTATTAACAACGAAAATTAAAGTAACCGCTTAGATCAACGTGCGGTTTTATGAAACTTAGAACAAAAATGAATGTTTTTGACTTGGAAAATGAATTCCCTCATAGTCTTAAATACAATTTATCACTTAGGAATAAAAATTTAATAATTACGTCTGGGAATCAGCGCACACCGCACACACACTTATACACATAGCAAGAGTGATAGAGTGACTGACTGAGTCACCAACTGAGTGACTGTCTGTCTGTCTGTGCATCCACGATCAGGGGGTAGGATGCCACATCCCACACCCATGACATGATTAAAAGGTGGAGTTTTGACTGAATGACATGATGAAGTGACCGCCATTTGAACGACGATTCATCATGATATCTAGGTCCTGGGCAGTGAGCGGGGCGTGATCAGTAGGGTGGCGCGACGCACTAGGGGTGGCGGCCACCGAATCGGACACGGGCAAATCTTGACCTTCAATCACGGCTGCTTGAGGGTTACTGAGTCATGGTCACGCAGTGACCATGACTCAGTAACTCAAACTCAGACTCAAACTCAGTTTTGTGTGGGTGGGATCTTGTAGTACACCGCCTGACCACCAGGTTTCACTTTCCACCTAAATTAGGGCGGGAATATGCCCACGGACTTAAGTCGGGCCCCGCCACATAGTCCAATTTTTTCGATACGGACTTAAGTCGGGCCCCGCTAAACAAGGGTTAAAAAGGACCACCGCTGCCTGCCTACCATGTTACGTATGACTTTTGACAGTCACTGTAAGTATGGGTAATAAGATTAGAAAGACGTTTTGAGATACACTCCTATCTTGGTTTAACTGTTGACTATATTATAAGGCTGACTGAAGGTGTCGATGGCCTTAAGAGATGTAGATATTATGTTTTAATTATAGGTTGATTGTAGGTTGATCTCAGCTCTCGTTCTCTCTGCTCGATGATGATAGATTAATTAGGTAGATATATAGTAATAGTAATGCTGCCACCGTTTACGTCCTTTTAAACCTAATAAATATAATATTGATACTTATAGGTAAAAGGGTAAATTATAGAATGTTTGGTATCCAGAACCAACTTTGATATTTATTCAAGTATCAACTGAAATAGTATACAGAAGTACTAAATATAAGTAAATAGAGAATTCCCTATATTGAGAGGAATCTCTGAGCTATGTTCTCTCGCTCGTGGCTAATGTGTATCTAACCTCTCAATACCTCTCCCTACCTCTCACCTGCTTTGGCAATCTCGAAACACCTTACAGCCACGTGACCGTCATTGGTCATACGATCAGATGCTTGGGCGACATCAAGGTGCTATAGTAGGCTTAATAGTGTGGGAAAGGAACCTGAGTCATTGGTTTTAGTAGGGGGAAGTTACAAAGAGTTACAGTGATTACCCCCTCTCATGTATAGTTGCTTACATAATATTATTCATAGTAAGTAGAATATCTTAAAATTATATGAAAGATGATTATAATTATTTCATAGTAAATAGTATAATCTTGAGATGTAATAGAACCATAGAGTGTTAGCCAATTGCATCCGGGCTAGTCTGAGCTCGCAAGGGGAGAAAATCGCCCGAGGGTGGCCGGAACTTCTGCCAGAAATTGTCTGGGGGATAAATACCACGGTTTGTAGAAATACTGGGTATTCGCCCTATGAGATTATCTTTGGCAGCACGCCCAAATTGCCTCAAGAACGATTCTTGCCCTACTCCAGTTCTTCCGCGCAATATTCCCAACCTGGAAAATATTGGAAGCAACAAGGGGAGCGACGACAGCAGGTTCATAATCATATTGCCCAGCAACAGCCTAAGGAAGTTTCGCTAAATAATCCTTATTACCGGGAGGGGGGGGGGGGGATATAATATTTTGGTGAAGAGACACGATCCCACCCGAGCTGGTAAACTGAAGGAGAAATACGAGGGTCCCTTCAGGGTTGTAGAGATAAATGGGCCCTATCAAGTGTTGTACTTGCATCATGGAGATATCGTGTCAGTTACCCATATTCGTCATACCAAACGATATGAAGGTATTCTTCCCCCAGCTATGAGCGAGTGGAGTAGCGAGGAAGGGAGCGAAGAGGAGATAGAATCCGGGGTTGATGACCCTGGTACTTCCTCAGCTTGGCCAGACGTTGGAGGTCCTATTCTGAACAGGAACTATTTAGAGGACTCTCCATTCTGGTGGTCACTTAGTCGTAAAAATCAAGAGAATCTCCCTAAGGTTGGGCCAGAAGGAGAGGTAGGAAGCGAAGAAATCGTACTCAGTGGGGAGGATGACTATTACGAGGATGAAAAGTACGGTCCCAGCCAGTGAAGTTTCAGTTTCTCCGAGAGATTTCAATAAGACTTTGAGTAGTGGAGACGAGTGTTTCCGAGACGAGATAGAAACGAGAAACGTATCTCTTGAAAGCAAACGTATAAATGGCTCCCCCACAGCTAAAGTAAAAGAATCTAACGAAACTCCCTTACCTAATGTTCAGGAGAAGATTCCGGCTAGAGCGTCTAATTCCACGGGCCCCACCGAGACCCTCACTCGTAGTGGTAGGATTAGCCGCCCACCATTCAGATACCCGGACGAGGCTATAAATAGGACCCCCGGGTCACGTGCCTGCCAGTAGCAAGGCACCATGCCTCTCCCCTCTGATCCGCAGTACCGACTCCGTCGACTAGTAGCAATATTCGATGGACAAGGGCAAAGAATAAATACCACTCGAGCTCTCAAACGGGTTCTTAGTCATCCCGGGGAGGTTCTAGTAGCCGAAACTGTCATGAGGAATCAGAATCCTGCTCTCCAGCTACACAGATGTCTCTGTGAGCACAGTGGACTGGTAGAGTGGCAGCCAGATGGCAAAAATTTCAGGGGAACGGTGTTGCGGCGATCAGGAGCTCGCCTTAAGTTAGTAGGGGGTGATAAAGTAGAAAAGCCCTCTGCCAATCACCGTGCTCCCTTCTATTTGCTTGCACCATCAGCTGATTTTGACAGTTCTCGGCCACAATACGCCCCACCTTCCCAGCCAACCAATCAGCGGCCTCCATTATCGGAGCACGGAGCTGAACTCTCTACCTCACCTCAAAAGTCGCTCTCTTTCTCTTCTCGAGTAGTTTCCTCTGGTTATACTTGATCTAATATTTCGGTGCCAGCCCTGTACTCCCGTAAGCCACTGAAAGATGTTTATAACCAGCTTCCAGGAACTTATTTCGAGAAGAAGAGAGTGGAGGTGGAGGAGGCAAACATTGAAAGCGAGCGGGCTGCCACGAGTGCCGCTCAGCCAATCACAGCGCGGGAGGCGGGACTATAAAGACTTGTGCGGAGGGGTTACAGGGGTCACTCACCCCTCGGAACTCACCAGGTTAGCTTCTTACAACCCGCTTGCTCTCTCTCACTCAGGCACAAAGGGAAACCAGGAGCCAACCATTCCAGTTACCCTGCCTTTATCTACAGCCACAGCACAGATCACTCCTGATCTTTCTTCACTCTCGCCCACTCGGAGGTTACACCTTCAGTATCCTGCCGCCTGTCATCACATTGCTAGTCTACACACACAGTCAAGCAATTCAAGAGGGACGACAGAAAGGGGATGGGAGTGAGAATTTCCAGAGGAGCTATTGGCCAGCTCTGAGGTGGTAAACCACAGTTCCAGTATTTACACCTGATTCTAGCATCCACAAATATATTTGTTTAAGGACCCATATTGGGCCTGCATAAGATTCAAGAAGAAAGAGAGAATTTTTTGACTAACTTGGTGGTTCCATTAACAATTGATGTGTCCTTCTAGGACAAGACTAAAGGAAAAATAATTTAGACAAATCTGTATCCATAAAATGATTAAGTGTATTAATTAGTTATTTTTGTTAGCAAAGGCATAATGCCGAAAGTGTTATTATCTAGGATATGATAGGAAAGATTTAAGTATAAAAGTAAAGAGGGGAGGGAAGGATCAATTCTCCTAGTCTAAGAGGCAACCAATAAGTTCAAGGGGAAACAGTTTTGTTTAGTTGCCCGATAGATCAGCTATAGCTAGGAAAGGACACTAGTCCATTGAAATCACGAACTAATTTGGTAATAAGGAAACTATATAGAAGGACACTAGTCCATGTAAAGTTATATCCATATAAATGGAAAGGGTCATGGAGGTGGTTTGGGGAAAGTGTTAAGGATATCACGTATAACAAAGAATTCCTCAGAAGTTATGTAAAGGAATATAATTGTGAATCTGTTCTGTGTAGGCGTTTTGAGGCACGGTTTATCTTTTGTTAGAACGGTTATTGATTCAGGTTTAATGTAAATATAGCGTGTTTGTAATAGGGTTAAATGAGAGTATAATCGGAAGGTATTATTGAGGTAAATATTGTAAACTAATGTCATTGGAGTAACTGGGTGACGGAACCCAATGTTATATATGAGAGGGAACCTGTAATCCCGGTCGGTAAATTTGTGAGACTTTATATTATTGTTGAGGTACTTGTGTAGTAACGACGGTTGTGTCAGATGAGTTAATAGATTATATGTATTGAAGCTTTGGTCTCGAGAGAAGACACCGAAGACCCAGTGGACGTGGTTAATTCTTGAGAATAGAATAGAATATCTCTTTAGTGTTAATTAGGTAAAGAACGAGTGTTTCATTAGGCCCCGGTCTCAACAGAAGACACAGCAGGGCTCAGATTAAACTATTTAGGATTAGTAACTAATAACGTGTTTGTTGGATCGAAGTCGACTTGAGTTAATACCTGAATAGCGGGAATTCAGCTAGGGAGTAACGGGAACTCTAGGGGTCCAAAGTACAACCTATCTTGAATCGACGTAATATTCAATCCGTGTCTTGAACTCATCTCGGCCCGAACAAAGGACCCGTTATTAGAGTAGTTCGGAAGTTTGTTAAATATAGTATACAAACTTCTAAATGACTGTCAATTTATCCCCCATAATAGTAGTATCGTAGCAGACATTAAAATATATACTACAGTACGTATAGAATATAATATATTTAGGCAAGGATAGAGGATATGTTGTGTTACCTGAAGTGTCGATAATTATTTGTTTAACAAAATAGGGACACTATGAAACAGACAATGTTCTACTTATGCAAACACGTTAGCAGAACTTCTAGTGTCTAGATGAAGTGAAGTGGTTTCTCGGACGGGCTTTTATCTGCGTGAGGGGGCCAGGGGTCGTCTCTCTTCCTTGTTCTGGGACTCGAAGGGGAAAGGTAACGGACCACAATCCCAAGTAGGTATTGGACCACTTCTAACAGCAGACAGAGTAGAGGTTAATCTCAGGAACGGTAGGCTGCCCTCTTCAGTTGCACAATTCACCAATCTAGCCTTGAGCAAAGTATAAAATGTAAGAGGAGACATAGTATCAAACATAGGTTGGTATCCAGTCAAGTGACCTGGAGAACTAGCGTCGTACCTAGCGTGGGAGAAGGCGTTTCTCTCACTTTTTCTGCCATAGTCATAAATTTTCCTGGTAGGCTGGGATCTTCTCCTAGGGTAGAAAGGGCATTGATGGTTTCCCTTTCTCGCTGATGGTATTGATGAGAGAGCACCTAGGTATAAATAGGGGGACTGACCAGAGTCCTGGTCAGAATGCTCCCTAAGTACGCCTCGTGGGTGGCTGATACGCTCTCGCCCTTTGTGTTATTATTGGTGGCGACTGTTGTTGTTTTCGTTGTTATAGGGTTTGCTTCTAATGCTGCTATTGTAGCACTGAGCATAATAAAAAGGTATGTACGGTTGCCCACATAGGCTCTTTTCCTCGTTGTGCTATTGATAACGTATACAAGTAAAATTAGTGTGAATGAATTGCGAGCCTGGTTTCCTTTATTAGTTGACTAGTCTGATGGATTAACCACTGTGTAAGAAACTACACTTGTAATTCAATCATGCGCATTATATATCCATGCATAAGATCATGGAGAGGAACAGAACTTATATGGGCAACTGTACAATCATTGGGTATATTGATAGTGATTTACCTTTCTATCTCTATAATATAGGTAGGTTTGTTAATACCATTATACCCTTTGTAAGAGTATATTATTATTATGGACACTTCTAAGGATTTTCCTCTGGACCCCCATCTCCCTCATGTTTAGCCCCATCAGTTTTGACATTTTAAACGCACGCCCCATTAGTTTGGCGATTGTATGACCTTTCATCCCATATCTATATCAATATCAAGACCTTTCGTGCCATTTAGGTGTCGATATTTTCCTGGCGAGCGATACCGAGCCTGTAATTTTAAGAGAAACCGGGACAATTTTCTATCGTAAAATGTACAATTTATCTTGAAGGGGGGTGGTTTAGGTGGTGTTATTATATGTTTGATGAAGGTCTAGCGAGGGAAACAAAATATATACATTAATATATATATTAATAGACCAAAAAAATAACCACTGTCGCATTAAATGTTAAAAAAGCCGATAATATATTCATCAACCGATACCGACCGAGATATATATTTTACAAAAACCCTTTGCAAAATGTGTTTGTGATAAGCTGAAGCATTTTCCACTCCTAAATAATTTCTGAATGGACAGTTTTATTATTAATGTGACAAGCATACAGTATATGATGCTTTGATAAGCGTTTTTTGTTTGTTTTTTTATACAGTGAATACCAGTTAAAATCCTAATATATATCTGAGCGTCCTTGTGTACCCATCATATCTGGTTATATACTGTATAAAATGAAAGGTATAATCGAGTATATCATTTTGTATATTACTAGTGATTTATCTTTGTATCAGTATTCTAGAGGGGTTTATTACTATCATTACCGGTATACATTTATCAAGTATACTGTTATGGACACTTTAATCACCCTTGTCATACCTTCTCTAAGCCCGTCATTTATCACAGTGTATGCTGATGTACAGTTGCCGGAAAACAAATATTTATAAACACCTCCTGATACAGTACAGTGAGCAATGATTAAAGGGAGAGTTATTTATTTACTTACCTATATATTAGTATGTTTTAAAGCGTTCTCCCTAGACCTCCATCAAGCTTAATAAATACCTCTAAGATCCCACTTCGAGATAGATTTATGCATTTTTCAGTAGAAAATGCCCCTGGCGAACGTCAGTTCCTCCTAAATTGCAGGCTCGCTAACGCTTACCAGGAAAAACTTGACACTTAAATGGTAAGAAAGGTCTTAAAATTGACAAAGAAATGGAGTGAATGTCTTTTAATCTTATAATGTATTGAGCTAAACATGGGGGAGAAAGGGGTTCAGAAAACACCCCCTAATGAAGTGTCCATAATATGCTACCCATTTCAGGGTATATTGGTGGTAATCAACCCATCTTCTACCAGTTAGAATGGTAAATCACTATCAATATACCCAATGATATTATACACCTCTTTCATTCACTTTTTATGCCCTTGATTTGTGAGGAGTGTCGACGTCGAACTGTGAATCTTAAAAAAAAAAAAAAATCACAAGCCTTCGTTTGTGTATCATTATTATTCCTGATAATATTGCACGGATACCCTTGACACCGACTGTACTGTACATGCATATCCAAGCAAACAATGTATTAAATGCATTTTACGTTTTTCTTTTTATTTCGTTCACCAAGTTTGAAGGTACTTTCATATTGATATATTAATCCCTTCTGTACCAGCGACGTCTTGTATTGTTATTTTAGCTATATTTAGACGATTTTATGTAGTTTAAGAAGGATCTGTGGTAGTAAAATGGGTAAATAAAAACAGTTAGAAGACTGTTAATTGCTGGAGGCGCCTTTTCAACTGAACAAAATCGTTCAATAGAAACATATTAAATATAACAAGACGTCGCTGGTACAGAATGTGGTTCAAATTAATGAAGTATGCGCAAAAAAAAGGATTGACAAAGTAGCGTTAAATTTAACTTATAAATTCCCAAGATGCTTTTTAAGGTAGCCTATACACACACACATACCTTATACATATAAACACAAAAATAGAGAGAGAGAGAGAGAGAGGGGGGGGGATGAACGATTACAGGTATCATGTCCTATGCTCGCCTCCCCTAGGCGCGCATACTAATGATGACATTTTAAATATGACACACCAGGCATGAAACTTGTAGCCTATGCAATATTCATGCATACATAATAATTTATATTTTACAATTTGGGCCTATCTATCTATCTATTGCCTGACGCCGTGATCTCCGAAGGGGTGACCACGAACGAACCGCCCCCATGCACCTCTGTCCCCAGTCAGTCGACGCCCCACCTCCCAACCAGCACCGTCTTCATCCATATACTTCCTCACTCCATCCTTCCACCTCTCTTTCGGTTTACTTCTCCCTCTCTGTCTTTCCACCACATGTATATATATTTCATCAAATATTTCAGAATAATTACTTATATGCGAATGGAAAAGAAATATTCAAGATGTCAATTTACTATATATATACTCCATATATATATATATATATATATATATATATATATATATATATACATTATATATATATATATATTAAAATACCGCGAAAACGCCAACAAGAGACATCGCCTGCACCTCAGAAGAAGGCGAAGACGAACACTCCCAACCGACGAGTCGCGGCGCTTGATCAAGTCACGCCGGCCCAAGGACAAAAGAGCTCACCGACGAGTCAACGCCCCAGTACACCAGGCCGGACCATCAAACATAATACCCCCACGAAGAGGAGAGTGTTATTTAGCCAGCCATTCTGAAGCTGATTGTACTCACTTCCTTGCCAATATGTATTTTATTAGGAGTGATGTCATCATGACCCTGTACGCCAAAAATAAACAAACATTATGATCAACCATGATCCATGTATTCTTGTGTTTTCTTTTCTCCCCAACTCACCGTATAACTAGGGGAGAATTGAGAAGTAGTAGTTAAGAAAAAACGCGTATCTTCACTACCGAAGAAATCAATGCCAGATGAAACCATTATATGCCTGTATGAAAACTATGTTATGCAATAAGATGTGAACCTATACTTCAATAGATACTGGAACACTGTTTTTCCACACATACTGTATATACATATGCCTTTTTTCTTACACTTTTCAACTAGTTTACTAGTTACACAAACCACACATGCTTCTTTCTATATAAGAATCCCCTGTAAATAATCGTCTCCAAGTAAAAATAACGCGGGAGATCTGCCGCTCCCGCGCCCCGAGAGAGCGCGTTCT
The DNA here is from genome assembly GCA_032716605.1 of Paralithodes platypus. Classification (NCBI taxonomy): domain Eukaryota; kingdom Metazoa; phylum Arthropoda; class Malacostraca; order Decapoda; family Lithodidae; genus Paralithodes; species Paralithodes platypus. Next base: position 23,652,216 of record CM064509.1, on the reverse strand, counting down.
GTACGTTTAAATACCTGGTGTACACACAGGCCTACCAACACGAACCGGGAAAGTTAGATACGTACACACACCTGTAGACACCACCATGCTGAGAGAGATTTACATATTCTTATGCCTAAAAATACTGCCAACCAAGATCAGTAGTAAAATCTAGCCATCACCACCACCAGAAGGAGGAAGAAGGACTAACGCTGTCTCGCACGCATCCTAGACCTCAAATGTCCGGTGCACACGACACACCTTCAACGCACCCGACACCACCAATCCTCCCCGAGAACCAAAAACTCGGAATTCATTCACTTCACTCACTATTATTGTTTTTCAGAGTTCTATTGAAGTAGTACCCACCCCCTATGAATTTATAATTTACCCTTGATGAAATAGCCTACTCTAGGAACATAAATTGACCTTACTCATCACACCACCACCGAGTAATGACCTTATATTGAAGGAGACCCTGACCAACATTGTAAGAAGGGTTCAAGGACCCCATCTAGGATAACTTCCCATGCCCCTACCATCCTAAAGGTAGCGGAGGAGTGCACTCAGTAATCCACAACACCAATTCAGGATTTCTGAGGAAATTCAAGCAATTTTGAGGCTTCAAAAGAACTGGCTTGCCAACTTACGAAACCTTAAGATTGCTCTCCATTCAGTTGGACTGACCAGCCTGCAGAAAGCCCATATAATGTCTGCAAAATCCTATACTAGGGATCTTGTTAGAGAAAGGCATGCCTAGCTAACATAGATACCCTACTTAGGCGGTTACTAGCTAGTCTAGTGGGAAAGTGTACGGCCTGCCAAAACTTCCTTCTTAGACTACAAGTCCCCGTTAACTAAACCCTATACTAGGGATCTCGTTAGAGAAAGGCCTGTCTAGCTAACGTGGATACCCTACTTAGGCGGTTGCTAGCTAGTCTAGTGGGAAAGTGTACGGCCTGCCGAAACTTTCTTCTTAGACTACAAGTCCCCGTTAACTGAACCCTATACTAGGGATATCGTTAGAGATAGGCCTGCCTTGCTAACTTAGAGACCCTACTTAGGCGGTGACTAGCTGGTCTAGTGGGAAAGTGTACGGTCTGCCGAAACTTTCTTCTCAGACTACTAAGTTATCGACAGCTGTGGCCTATCCCAGTAACTCTGTCTTCATCTGGCATACTAGAAAGACACACAGCTACTGAGATAGGAACAACTTTCCTATAGGGTTAGGAAGAGAGTGAATGGCCTGCCGATTTCTCTTTCTAATTCAGAGGTTGGGAAGGAGGATATCGGCCTGCCGCTCCTGCTTGCCAATTTCGCTAAGGAAAGCCCACACCAGCACCATCTCTAAAAGAAGTTGAGGAGTCCGGCCTGCCATCCTCAATATTCTCTAGAGTGGGAAGGTACCAGTGTCCTGATAGGGGAACTCTGTTGACGTCTGGCCTGCCAGCGGGAACATAGTCTCTATTGTCAGGCTTCACTTACCTTAGTAAAAGTAGAGAGACTACGGCCTGCCGCCCTCTCTGGTTTTACTGAATCCAAGTGAACACTCGTACAGAAGTGTCCTTGTCGAGGAACTTTGTCGTCGTCTGGTCTGCCGACATGACATTGGCTCCCCTGCGAGGTCACATTATCTCTAAGGAAGAATTGAGAGACTCCGGCCTGCTGCCCTCTCTATTCTTCATTTAATGAAAGTGGACACTGCCACTCGGCACAGGTAGTCTCAAGCCTCTGAGACCGCTGTGTTAGAGACAGGGCTTGGCGAGATACCCTCACGGGCACTCTGCAGAGACAAGTTCTTGGTGCACTGAGTCTGTGGCATCCCACACGACTGTCTACCTTAAAGGTTTAAACACCGCCCCGGGTCCCCCGAACCTCTCATAAAGATCAGGGCAGACAGTAATAACACTCACACTGAAATTACTGCGTTCGTCCGATATCGACCACATAAGACTCGATATTTAAGATCCTAGTCCGAGAGTACCTTAACAGGACTTCATTAACGGTTGATATACTGATCAGAACAGTCGAGTAGTTTCTTCTACCCCTGAAATACTCACGTTAGTTCGGTATGGTGCCCAACAGTAATTCGCCAGACGGTTACTATATGTTACGGAGCCATACTTAAGATCTCAAGCCCAATCAACCCATCTGTAACTACTCCACACAGCCGGCCCACCTAGACGGCCTACAGGGAAGCAACCAATGAGAACCAACCATCTCCTAAAGTGTTCACCGGAGACATCAATCGAGAAGTTACCACGCCGGGAGACCAAGAGAAGAAGATAGAGTGCCCGCAAGTAGGAAAAAGTGTCGAGTGAACGAAATAAATAGAGTTCCCCCAAAAGTGGCTTAAATACTTATAAATCTCTACAAGTGTTAATAATTGGGTCCTAAAGCTACCAGTCGTACCCCCATACAGTACGAGTGATACGAAATAACAATTTTGCCATCCAGCAGTGAATCAATTTCGAGTTAATACAATTTCAGCCGACTTTTGAGGCATCAGCGACTCTGTCTAAAAATTTACCAAATTGTTTGAAAATATTTCAGAGTCCACCCTTGACTCTCCGTTTTCTATACAACCCAGCCGCATACCTATTGGGGTACTTGACCTTGAACTTGAAACACTGTGACATTCCTGGAGGAAAGAGACAGTGGTCACTCCACTCCTAGAAACACTTCTCTATTATCCACCTCCCCAGTGTCTTAAAAACTATCTCGAATATTAAGTGAAGTTGGTCAACAATACTTGCTCCCTATCTAGCTCCGCGACTGTGCTAGGAGTCAGTGATAATCTTAAGTACTATTCACTGGCAGTGATATGTGTCCTATGTTCTCAGTTCCAGATTATTTCTCCAATATAGTGCAAGAGAAATAAAGCTGTATTCGTAAACCATATCTTGTGATATACTTATCCTCTGTTCTCCTTTCATTTTATATGTACGTATTTGAACTTGGATGTCCCAGTGGCGTAGAACTCACCTATATCCAATTGTTAATCCTGCATAAAATCAGGGCATAACATTGGTGGCTAGCGGTGGTTCTCTATTCGGACGGAAGAATTTAATACATTGAACATATTTGGAAAGAAACAGAGATAACGATACTATATAAATTTGGCCACTCCACGCTCCCACATTCCCATCCTCAAATATGATGGGGAGACTTATGAAATTGAAATATACATGGACATAGTAAAGTCCGTACCAGATTTAGCTTACACAACGGACCGCGAGAAAATAGCCGTCCTTCTTACGAACTTGGGAAAAGCCGTTTCCCTTGTAGCCCCGCAGGTAAACCCTGCACTCACCTGGGATGCTTTCAAACCCATGGTGGTTGAGGCAATCAAGCCTTCTCTGGGTGTGTTTGTAGCCCACAACAAAATCAAGGACATCAAGTATGATGGTGACCTTGATGCAACTATCACAAACATCAACCAACAAGTCAGGGCCGCATTCCCTACGTTGACTTGAAATATGCAAGAGCAGCACATTCTAGTGCATTTAGTGCAAGTACTACCCTCAGCAGTACAGGAATATTTCGCCGTACACGATCCCGTAGGTTTTCAGCGGGATATAGTGACCATATGGAGAATATTAGCCTCCCAACCCAAGAAACCTATGATTGCAGCTATCAAAAGGTTCACCACGCACCCACAATTACCCCACCGAGCTGGTGAACAGGCCCAGTACAACCGACAAACTGCTCCATCCACCACCGTCCCGGGTACTACCAACCAAGCAGACCAGCCTTCAAACCACACCAGCTGAAGAGAGTGTTTCCCCGCAATCAACATCAACTCCCAGGTAAACCGCACCCTCTAGTTATCATTAACCCATATGATTTTTCTGCTTGTAATTCCCGGTGCCCTTTCCATTTCATCCGTGACTCCGCCAAATCTAACAGAGCCATCCAGCCCAGAATCTCCACAAATGAAGAAGAACTGCCAGAGGAGGAGATAAATTAGACCACGGAAACAGAGGACGTCCTTCAGACTTACCCAGAGGAAGACCATCTCGACCTTGTAGAAGAAGAGGAAAAAACAGAATCCCCAGATTTTTAAGTTCTCCCCCGCCCACCATGGTTCGGCGTGGGAGTCAAAAAGTGAGCGCCCACCTCCCATATATCTCCTAGCCAAGATAAAGGGCGTTCTAGTACGTTTACTGATCGACACTGGCGCTGCTCGATCATGTTTATTTAATTCATATTATGTGAAACACAAACAAATATTTGGCAATCTCCAACCTACCACCTCGAACCTAATTAGTGCAGGTGATACCCCTCTTCACATCAGAGGGGAAACCCTCCCCCTCCACATAACCACTCCTGTCGAACATGCGCACTGTTACCATCCATTTGTGGTGTTCCATTCGGAATGCATACACTACGACGGATATTTGGGATTGGACCTACTCCAGAAGCTCCAAGCCCAAGTGGACTGCGGGCAACGACTGATCCACTTCAAAAAAAAAAAAAAAAAATCAAAAGAAACCCCAACTTCCTAAATCTATCTTTTAAAAAAAAACTGAGTTCCCCGAATCCAAGTAAACAGCCGAAAAAGAAAGTACAACCCCACGCTTGCACAGAGTCCAAGCCAGCATTCACCAACCCCATTTGTCACCACCACAGTCGTAAGAAGCCCTCAACCACCGGCGACTGCCCAAGTGTCACCATTGCTCATAAACGAAATGAAACACAAACAGACGAATCTGACTGTGCGCCCAGTAGTGGGTAGCGTTACAACATTGCTACTGAAGCGCTATCTGTTCAGTTTCCTGACCCAGAGATCACTTCCCCTGTAGTGAACATTGCTACTGAAGCCCAACATGCTCTTTGTGATACTTTCCCTAACTCTCCCATTGCTACTGAAGCCCATAATTATGATGTCCAACAGGCAGTACAACAACCAAATATTAGTCCGAAATGTCACCCACCAACCAACCATAAAGAACCAAGTAACTCGCATCATCCCTCTCCTCGCCCGCCCAGTATAATATCATGTCAGACAAAATATTTTCAGTCTTCGCGCCCCCCACCCCCCCTCCACACCATAATTAGTCCTGCCATGATCCACGAAAAAAACGAGATTCCCCCACAACATAAAAAATGGGTTAGAATCCGACCCATGCCACAGCCTGTCATGATCTTGACACCCACCGGTATTTCCGATGGACCCGACGGGTGTAGGATCCAGCCTGCCATCCTATCCTCCCAAAACAATGACATCCTCATTGCCAACATCTCGGATGAGAAACTGACCTTACCTCGAGGCCTCATCATAGGCGACCTAGAAACATTTGATGAGGTCGCCCCAATTCCAGAAAAAAAGTCATCATTCTCCCATATTACCCCACATTCCCGAGAAATTGACCCAAAACCAACAACAGCAGATGAGACAACTCCTCCTGGAGTTCCATGACGTATTCGCCCAAACTTCGACCGAAATCGGCAAGACCACCATAGAAGAGCACTCCATTCACACCACGGGACCCCCTTCTCGCCGGAAAAATCCGGTTCAACGAAAGGAGGAAGAACAACAAGTACAACAGGACATGCTGGATGCCGGTATCGCCACCCCCTCCGTCAGCCCCTGGTCATCCCCAGTTGTTCTGGTGAAGAAGAAACACGGCTCCACCAGGTTTTGCGGGGACTATCGCCGACTCAACGACACCACAATCAAGGATGCAACACCATTGCCTAGGATCGATGATTCCCTTGATTCTCTACATGGCTCCAAATGGTTCACCACGCTAGACTTACAGGCCGGATACTGGCAAGTTCCCATAACACCCGAGCACCAGCAGAAGACAGCATTTTTGACCAGTGGAGGACATCTCTACGAATTCAACGTGCTGCCTTTTGGACTATGCAACGGTCCCGCCACTTTTTCCCGGTTGATGGAGTCCGTACTCAAGGGACTTACTTGGGAAACCTGTCTGGCTTACCTCGACGACGTCATCGTCTATTCTAAAACCTGGCCAGAACATCTCCAAAGGCTTCGTCAGGTGTTACAACGCATCCGAGATGCCGGGCTAAAATTAAAACCCTCAAAGTGCGAAATTGCGAAAAATACTGTGGGATTCTTAGGACACGTCATTGCAGCACAAGGCATCTCCCCTGACCCTAAGAAACTCTCAGTGATTGCTAATCAACAGCCACCCACCACAGTGAAAGGGATGAGGTCTTTTCTAGGATTAGCCACCTACTACAGATGATTTTTTCCAAAATTCGCCAAAATTGCTCATCCCCTCCATCAATTGACCCATAAAGACACCCCATTCGAATGCTCCTCCGAACGCAACTTAGCATTTGAGACCTTGAAGGTGAAGTTAGTGCAAGCCCCGACCGTAGCTTTTCCAGACTACCAACAACCTTTCCGCTTGTATACCGATGTTTCTTTGTACGCCATTGGCGCAGTGCTAGCTCAGGTACAAGACGGAAAGGAACACATCATAGCATACGCCAGTTCGACCTTGAATACTGCGCAACAAAACTACGCAACCACCAAGCGCGAATGTTTAGGCGTCATCTGGGCCCTGAACCACTTTCGATCTTTTGTGTTAGGGGCCAAATTAGACGTCATCACGGACCATCAGTCCCTACAATGGCTTAGACGATGCGAAACCAGCTCTGCCCTATTGGTACGATGGAGAGAAACCTTAGAGGAATATTACTTTGAAATCCATTATAGGCCCGGAAAGCTACATACCAACGCGGACGCCTTGTCACGTTTACCTGTCCCAGAATCGTCGCCCATCAATCTAGCCGCACTGCAACCCACTAACCAGGACTCATCTACACCGACGGGAAAACCCTCATCACCAGAGCCCACCATGTTACAACTCTGGGAGAAGAGAATAAAACCGAAGTGGATCGCTCGTCACATATTCCAACATATTTGTCGATGGGGAGATCGATTAACCACCGAGTCCGGACACATTATTGTAGAACCCGCCATGGCCCAAGAATACATGATCTCTATTCATGAGGGAAACGGTATCCATTTGGGACAAAAGAAGATGCTCCAGGTGTTCCAAAATCAATACTGGACGGTTAATCCTTCAGGTATTGCGAAAGGGGTAACCGAGGCCTGCAAATCCTGTGCCATGGGAAAAGATAGATGCAAAACCCCAGGACCAGCCGGAACCATCTTGGCCCATAAACCATGGCAAGTACTTTCGTTAGACGTCATGGGACCTTTTCCACCCAGTCACGGAAAACGTTTCAGCGTTACTTTCGTGGACGTTTACTCAAAGTTCTTGATCGCCTGCCCGAGCAAAGACCATTCAGCAATAACAGTGGCCGAGTCACTAGCCACCGAAATTTTTCCTGTGTTCGGGCTGCCCCTAGCCCTGCTGTCCGACAACGCCCCAGAATTCACAGGAGAAATATGGGAGGCATTCACCTCCAAATGTGGAATAAAGGTGAAACACTCTTCCCCTTATTGACCACAAGGGAACGCCATCTGTGAACGGAGCCACCGATCTATTAACAATCAGCTAAGACAAAAATGATCGATTTACAAACCACTGACTGGCCCAGCCAGATAAAAATTATTCAGTGGGGTTTAAACTTTTGCCCCCGAGAAGATGGAATCTCTCCCCACGAACGCGTCTACAAAGTGGCGCCATTGCTGCTACCATTCCGACATCTGGCCACTTCCCCGACCACCCAGTAGACCCCCTCCAACAATTAAAAAATACCCTGCACACTGCACAAGCCTGTCAAGACGTCACCACCGATGTCTCCAACCCACAAAATCCCTTTGCGATTGGTGACATTGTCATGGTCGCCAAGTTACCTGTCATTAACAAACTTGGCCCACGATATGTTGGCCCCTATTCAATTGAAAAAATACCCAACCCCTTTCAAGTCATCATCAATTACCACGGGGAGTTCAGAACTTACAGAAACAGATTCGTGAGGAGATATTCATCCCTTCAGTGTGATGCCATACCACCGCCACCAGCAGAGAAAAACCAGACTCCAGAACCACCAGCAACAACCACTACACCTCATACTAAGGACGGCCCGGGGTCTTCTAACCTTCCGTTAGTCAACATGCCCCCGTGCTTCCCACCATTCCCAAAACTACCCCGCAAACAATGCAGCAGATAATCCAACACACGCCAAGAACACCACCCTCATTTCCAGTTTCTCACAATATCACCACCGGCCCCCCTACATCAGATGCTCCCAACCGTAAACCTCCTACAACTCCTGCCCCACAACCCACCACTTCCCGCTATAAACTAAGACCGCGTGGAAAATTGCGGAAATCCGTAATTCCCACACCCTTCAGACCCCCCCCAAAAAAAAACCTACACCCCAACCTCATCCTTCTCCAGAATCCTCACCAACATCCTCCCCACCTCCAAAGAAACGCGCCCAATGACGTCACCACTCACCTCACCCCCCAAGTCAACCTCCTCCTCTGCTCCTCGACACTCCACTTCAAGATCACCTTCTTCCTCCCCTCCACATCATCTTCCCCAGCCTTTACACATCAAGGCTAAAGTCACGCCACTCATAAAAAGTCAACCTATTCCCCTTCAAACAACATCCCCACTTCGAATAACCTCACCAACATCTCCGCCTCACCTGCCGAAAACAATGTCTCTCCCTACCACCCCGCGAAACTCACCTTCCTCTCCTATCCTTACCCCATATTCCCCCTCCCAACCCGCAACTTCGTTTTCCATACCCCTACAAATCACAACACCACCTCGTCTAGCTCCTCCAACTACATCTCCATTTCCTTCTACCATACAAAAAACACCTCTATCTCCAACAACAACACACTCTCCCAATTCTACTCCAAAACCTATATCTCTTCTCCCTCCCACTCCCAATCCTAAACCAACATCCCCGTTTCCATCATCCGCCACCAGTACTGAAACACCTCTCCGCGGAGCTATTTGCACTAAATCAGGTCGACTAAGTAAACCACCCGACCGATTCACACAGACATTGTCCGCAATCCAAACTCCCGACACACATCCATACCATCACAACCAAATTAATGCTATTCGCCCTCTCAAGCAGCCACAAATCCACAGAATACACCATGAAACAAACACAAATTCCACTCCACACACACAAAAATTGACCCCCTGCCAACCAACCGACCTACCAGCTACTTTCGCGTCCGCAAGAAGTCATGACCTTCTGGCTAATGGAGCTAGGAAGGTCATTCAACCAGCCACCACCACCACAGACACCACCCCTGCCGAGTTCCTGTCTAAACCAGCCACCACCATGTCAACTACGCCATTTATCAAGAGAGTGAAATGGTCCAACAGCGCCGTCAATGCCAGCCGGATGAGATACCCGGACGAAATGTTCGCAGCATCATGGGAACCCAACACCAAGGCCCACATTATTGTCCAGATAGACCCCACCAAAACTGCAGACAAAAGATCAAAGAAATGGTGGCAGTCCCTCCAACAACTCTCTCTAACAAGCTCTGCGGGAAACATTTTAACTTTCGCACTTCAGGCCCAGGGACGGGCCTTATACGAGGAAGACGGAAGTAAAATACCACGAAAACGGCAACAAGAGACATCGCCTGCACCTCAGAAGAAGGCAAAGACGAACATTCCCAACCGACGAGTCGCAGCGCTTGATCAAGTCACGCCGGACCAAGGACAAAAGAGCTCACCGACGAGTCAACGCCCCAGTACACCAGGCCGGACCATCAAACATAATACCCCCACGAAGAGGAGAGTGTTATTTAGCCAGCCATTCTGAAGCTGATTGTACTCACTTCCTTGCCAATATGTATTTTATTAGGAGTGATGTCATCATGACCCTGTACGCCAAAAATAAACAAACATTATGATCAACCATGATCCATGTATTCTTCTGTTTTCTTTTCTCCCCAACTCACCGTATAACTAGGGGAGAATTGAGAAGTAGTAGTTAAGAAAAAACGCGTATCTTCACTACCGAAGAAATCAATGCCAGATGAAACCAATATATGCCTGTATGAAAACTATGTTATGCAATAAGATGTGAACCTATACTTCAATAGATACTGGAACACTATTTTTCCACAAATATATACACATGCCCTTTTTTTTTACACTCTTCAACTAGTTTACTAGTTACACAAAACAACCCATGCTTCTTTCTATAAAAGAATCCCCTTTAAATAATCGTCTCCAAGTAAACATAACGCGGGAGATCTGCCGCTCCCGCGCCCCGAGAGAGGGCGCTCCGTACGTTTAAATACCTGGTGTACACACAGGCCTACCAACACGAACCGGGAAAGTTAGATACGTACACACACCTGTAGAAACCACCATGCTGAGAGAGATTTACATATTCTTATGCCTAAAAATACTGCCAACCAAGATTAGTAGTAAAATCTAGCCACCACCACCACCAGAAGGAGGAAGAAGGACTAACGCTGTCTCGCACGCATCCTAGCCCTCAACTGTCCGGTGCACACGACACACCTTCAACGCACCCGACACCACCAATCCTCCCCGAGAACCAAAAACTCGGAATTCATTCACTTCACTCACTATTATTGTTTTTCAGAGTTCTATTGAAGTAATACCCACCCCCTATGAATTTATAATTTACCCTTGATGAAGTGGCCTACTCTAGGAACATAAATTGACCTTACTCATCACACCACCACCGAGTAATGCCCTTATATTGAAGGAGACCCTGACCAACAGTGTAAGAAGGGTTCAAGGACCCCATCTAGGATAACTTCCCATGCCCCTACCATCCTAAAGGTAGCGGAGGAGTGCACTCAGTAATCCACAATACCGGTTCAGGATTTCTGAGGAAAGTCAAGCAATTTTGAAGCTTCAAAGGAACTGGCTTGCCAACTTACGAAACCTTAAGATTGCTCGCCATTCAGTTGGACTGACCGGCCTGCCGAAAGCCTATATACTGTCTGTAAAATCCTATACTAGGGATCTTGTTAGAGAAAGGCATGCCCATAGGTGGGCACGATAACCAAAAACCTTAACTTCGTTAACCGTTATTTCGTTAACGAAAACCTTAACGTCGTTAACCGTTAACTGTTAACTGGCGATACATTTATCGCTCGTTAACCATTAAATCGTTAAATCGTTAAATCGCTAAATCCGATCCTTTCGATAACGATATTTTTACTTCGTTAGTATCGTTATTTATCGAAGATATGGATATTTATCATATTTTAAATAAAAAATCTTAAATGCAGCAATGCTATCATTATTTTATTAGAAAAAAAAACACCTGACACTTCATTTGATTTAGTAGAAGATCATTTAGATGATTTTCAGATTTAGTGATGTCTAAGCTGGATCTCTAGGCATTTCTCCTGGATGATTTGAAGTTAATGTCATATGGATCATATGGATCATATAATTCATATTCAATTATTCATATGGATATTTATGATCATTGATTTATGATTTAGTAGAACTTAGGAGATAATTTACATTTACAATGATTTACTGATGATTTACACAAGGTTGAAGGTTCAGACTTCAGAGCCTCAGAGGTTCTGCCGCATGTTCCCCTTCAGAAACATTAACATATTAAAATTGTGATCTGAAAGGGAGCTCCTCTTGGCCCTGAAGATGTCCTTCCCAAGGGAGAACAAGCGCTCCACCGCGGCACTGGATGGCATCGCTGTATTGTACCGAAGGAAGAGGTCAATCAGCACCTTCTCACCGTTGAAAGCTGGGTCTGCAAGACTGTCAGTCCCTTTGTCCTGCAGCCATACCTTCACGATGTAGGCAGCCTTGTGTTTAGTCGACCTGTGATGATCATGACCTCCTCCTCCAGCAGTCTCCTCCTCCGCAGCGCCACAGAGGAAGGAGTAGTAGTTGTCATTCTCCTCCTCGCTGCTGCTGCTGTTGTTGATGGCGGTCGCCTGGTCATGTTGACGTAGGAAGTCCTCCACCTTCCTCTCCATCAGGGAATGGCCAGGGTGAGTCGGGTGACCGAGCCTCGTCAGTCACCATCGGCGTCACCTCAGGCTCAGAGTCATTAGACTCTAAATCTTGGCTCGATCCGCTCAATGCGGGCACCGACTGTGACACAGTATCTTGCGACGACATGATCACTAGTAATAGTGATTCAATGCAAATATAATAATAAATAATGTGAAGGAGCAAGCCGAGAAACAAGTTGAACACTGTAACACAAAAGTATACGAGACGGAGAACTGCTAGATGTTACTGCGACGAGAGTGAGGAGGAACGAGGGTGCGTCGTGGACTCGTGGTCACGTGACCCCCCAAGCGGCCCGCATGGGTGGAGAAGAAATTACGAGGGTTCAGTTCGGCTTTTAGTTTACCTATTTATTGACTATTCTGCGGATTTCTGCCTGTTTGGCAATTAATTAACGATTATCGCTATTTTGGAACAAAAAGTATCGACGTTACCGTTAATTCGTTAAAGCTAGAAACGTTAACCCGAAATCGTTAACGCGTTACATTATCGCGTTACTTTATCGCGTTAGTGTCCACCTATGGGCATGCCTAGCTAACATAGATACCCTACTTAGGTGGTTACTAGCTAGTCTAGTCGGAAAGTGTACGGCCTGCCAAAACTTCCTTCTTAGACTACAAGTCCCTGGTAACTAAACCCTATACTAGGGATCTTGTTAGAGAAAGGCCTGCCTAGCTAACGTGGATACCCTACTTAGGCGGTTGCTAGCTAGTCTAGTGGGAAAGTGTACGGCCTGCCGAAACTTTCTTCTCAGACTACTAAGTTATCGACAGCTGTGGCCTATCCCAGTAACTCTGTCTTCATCTGGCATGCTAGAAAGACACACAGCTACTGAGATAGGAACAACTTTCCTATAGGGTTAGGAAGAGAGTGAACGGCCTGCCGATTTCTCTTTCTAATTCAGAGGTTGGGAAGGAGGATACCGGCCTGCCGCTCCTGCTTGCCAATTTCGCTAAGGAAAGCCCACACCAGCACCATCTCTAAAAGAAGTTGAGGAGTCCGGCCTGCCATCCTCAATATTCTCTAGAGTGGGAAGGTACCAGTGTCCTGATAGAGGAACTCTGTTAACGTCTGGCCTGCCAGCGGGAACATAGTCTCTATTGTCAGGCATCACTTACCTTAGTAAAAGTAGAGAGACTACAGCCTGCCGTCCTCTCTGGTTTTACTGAGTCCAAGTGAACACTCGTACAGAAGTGTCCTTGTCGAGGAACTTTGTCGTCGTCTGGCCTGCCAACGTGACATTGGCTCCCCTGCGAGGTCACATTTTCTCTAAGGAAGAATTGAGAGACTCCGGCCTGCCGCCCTCTCTATTCTTCATTTAGTGAAAGGGGACACTGCCACTCGGCACAGGTAGTCTCAAGCCTCTGAGACAACTGTGTTAGAGACAGGGCTTGGCGAGATACCCTCACGGGCACTCTGCAGAGACAAGTCCTTGGTGCACTGAGTCTGTGGCATCCCACACGACTGCATAACACCGGTTTTAACACCACCCCGGGTCCCCCGAACCTCTCATAAAGATCAGGGCAGACAGTAATATCACTCACACTGAAATTACTGCGTTCGTCCGATATCGACCACATAAGACTTGATATTTAAGATCCTAGTCCGAGAGTACCTTAACAGGACTTCATCAACGGTTGATATACTGATCAGAACAGTCGAGTAGTTTCTCCTACCCCTGAAATACTCGCGTTAGTTCGGTATGGTGCCCAACAGTAATTCGCCAGACGGTTACTATATGTTACGGAGCCATACTTAAGATCTCAAGCCCAATCAACCAATCTGTAGCTACTCCACACAGCCGGCCCACCTAGACGGCCTACGGGGAAGCAACCAACGAGAACCAACCACCTCCTGAAGTGTTCACCGGAGACATCAATCGAGAAGTTACCACGCCGGGAGACCAAGAGAAAAAGATAGAGTGCCCGCAAGTAGGAAAAAGTGTCGAGTGAACGAAATAAATAGTTCCCCCAAAAGTGGCTTAAATACTTATAAATCTATACAAGTGTTAATAATTGGGTCCTAAAGCTACGAGTCGTACCCCCATACAGTACGAGTGATACGAAATAACAATTTTGGAATCCAGCAGTGAATCAATTTTCAGTTAATACAATTTTAGCCGACTTTTGAGGCGTCAGCGACTCTGTCAAAAAATATACCAAAGTGTTTGAAAATATTTCAGAGTCCACCCTTGACTCTCCGTTTTCTATACAACCCAGCCGCATACCTATTGGGGTACTTGACCTTGAACTTGAAACACCATGACATTCCTGAAGGAAAGAGACAGTGGTCACTCCACTCCTAGAAACAATTCTCTATTATCCGCTTCCCCAGTGTCTTAAAAACTATCTCGAATATTAAGTGAAGTTGGTCAACAATACTTGCTCCCTATCTAGCTCCGCGACTGTGCTAGGAGTCAGTGATAATCTTAAGTACTATTCACTGGCAGTGATATGTGTCCTATGTTCTCGGTTCCAGATTGTTTCTCCAATATAGTGCAAGAGAAATAAAGCTGTATTCGTAAACCATATCTTGGGATATACTTATCCTCTGTTCTCCTTTCATTTTATATGTACGTATTTGAACTTGGAAGTCCCAGTGGAGTAGAACTCACCTATATCCAATTGTTAATCCTGCATAAAATCAGGGCATATATATATATATATATATATATATATATATATATATATATATATATATATATATAATATATATATATACTGTTTGTACTGTACATATATAATTTATTTATATATTTTATATAATATTATGTTTTTATATATATAGTGTTTAAGTTGTTTTATATATGTATTATTTTGTTGGGTTTAACTGAAGTCCCGTACACTCCGATAAAGGTGCACTCTAAACAATATTGGTATGAAGAGGGTATAATTATAAAGTGTCCATAATAATACACCTACTTAATCCCTTCTGTACCGGTGACGTCTTTTGTATTTTATTCTAGCTACATTTAGACGATTTTACGTATCTTAGGAAGGATAAATGGTAGCTAAAAGGATAAATTGAGATAGTCTGTAGCTTTTATTAAGTAGACGTCCTTTCAAAGCTGAAGAAAATCGTCTAATAGTAGCCAAAAACAAGTGAAAAAATATAGTCGGTAAAGAAGGGGTTAAAGGTATATTGGTGGTGATGAACCCTTTTATATTATGAGGATAGAAAAGTATACCACCATCAATATACCCAATGATCTTATAATATACCCTTGATATGCCCGGTTATGCCCTAAATGTTGTACAGTGTGGTGTAAATGGTATAAAATAGGCAGTCCCAGGATAATACACCCACCCGTGGAGAACCTGTTTACATATCTTATCCCAAGTTGGCCTTTTTTGGTATCACCCTCTTTCGATCAATTATTTGGCGATTTTGAGAAGTTTCACCCCTTCAGTTTGGCGATTATAAAACCTTTTGCCCCATTCAGGTGTCGATTTTCCCTGGGCGAGCGACAGAGAGCCTGCAATTTAGGGGCAAGCAGCCAGGACATTTTATCAACCGAAAAATATGAATTTAGCTCGAAGGGAGTCTGGGCCGCTGAGGGGAATTTTTTATTTGAATAGGGTCTGGGAAAGCTCCTTTTTTTTTCTTCTGATGTGTTATGTATTTATTTAGTTTCAATAAGCAAAGGAGCTGAATACGATCCAAGAAGCGAGGTGGTCAAGGCTTCATTGTAGTAGAGATGGCCGAGCCCCTATTAAAGGAAAGTAGAAGAACAGAGAGAGAGAGAGAGAGCGAGTCATTACCACTGATAAGCTGGAGTGTCTCTATATTGAGTGTCGCTTTCAATGACTTCCTGCTCTCTCTCACTCTCTCTCTCTTGCTCTCGCGCTCTCTCGCTCTCTCTCCACAAAAAAGTATATACTCTATTAACACCCTATATATTTGTCACACACTCGTCAGACAGGGCTTATTTATTGGTTGATATATACTGTATATATACAGTATATATATTTATATATATATATATATCAGCAATACTCTTGTCCTTAGGAAAGCGTGAGCGAATAATGAGCAGCAAAACCAACGCTGTGACGAACATCTTTATTGGGCAACGTTTCGACCCCATACAGAGAGTCATTTTCAAGCCTAAAATGAAGTAAAAACAAAATATTAATATCTAAGGTTCACATTTGATATAATATACAATAACTTTAGTAACTAATACTGGAACTAAACCTAATAATCCTAACTAATTGACACAAAAATACATGCAAACTAAGAGAGAAAACAAAAATACAACAACAAAACATACCATTAATAACATAGTAGTGGAATGGAGGAGTCTTGAGTACCCAGAGTGGGTTTATGATACTGAGCCAAAAGGGACTCCGCTAGACGACGTGCAACATCGTCAGTGGCTGTGTCAAGAATGGAGAAATGTTCTGAGTTAAAGAAATGGTCTGCCGTTTCAGAGTGGTCCCGAATAGCCGAATAAGACGGTTTTGAGAGTGGCAAACCCGTCCTAAACGACCTACCCCTATGCTCAGCAATCCTGGTTGATAGATGGCGCTTTGTTTGGCCAATATAGGTCGCATTACAGCTACCGCACTTATATTGTATTTTTGTTTTCTCTTAGTTTGCATGTATTTTTGTGTCAATTAGTTAGGATTATTAGGTTTAGTTCCAGTATTAGTTACTAAAGCTATTGTATATTATATCAAATGTGAACCTTAGATATTAATAGTTTGTTTTTACTTAATTTTAGGCTGTAAAATGACTCTCTGTATGGGGTCGAAACGTTGCCCAATAAAGATGTTCATCACAGCGTTGGTTTTGCTGCTTATATATATATATATATATATATATATATATATATATATATATATATATATATATACTGCCAGGAAAATAAGGCACTTAAATAACGCGAAAAATCTTAATATTGACAAAGAAATGGGGCGAAAGGTCCAAAAATTGCCAAACTAACGGGCAAATCGTCTAAAAATCTGAAAATTAATGGGGCTAAGCATGAGAGAGAAGGGGGGCCAGAAAAAACAACCATCTCCCCTTAATGCAAACCAAACTTTAAACTTTAATAGAATATGCTTTCACCGGCAAGGACCGTTGATGTGGCGTTGTCATGAGATTTATTCATTCATTTATTAGTCATTCATGTTTATTAAATTACACGACCTATCTACTGATTCATTAATGTCCCAAGTTACAGTAACTTACCTATTGTAGAATATTCTTATTTGTGTATGTGAATATTTTAAGGAGAATGTATTCTTTGTAACCTTTCGTCCGCCAGTTGAATATTTTCGTTGGGTTTCTGTGATCGATGTATGTATGGTTTAGTACACCTTTGTTCTGTGGGAAGCGACTTTTTCTCAAGTAATATCGGCAAATCTTTGGTTGAATAGGATATTTTCATTATATTTCGACCGTTTTCACGCAAACTGGAAAGTGATCACATTAACCGACATTGAATAATTATATTAAGACCTTTTTCACAATTATTCGACATGGAGCATAAAGATCGTCAATTGGCAATTGTAAATGACTTTCAGCATTTGATTTCGACACCTGTATACGTGAACAGACTTTCGTCAATCGAATTGCATGTCTCCACCTTAAACGACATTTCCGTTTAAATTTCTATGCTTAAGATGTTTAGATTTTGCACAAAAGTAACAAATGAAATATTGCATTTGGCTTTCGTTAACAATTCTAACCTTAAAATATGCCTTAATATATTTATGCATTCAGCTAAAGGTTCAATATTAATTGTATTTCTTAGTAGAGTATATACATACCTATACTGTGTCTAAGCACCATAATCAATAATCACCAGTAAATAATGTCAATCATCACCACTTTGGTTTATGTGAAAGGTGACACAAGGCAAAATCGCCACTTTATTCGGATACTTTTACAGATTCAATTAAGAATTTCCTCTCCTGCGAGGCAACTACGCAGGAATGTCATAATATATATATATATATATATATATATATATATATATATATATATATATATATATCAGACCAGACAATATACACATCAAATGCAATGCTAGCTTGGGTTACAGATACACATAAGCATACAACAATAATGCACATTGGGTAAAGACACAAACCTATGGTGTGGATACATAAAGCAAAATACCTTTCTCGGGCGGGTCACCCCTCTTCTCGATGCAACAATTTCACCAGTCGCGATATATTTCTCAATTACACTCCAGGTTTTGGTGCCCTTGATTCCCTGCTGTGAAGCTAAAGCCACATAGTTATCTCACTTGTATATGTCCACGTCCACCAAGACAAAAAAAAAGTGCCACTTATCCTGCTTCAAAACACGTCTATGTTGAGGTGAAGTGACTAATTTCGACCATATATATATATATATATATATATATATATATATATATATATATATATATATATATACTGTATATATATATATTTATTTATTTTTTTTTGTATATGTGAGTAAGGGAGACAAAAGGCAGAACTGCCCAGAGTTGAAAGAGTGGCAGGGACAAAAATCAAGGGACGTTCGAGCTAAAATGCCTGGACACACGTAGTTTGAAGCAATTTAAGTCATAGGATTAGGGAAAGACTGATACTGGGAGAGAGTTCCAGAGCTCAGCTGTTGAATAGAAGAAAGATTGAGAATAACGTTGCACTCTTGAGTTGGAGAGTTGTCCTAACATCACCTCGATTCGATCGCATTAACCAACTACAACAAAGTGGGAAGTACGATACCCAATCACAATAACTGGCTGTGCAAAGCAATAAAGTAACTTGTTTCCTTGCCTGACACTAATTAATTGGCGTAAATAGTTCATTTTCTCCATGAGATTTCAAATGAAATTTGCCGAAAGTAACTGCAATATGTCGAACACTGTGCAAACAATGCCAATTAATGTGAGAAGTGGCTAATTTCAAGTGATAAATATCGTTCCAAGTGTTTGTTCTCCATTTCTGAACGATCATTCGTTCAATTTGTTTGACATTGTCGATTCACCTCGAAGAATGACGATTTCTATAGTAAAATAAATAATTGGGTATGAAATACGTCATTTCGAGTCGAGAAAACGTCGTTTCCCACTGAAAAAAAGTGTATTAGTACAATGAAAGCCTTTTGTACCTTGGTGTTTGGAGAGAGAGAGAGCGAGGAGAGAGAACGCATGTACAATTGTTGGAATAAGTTATTTACCACCCCATAATGTTCATTATACAAATAACACTTTTATAATCATATTTCGAATATATTTTCCTCTGCACATTTTTACAAACTGTTGGGTGAATTACTGTTTCACAATTATTTCAAAGCTATTCCCAGCACTATGAAATAATTGCATAATGAAAATCAAAGGGTGGTAAAGAACTCATCCTGACGGCTGTACAGCGAGCTTCAAAATAAGAGTAAGGATTCTACATGTTACTAAGGTAACGACAACACATAGAGTATTTTGCTAAATATTTATGAAAAATAAAAATTATACCATTTTCAGAGCACTGACTGTGAACTGAATAACCCCACTCCGAACAAAATGGCAGTGCATGGATTGTCCAAAACTACCATTTACGCCACCGCTGTTAAGAAAGGCCTTGATTCTCAACCAAAGGTTGTGTCCCACCTTCCTCGGGGTCGCAGATGTGACTTACTGAACGTACCGGTAGTTGGTCACACTTGGCTTGATCTGGGTCAGTGTACACGGCCCTTGGCAGGCCCCCACACCCAGAAGTCTAGTGGGTTGAGGACATGGGCAGTTCTATGTTGACCTGAATATAACCGTCACTGTAGGCCATCTCCAATTCTCCATATGACCTGGTTCGTGCACGATCCCCCCTCCCCCTCCCCCCCACACACATACACACTACAACTGACACAATTTCTTATCTTCACACGCTCTTCAACCACCTAGTTGCCCTTGGCACCACCCATGAGTGGTCAGTCCACAGCCTTGACCTCAGCCCACTAGACTAGCTTCTGGCTGTGGGGGACCTGCCAAGGGCTTTGTGTCAAGTCTGTGTACACTGACCCAGATTAAGCTGAATGTGACCAACTACCGGTACATCCAGCAGGTCACTTCTGCGAGTCTGTGACCCTGAGGGAGGTGGGGTAGAACTTTGGGATCAGAAGAAAAAAATCTCAACCCTTTCACATTCTTAAGCATTATTGTTTTTGTTATTTTTGTTTATACTTTGGGGTTAGAATCAAGGTGTGCCTCAACAGCGACGGCGTAATAGATAATAATTTGAGACAATCCACTGCCATTTTGTTCTGAGTTGAGTGATTGAGTTCACAGTTACTGCTCTGAAAATGGCATTGTGTCTTATTTTCCATACCAGTAAGTATTCAGTACAATAGTATAGGTTTTGTCATATTTCAGCATAAACATGTGGAATCCTTACACTTTTTGAAGCTCCCTGTATGTGTGTATGTATGTGTGTGTGTAAGAGAGAGAGAGAGAGAGAGTCATAACCACTGATGGCCTCGAGTGTCTCTCTATTGAGTGTCGTTTTTAATGCGGCTCTCTTTCACTCTTTACATCACAGTTGTTTGGTTGGCTCTAAATTGTAGGAGTGTCTTGTTACAAAGGAATCAAGCAGCAACAGACCTATTGATCCTCACAAGGTTGTTGGTTGAAGATTAGGTATTGTGGAAAAGACTGGAAAGGAATTAAAATGTATTGGTAAAGGTTAGGTATTGGAAAAAGTATTGGGAAGGAATTAAAATTGATTTGTAAAGGTTAGGTATAGGGAAAAGGTCTGGATCAGGGAAGATAGCTACAATTTTCAGCAGCAAATCTTCAGATTCAGAGATATGTGTGCAGAAATCCATTACTAGGTTACACACGTAGTCAGTCGTGGATTCAGGGTATGACGATGTTGTATAAAGGTAAACAAATTGATAAACAGAAACGCCAGTGTCACACGAGCAGGTTACTGGCGGATGTATCGAGTCAAAATGTAACTACAAATCGAGTCTATTTTCTGACCATTATCGCTCTCATTATGACTATAATATGTATCATGGACCTCCTAATCGTGAACAGTCCAATTTATATTATGAACAAACAGCAAAATCAATCAAACTAATATGATAACCTGTAGCAGATTCAATGCTTCAATACATGTACACTTGTAGCAGATTCAAGGCTTCGATACATGTAAACTTGTAGCAGATTCAATGCTTCAATACATGTAAACTTGTAGCAGATTCAATGTGTGACGCTTCTGCATAGTAGCCACGTGCGGGCATGCGCGCGCGTCGGCTGCCCAGCCGTTTAGAAACCGGCTGGTGGCAGCCGGCCGGCCGGCTTTTCCTTAGTATATATCCTACGACAATGTAACTAATGTCTGGGATATTCTTATGTTGTTTCACAGCTTGTAGCTGCCCTTATTCTTAACCAACGCATCTTAGTATATTTTTTTCTCGATAGTTGATTATTTCATTATAATATATAAGATGTAAGTCTAGTGAGGGCGGGAGGAGACGAGCGGGAGAGAGAGACCGGTTTGGGACGTTGCTTCGCTTGCCAGCTTGGGACGAGCCTGATGTTGCCATATGCATTTGATTGCAATGTTAGGCTTAGTTTCGACTCACGCACGGGGTAGAGGATTTTGACCCGGCAACTGTGTTGAGTGTTGCCAAGCATGGGATGTATTCTGCATGCCTAGGGCGGGGTCCAGACAGATTCAAGACTCAGAGCTCACCTCACTGTCGTACCCTTCGGACCCCCTTGATATCTATCCCTCTCAACCCCACTTAGAAACTTTCTCTCTTACTTTGTATACCTTCCTTCCACTACTTCACCAATCTATTTAATTATCCCATCCCCTTGATAGACCTTATATCTATTATTGTATTAACGACGAGCTCTCAGAT
Organism: Paralithodes platypus; assembly: GCA_032716605.1. Lineage (NCBI taxonomy): Eukaryota > Metazoa > Arthropoda > Malacostraca > Decapoda > Lithodidae > Paralithodes > Paralithodes platypus. Next base: position 23,630,416 of record CM064509.1, on the reverse strand, counting down.
AAATAGATAGGATTTTGGGCCTTATGCAGAGACGTAATTGTTAATGAGACCTAGGAAGCTTTTTTGTTGTCTCATATTTGGTGGTTTCATGCTTGCTAGTGTGTTCTTGTGTCAGGTTAGCATGGGCTAGACCGGAGGGGAGGCTTTTTGCGATCCTTTAAGTAAAGTCTGCTGGTGCGAGTCCTGTGGACTCGCACGACTTTACTAGGATACCCGTGGGAGTCTGGGGGCATTTTCTTGTCTGTGTCCCTGTGTGTCTAGTGTTGTGTTGTGTGAGGGCCCTTGCCTAGTCCACTCAGCACTGCGCTAGCACGTCTTGCTTTTGTTTTAGGGTCGCCAGGAGAGAGTCAGATACTTGCGATCTGAGTCTCTCAAGAGAGCACCCTTTCAATTAGAGTAATTTGGCGCACAGACTTGGGAACGTCCCTAGGCTAGAGCAGGTGGCTCAGCCCGGGTATCCGAAGCCTATATCCTTCCAGCTAGACCTCTGCCACCTGGCAGATTAACAGCTAGGGGTTTATTATTTCTGTATGCTTGTTATTGTGCCACAGTTTACCGTTTTTGTGAGCATTGTGAGTCAGGGTGTGGCTTAGAGACTCTGTCCGAGCAGGCTTGCCTGACTAAGAGTGAGAAGCACACCTGTATGTGGTTATGTTGCGAGTTGCTGCCTTTATTTAATTATACCTATGCCATTATACACTGTATGGCCTATCACTAGTATTTATTCCTGCTTATGAGTTAAGAGTTCTCTAAATCCGTAACGTACTTTCTATGCTAAGCATCAGATCCTACAGTAGCCGCATGCAGTTTAGAGACCCGCATCTTGTCTACCTGTACGATGTTTTGAGGACTGTTTGCTTTCACCTTCTTTCACGCAGGGGTGATTAGTTGTATTAATTAACGTAACGTTAAATGTACTTTCTTCTAGTTTGTTATTAAATTGTTTCTGCAATTTAATTCCGTTATCTATCTTTTCCTTGAAGCTTTAAGTCAACTTAATTGTGTGATCTTTTATATAGCCTGCTTGACTATCAGCAGTCTATAGTGCGTGCACCCTGTAACCGAGTCATAGGATACCTTGTTGTCCCGGCAGGACTCTTGACGGTTTAGGGTGGTTTGTTGCCTGGGTTTATAGATAAGGGTTGGATCTAGCGTTTTCCGTTGTTGCTTGTTGCCGCATACCTAGTCCAATAGAAAGAGCCCAGTGTTTATATATCCTAGGACATAACAAATGCTTCGATACATGTAAACTTGTAGCAGATTCAAGGCTTCGATACATGTAAACTTGTAGCAGATTCAAGGCTTCAATACATGTAAACTTTTAGTAGATTCAAGGCTTCAATACATGTAAACTTGTAGCAGATTCAAGGCTTCAATACATGTAAACTTTTAGTAGATTCAAGGCTTCAATACATGTAAACTTGTAGCAGATTCAATGCTTCGATACATGTAAACTTGTAGCAGATTCAAGGCTTCGATACATGTAAACTTGTAGCAGATTCAAGGCTTCGATACATGTAAACTTTAGCAGATTCAAGGCTTCAATACATGTAAACTTGTAGCAGATTCAATGCTTCGATACATGTAAACTTGTAGCAGATTCAAGGCTTCAGTACATGTAAACTTGTAGCAGATTCAAGGTTTCAATACATGTAAACTTGTAGCAGATTCAAGGCTTCAATACATGTAAACTTGTAGCAGATTCAAGGCTTCAATACATGTAAACTTTTAGCAGATTCAAGGCTTCAATACATGTAAACTTGTAGCAGATTCAAGGCTTCAATACATGTAAACTTGTAGCAGATTCAAGGCTTCAATACAGGTAAACTTTTAGCAGATTCAAGGCTTCAATACATGTAAACTTGTAGCAGATTCAAGGCTTCAATACATGTAAACTTGTAGCAGATTCAAGGCTTCAATACATGTAAACTTGTAGCAGATTCAAGGTTTCAATACATGTAAACTTGTAGCAGATTCAAGGCTTCAATACATGTAAACTTGTAGCAGATTCAAGGCTTCAATACATGTAAACTTTTAGCAGATTCAAGGTTTCAATACATGTAAACTTGTAGCAGATTCAAGGCTTCAATACATGTAAACTTGTAGAAGATTCAAGGCTTCAATACATGTAAACTTGTAGTAGATTCAAGGCTTCGATACAAGTAAACTTGTAGCAGATTCAAGGCTTCAATACATGTAAACTTGTAGCAGATTCAAGGCTTCGATACATGTAAACTTGTAGCAGATTCAAGGCTTCAATACAGGTAAACATGTAGCAGATTCAAGGCTTCAATACATGTAAACTTGTAGCAGATTCAAGGCTTCAATACATGTAAACTTGTAGCAGATTCAATGCTTCAATACATGAAAACTTGTAGCACATTCAAGGCTTCAATACATGTAAACTTGTAGCAGATTCAAGGCTTCAATACATGTAAACTTGTAGCAGATTCAAGGCTTCAATACATGTAAATTTGTAGCAGATTCAATGCTTCAATACATGTAAACTTTTAGTAGATTGAATGCTTCGATACATGTAAACTTGTAGCAGATTCAAGGCTTCCATACATGTACACTTGTAGCAGATTCAAGGCTTCAATACATGTACACTTGTAGCAGATTCAAGGCTTCCATACATGTAAACTTGTAGCAGATTCAAGGGTTCAATACATGTAAACTTGTAGCAGATTCAAGGCTTCAATACATGTAAACTTGTAGCAGATTCAATGCTTCGATACATGTAAACTTGTAGCAGATTCAAGGCTTCAGTACATGTAAACTTGTAGCAGATTCAAGGTTTCAATACATGTAAACTTGTAGCAGATTCAAGGCTTCAATACAGGTAAACTTGTAGCAGATTCAAGGCTTCAATACATGTAAACTTTTAGCAGATTCAAGGCTTCAATACATGTAAACTTGTAGCAGATTCAAGGCTTCAATACATGTAAACTTGTAGCAGATTCAAGGCTTCAATACATGTAAACTTGTAGCAGATTCAAGGCTTCGATACATGTAAACTTGTAGCAGATTCAAGGCTTCGATACATGTAAACTTGTAGCAGATTCAAGGCTTCAATACATGTAAACTTGTAGCAGATTCAAGGCTTCGATACATGTAAACTTGTAGCAGATTCAAGGCTTCAATACATGTAAACTTGTAGCAGATTCAAGGCTTCAATACATGTAAACTTGTAGCCGATTCAATGCTTCAATACATGTAAACTTGTAGCAGATTCAAGGCTTCAATACATGTAAACTTGTAGCAGATTCAACGCTTCAATACATGTAAACTTGTAGCAGATTCAAGTCTTCAATACATGTAAACTTGTAGCAGATTCAAGGCTTCAATACATGTAAACTTGTAGCAGATTCAATGCTTCAATACATGTAAACTTGTAGCAGATTCAAGGCTTCAATACATGTAAACTTGTAGCAGATTCAAGGCTTCAATACATGTAAACTTGTAGCTGATTCAATGCTTCAATACATGTAAACTTGTAGCAGATTCAAGGCTTCGATACATGTAAACTTGTAGCCGATTCAAGGTTTCGATACATGTAAACTTGTAGCAGATTCAAGGCTTCAATACATGTAAACTTGTAGCAGATTCAAGGCTTCAATACATGTAAACTTGTAGCAGATTCAAGGCTTCAATACATGTAAACTTGTAGCAGATTCAAGGCTTCAATACATGTAAACTTGTAGCAGATTCAAGGCTTCAATACATGTAAACTTGTAGCAGATTCAAGGCTTCAATACATGTAAACTTGTAGCAGATTCAATGCTTCAATACATGTAAACTTGTAGCAGATTTAAGGCTTCAATACATGTAAACTTGTAGCAGATTCAATGCTTCAATACATGTAAACTTGTAGCAGATTCAAGGCTTCGATACATAAACCAATTATCCATTAACCCTTTCAGCATGATGAAGTAATTTTCGTCTTATTCTGGTTACCATAAGGCGATTTTCTTTAGCTTATATTCTATCTTTACGACTCAAAGGGCTAAATCTCAATAAGCAATCTGACTAGTATAGGGCAATTTCAAACTGCATAAAATATAATGTTAACCTTTGAAGATTATGACGCATTTTGAAAGTTTATGCTAGCTATCATTCGACGATGTTATAGTTTAGGAAAGATGTGTTGGAAGTATATGGGTAAAAACTATCTAAATTAACCTTCATAATTCCATATACCCTTCCTAATCTTAATACAATCGTATAATGATTATATGGAAGTCGGCGGGTTGATTGGGCCAGTCTTTACCTTTTTAAATTTCACAGATCCTACCTATGTTGCATACAATCTTCTAATAATAGCCAGAATATAAACTCATAACGCCACACAATCCTCAAGGGATTAACCTTTTGACATTACACGATAATATTCCTATGGTAAATAAAATCGACTAACATCAGCAAAAATGAAAGCCAAAAGCTATGATATCGTAGTGATGCTATTCGGTCTATGATGTAAGGGGTTATTTTTCTGGACCCTCTTCTCCCTCATGTTTAGCCCTTTTAGTTATACAATTCTAAGACGTTCGCTCCATTAGTTTAGCTACTTTGAGACCTTTTGCCCCATTTCGTTATAAATTGTAAGACCTTTTGCACTATTTAGGTGTTGATTTATTTCTGGCGAGCGTTGTGAGTGTCATTTAGCGGGAATCGGACTTTGGCTGAGAGAGGGGGGGGGGGGGTTAGTGTAATGTTTTTCTTAGGGAGGAAGCTACAAATAATACAAAATAATAATAACGATAAGAATAATATAATATAATAAAATTTTCCTCTTAATAATATGAGAACAAAAATAGTCCATCCTGCAGAAAGGGTAATAACAGTTCCATAATGTTGAAGTAATAATTAATGCTGTAACACTTGGTCTGTCCAGTTCCGCAAGTTAGGTCATTAATGATCGGAAGGTACAGTTGCCCACATAACATTTGTTCCTCGTCGTGATAGTATCAATGAATTACGAGTGTGTTTTCTTGTAATTATCAGTTGACTAATCAGATGAAATAACCACTGTATATGAAACTACACTCGTAATTCAATAACCACTGTATATGAAACTACACTCGTAATTCAATAACCACTGTATATGAAACTACACTCGTAATTCAATCAAGTGTATGTATTTCCCTGTATAAGATTACGGAGGGGAACAGAACTTATGTGACCAACTGTACATGTTGCTGATTATCCGTGTGTTACTGGAGGTACTTACACACGTACACATGTGAAAAGAGTTGAAATTAAACTAGATATATGGAAACTATAGATATACAGTCAAACACCCAATCCAAGGCAAAATAGAGAGGCGGATGGACTTCATCGGACTACAGCCACCCGCCGTAATCGGTTTTCTGTGGGTTGGTGAAAACTAATATGAATAAGTGTGTCAAACCGGCTATCTCTATAATACCTGGTGGGGAGTGTTTGACCTTAAAGAAAAAGTATTAAAGTACTTCACATGCATAGGAACACATATAGTACTTACACGCACACACACAAACACATACACTCACATACACAGGGACATATGCAGTATTTACACACATACTCATACATACACAAGGATACATACAGTACGTACACACACACACACGTACATACACACACCGGGACACATACACACACACACACATACATACCGGGGCACATGCATTACATACAAACACAGAGACACATACAGTACGTACACACACACACACACACACACACACACACACACACCGGGACACATACACACACAGGGACACATACAGGACTTACAAACATCATAATACTAAAAGGGTTGGAAGGTTTCCTTATACCATTGGGGAAAGAGGATGGGTTTTGGGGTAAAGGAGGAAATAGGGGTAATAGTAGATGAGTATACGGGGAGTGGGGTAGTAGGGGGACAGGTAGATTATGAAGGGATGGGGGAGAATAGCCTATCCTAATATACTGTATAATAATAGTATGGGTATGGATAGGGTATTTACATACATACATACATACTGCATACATACGGAGAGAGTTGGGGAGAGAGAAAAGTTATATTTTGTTTACTATTCCGTAAAATGTATTAAATAACCTTGCACATGACAAAATATACAGTATATACAAGATAAGTAATGGAACTTTCCCTCCCCTTTCGCACAATTGTTTGCAAAATCCTTGAGCAGACTTTTCACAATTTTATCTAGAGTAAGAAGCGTTTGAAAAGAGGATGCTGGTGGTATCTGTGGTGATGGTGATGGTGATGGTGATGGTGGGGATATTGATGGTTGTGCTAACAATGGTTGTGGTGGCAATGGTTGTCATAACTGTGATTTTTGAAATAGTAATGGCATAGAAAATTAATAGCTATTAAATCTACCTCATCTCTGTTATATACAGTATATAAATTATATATATATATATATATATATATATATATATATATATATTCTATTAACTTAAATTGTCTATGATAAAATAAACTTTAATTTTGTTAAGCGATCTCCAAAATTCCTCCTCCCTCTTTCAGGTCTCCCTCCTGTCCTGTGTTTCCTCAAGCTCCTGTTCTACTCTGTGTTTCCTCCAGCTCCTGTTCTACTCTGTTTTATCCACTGTCCTTTATTTCCGTCGCACTTCCTACATATTTTCCTGATATACTCACTGATCTTTAGTGTTAAAAAACTTAATTGTATGCCGTCTTAAACATGTTCAAGGAATTGTTTATTGTGGTATTTTGTTCATGTCGAACAAAGATAACTTAGCAACTTATCATCGTAGTATTTGTTATAGGTAGAAATGGTTTCCTTTATAAAAAGAACTGTACGGCATAAAGAATAAAGTAAAATATAAAACAGTATCCACACTTTAATTAATAGCTTTACCTTTCCTCTCTAGCTTCTTCCTGCATATCTCGTTCGTATCATCTTATAAGCCGGTGTCACACGAGCGCTTCTTCCGACAATTTGTTCAGGCATTTGAAGTCTGGCATCTTCTGAATGAAAGTTGTATATTAGTTCAGTCTCCAAAAATCATATAAGCTCAGTCTAGTTGTCGATTCTAACGCGAAAATGCCAAAAAGTAGCACGAGAAATAACTTGCTCATCGAATATTGCCAGAAAACGTTCGCGTGTGACATGGCCTATTTGTAGAGTCCTTCCTTTCATATCCTGCCAGCATGTATTGAGTCCTCTTGCGACTCTCTCTCTCTCTCTCTCTCTCTCTCTCTCTCTCTCTCTCTCCTATGTACTGATTACAAGCTTTATTGTAATCACCCTGGGGTGTTTTTCGTCTTAAATATTGTAATTTGGGATTGTTGAATTAATTTCATATTTTTGTTATAGAACAATCCCATTAGTTTGGCAATCATAAGACCGTTTGCCCATATTATTTCTCAATGTTAAGACCTTTCTTACTATTTTTTTTTTTTTTTTTTTTTTTTTTTTAAAGAGACAATGAACGGAGGAAGGAAAAACACAGATAAAACAAAAAGGTCCATGTGCCTAAAGGCATCCTCCATTCATAAAATGTTTGTAACAACTGGATTTAAACATTTGTAGATTGTAAGTTTGTGGAAAGCAATTCGAGGGAAGTGAATTCCAAAGAGTAGTAGCTCTGGGGATAAATAAATTCTGATAAGCAGAAGTTCTGCATTGTGGAGGAGAAAGTGTAAATTCATGGGCGCTCTCAGCTGCCCTAGTTCTACGGGGAAAGATGTGGAGAGGCGGCACAATTGAAGCAAGTTCCTCGGAACAATTGCTGTGAAAATATCTGTAGAATAATGCAAGGGATGCAACGTTTCTTCGTATGGATAATGTAGGAAGGTCCTGTGTGATTGCAGGGTTATTGATTAATCTAATAGCTTTATTTTGAATTTTGTCCAACTGCCTCAATGCAACCACTCCACTTCCACCCCACAGAGGTGAACAGTAATCCATCTGAGAACGCACATGACTTTTATATATCACGGCCAACTGCTCGTCAGTGAAGAATTCTCGAACTCTGTACAGGAGTCCCAGTTTTTTAGAGGCATTCTTAGCAATGCTTCTAACATAATGTGTCCAGCTCAAGTTAGTAGTTAATGTTACACCGAGAATGTCAATACTAGGGGAAGTGGGAATATTTACATCATTAAAAAATATATGGGAGTCAGTGAGATTCTGTCGGTTAGAAAATTGAATGTACTTGGTTTTCTGTGCATTAAAGGAAACTAGATTCTTTTGTCCCCATCCATTAATTCTAGAAAGGTCCTGGTTCAGAGAAATTGCAGTGTTTATTTTTGAATTTATAAGATCGGGTTGGGTGAAAGAATTGGTAAATGTGAAGGAACTGTGGAGTGTTGAGTCATCTGCGTAGGAATGTATTGGATTATGAGTGGTAGATATGAGATCATTGATATGAATGAGGAACAGAATTGGGGCCAAAACTGATCCCTGGGGAACACCAGCATTTATTGAGTGAAATTGAGAATAAAGGCCATCTACCATTACACGTATTTTTCTGTTATGAAGATAAGAAGAAATTAGTGGAACTAATGATGCAAGGCCGTAGTGTGACATCTTCGACAATAAGGATTGATGCCAGACTCTATCAAATGCCTTTGATATATCCAGTGCTATTGTATGTGTGGAGTTTATGCTGGCGAGCGATAGTGAGCCTGTAATTTAGAAGGAACCAGCCTTCGATTGAGTTATTTTTTCTACTGAAAAATGCCCAAATTTAACTTAAAGGGGGGTTTGTTTTTGTTTTTGTTTTTTTTTAAGCTTGATGGAGGGCTATGGATCAAAGTAAAATAATAAAATATATATGTACGTAAATTAATTAAACGATTTTTAAAATCTTCACTTATATTCGGTTTTTAGACCCTTTCCCTCGTTTCCTGTCAAGATCAAAAATAATGTGCTCAGGAATGCTAAAATGCTACAAGACACAAATATTTCTTTATTAACGAGGATCTCTGTCTCGAATCACAAAAAATGAGAGCTGATATATTACCACAAATGAAAAGAGCAAGAGCAAATGGCAAAACTGCTTTCTTCAGCAACAATCGGCTTGTGGTACGTGAACGATATGTAAAGAGAATCGACCATCGCTAACAGGGAAAGGTTGATGGTCGGGTTGCTACAGCAACAGAGGGCCGGACGGAGAGTGAAGGACGAGAGAATGTGGCACTACAGGAAACTGAGGCGCCCCTAGAAGCTGCGACACTGCGGGAGACTGCGGCATCGAGGGGGACTGCGGCATCACTGTTGACTATTGTACCACCTGAGACTGCGGTACCATTGGAGACTAATGCATCAATGGTAACTGAAGCATCAATGGCAGATGGAAGACCAGTGTCGACTATGGAACAAACGGAGTGTGATGGACTGGATGATTCAGCGGCGACCCAACAGTCAGAGATGAACCGTGGAAGAATGCACAGGAGCGCTACAAAGTTTTTAGGTGATGAATTACGTAACATATGAGATGATATATAATTAATGTCACTAATTTAGTGTTTTAATGTCCTGGTGATTTTGCGTACTTTCGATGGAAACTTTAGATTCGGTTTTCCTTTTAATGGTATTGATGATGATGAGATGCTAACTATTTTGAGATCCGTACATTATCGAACCTTATCTGAGCTTAATGGAATGACATTTATAACAATCGATATAAATGCTGAGGATCCAAATGATGACATTAACCCTGACAGTAACTTGCATTGCTGAAGTAATGTCAATCCACCAGAATGTCAATATTCTTAAATAATACTCCCCCAGCCCTTTATTTAAGTCTGATAGAGACGCCCAAATCCTCACAATACTTTTCCTAAACATTCGCAGTATTCATTTACACTATGATCTGTTCATACAAAATCTTACTTCATTAGACATGAAGTATGATATATTAGGTTTCTCAGAAACAAGGTTGGAAGAACATTTACTACATGTGTGATCTCCCTGGATACAAGATGTATAACTAATGTAGAAACACTGCCGGAGGAGGTGTTTGTCTGTATATTAATGAACTAATGAACAGTACTCAACTTCAACATTTATCTTTTACATAATTATATTTAGAATGTGTATCCTCCGAAATAGAATAAAGGGAGGGCAGGCATTTTGTAGCATGGTATGTAGTAACGCCCTCCTAAAGGAAATTTGCAAGATTGTATTACAAAGATAAAGAATATTCTTGCTTACATATCTACTAACCAATATACGCATATTTGTTAGTAGGTGATTGGAATTTGGATTTGTTAAAGCATACGCTCCGTACATCGACATCTGAATTTATATCTGTAATGTATTCAAGTTTGTATTTTCCCACAATTACTAAGCCAACTCGAGTAGCAGGTGAAACAGCAACTTTGATTGACAATATAATTATGGATGAATGATGTAATTAATAACAAATACAATTATATAATTTAAACCAAACTGACCGATAATTTTCCGAAATGTTCTCAATTTGTTGGTTCCGCCTTTTGGAGACCGCCTCAATATGAGTGTATTCGTCGGCGTATATACTCACAACCAAATGTAAACTCATTTAAGATTATGTTACAGCAAATCCAGTGGGACGATAATTATACATCCGTGAAAAAACCGTCTAGAGAAATCATCAAGAAAATGGCTACTCACATACGAACATATAAGAAATCCCGTAACAAAGAATTAACCCAGCATCTTCAACCACCGAAACAACTATATAAAAACTAATGTTATTCGGGCTTCTAAAAGTGTGTGTTTATATAATTTATTTACCTGCAATCAAAGTGATGCTAAAAAAACTTGGAAAGTTATTAATGTTATTCTACAAAAAACGAAAACGAGCACCAGCTGCGAAATATCAGACTGTACAATCTAAAGGTTGAATCAATGTCATTTCCTGCTTTTGTTCTACCCATGTCATACTTAGCTAGACCTTACTCATGCACTTCTGAGCTCTCCAGGCACTGTCCACATGAAATGGAGTTTTCCGTCACATGTGTGGGGTGTGTGTGGGAAGGGAAGAGGGAGGTGTAGGAGAGAGGTTTTGAGGACACTTATGCCCCTTTCACACATACAGGACTCGGGTGCCGCATGCAGCAGAGTAGCTAGTCGTAGCGGTTTTTTTCCCCGACTTGGTGGAGCTGTCTCAGTATGCCGCATCCAAAGGACTTCACCAGACTACAGCTGCATACAGCCGACGTTGTCGTCTTGACTCCGGAGAAGTCTTGAGACTCGAACCGACAATGGAAATACCGGTCATTTGTACATGCCAACTACACCCGCATCTATAAGACTTCAGACGATCGACTCTAGACTACAGATGATCGACTTCAGAGTCGATCCGCATACACTCGCATAAAGCCGACACATACAGGTTCTGTGGCCAACGGAGGTATATAAAGGGCGCTCGACCAGGGGTGGACATCATTACAGTCGACTCCACCGTTGCGTCAACAGGTACGGTGACACTCTACCGTCCCGTCAACAGCTACAGTGAACTGTGCAGTGGCCCGTGCGTGCAACATGGCTGCGGACGTATTAATAACACCCTCCCAGCGCCAAAATATCGACATATACCTGGCGACCATGTCCATGGATTTAACTCTCCAGGTTGATCTGTTAGCTCTGAAAATGGCCACTAAACAACGAAGGAGGAAGAGGAGGTCAGTGTGGACGCGGAACTGGCTCCTGCGGCGGCAATTGTATGGCCACTACGAGAACATCATGCATGAGTTCATGCGCGAAGACCACCGCAGCTTCAGAAACTTCACCAGGTTGGACGTGGACATGTTCTGGGAGATGGTGTGGAGGAGAAGATCACACCCAGGATAGAGAGACAGGACACCTTCTGGCGGAAATCCCTGAGCCCTGCCCTTCGTCTCGCCATTACCCTGCGCTACCTGGCGACTGGTGACTCATATCAAACACTCTCCTATGATTTCCGCGTCGCCCATAACAGCATTTCACTGCTGGTTCCTGACACCCTCTCGTTCTGCCATGCCCCAAGACCCCGGAAGATTGGAAGAAATGTGCTGACCTCTTCGAAGAACGCTGACAGTTTCCACACGCCGTTGGTGCTATTGATGGTAAGCACATAGCCATTCGCTGCCCTGCCAATGCTGGGTCCCTTTACTATAACTACAAGGGATTCCACTCTATTGTGCTTATGGCAGTTGTGGATGCTGACTACAAGTTCCTATACTGCGATGTGGGTGCCACTGGTTCGGGGTCTGACGGTGGTGTCTTTGCACAGACACCTATCAGGGCCGGCCTGGAGAACAACACCCTGGGACTTCCACCTCCTCAACCCCTACACACCGGTGACAGGCCTGTGCCCTACTTCCTGTTAGGTGACGACGCATTCCCCATGCGACCCTGGCTACTGAAACCATTCCCACATCGCTCAACGGACATGGGTCAGATGATCTTCTCCTACCGGTTGTCCAGGGCTCGACGGGTGGTGGAGAATGCCTTTGGCATCTTGGCTAACAGGTAAATATCTTCTATTTTTGGTGGTGTTAATGTCATTAATAAGGCTATACACTTGCATTGCTAACTAATTCTCTTTGCAGAGGCAGGTATTTGATAATAACCATGTTTTGTGTCTCCCTATTCTACAGGTTCAGATGTTTGCTCACCACCATTCCCCTGCAACCCAAGAGAGTGGAGTCAGTGGTGCTGGCATGTTGTTGCCTACACAACTTCATCCGTCGCCGTTTCCCCAGTCACCACGCTGGCTTCCTTGACAGGGAGAACCCACGCACCCACAAGGTGACGCCAGGGTCTTGGAGGGATGGTGACCAGTTGGATCCGCTCCTGCCACTGACCGGAAACCAGGCCACTAATTACGCAAAGGAGTTGCGTCGCTACATGGCAGACTACTTCACATCACCTCGGGGCAGTGTCAGCTGGCAGGATCGCCGGTTCAGGGACTCATGAAGGTACGATGATTGTGTGTATTTTAATTATATATTAACTGACCTACTTTGCAGCTCTTTCTAATTAAATCATACGTGCCATTGTCATATCATTTGCATATTTGTTATCTTCATATGTTTCTTATTAATAATTATTACTTTCATTTTCAATTCTCTTCAGTCATTTGCTTTGGCATTTTATTTCATTATTCAGTATTTCCCTGACATTCAGTAACTTATTATGTCACTGTAATGCATCATTTACATTTTATTATTATATATTCATATTTATACATATCTGGCCATTACTTTCTTGCCTTGTTATTGCCGTAACTCCCATTTGTATATGATGAGTGTATATTAGTTTCAACAAACATATATTATATTCATCTTTATTTTATTTAGTACTAACTTCTGTGAATGAATATGAAGTCTAGTCAATATTTTCTTGCCATGTTATTTAAGTACATATTTATTTGTATTATTACTGGAGACTATTTTCAGCAAACATAAGTATTATTTATTGTTTCAGAACATATTACTGTCATATGGAATTGGAATTCTAAACACAATATTCACAATATAATTTTATTTTAATGTTTACATGTTTTGACATTGTTTACTGACCACCCTCGTGTTGTGGTGTGTGCAGTGTTTGATTAGGTGAGTCCAGGTTAGTGAGGCTCACATCAAACAGTTGCCTCTGGTAGCCTCTCCCTGGTGTGGCGGGCACCGCGAGGTGTGTGCCATATGTGGGGGTGGAGCTGCCCCACAAGCTGGGCGTAAACTGTGGGGCCGGTCCAAGTTGTTGGGTCAGTTGTGGAGTCAGCTGTGGCCCAAGCTGCAGGCCGCTAACGGAGGGTTATGGAGGTTGGACGGGGGGTGGTGCCGCAGCCGCTGGGGTTGCCTTTGCCCCCGAAGCCCGTTGCCGTGCCATCTGGTCTACCTGCAGCACATACGTAGTGATCTGCTGCTGACCCATGTTGCAGTCTTTGGAAGACCACTCGTTCATCAACTCAGCAATGTAGGAAACGAACGCGGCAACATGTGGCTTGATGCGGCCACCTCCTGTCCTCACTGGTTCCTGGAGGTCCGTGACGTCCTTGCGGAACGCGGCCACCGTCTGCTGTATCTAGAAAGAGAGATGTAAAAAAAGTTGGTTATTATCAGTCAGTGTCAGTATAATTATGCAATGCACACTCATAAATAACATAAATCTCCATCTGCATTCCAGATTTCTGTAAGAAATGTATTAGAAATATTACATAAGAGGGACATGTACATACAATATGTTTAGTTTACATCATTAATGAAGTTAGTTTCGCATGTCAATAATTGCCTTACCGTTTCAGTAGGAGTGGCGCCTTCGCAGTCCAGAGAACCTCTTAACATTATATTACTTGTCTTACCTTTCCACAGCTTACATTCATTTGTTTGCATATGCACATTTCAATAATCTTTCTTACCTGATCTATTTCAGCGGAGTTGGTGGATGTCTTCTGCCGCTTGCTGCCTGGTGTTGTGCTGTGCCTGGAGCTTCCCCCAGACGCAGGCTCCTCGTCCTCTGTCCTGCCCGCGAGTCCAGGGTCGTCCAGGTCAGGCGCATCATCAGTGGCGTCGGATGTGGCAGGCCGTGGTAACTGTGTTGTTTGGGGTGAAAGCAAGAAGATTATTTTATAATGTTATGTTGTGATGCGGCCGGCTATATGAACTGTGTTATCGGAGGAAAGCAGATTTATAATTTATACTGTAATGTTGTGAGTCGGGATGTGTTATACTGTAATTAATTTCATTTGGGGGTAGGAGTTTGGTGTTGTAATGAGGTTAATAAATAATTATTAATTAAAATAAAAAATCTATGGAGATTGTTTCGTTTAAAACCACAAAGCATGCATTATTACATAACATGACAGCAAAATGTAACATAAAAACTGCCTTAAGGGAATAATTTGAAATTATTAAATTACTATTGCTGAATTGGAGGAACATAATAATATATATAATAAACACTCACGTCACCGGTGCTACGAGGCTTGTTCCGCACAATGTGGCCCGTAAAGAAGCTGCCCTGATCCAGGATCCACTGATCCCGGTCGCTGTACCGCACTTCTGCCCCAGCACCACTCTTTCTTGCCGTCAGCTTGCCAAACCTGGAGCGGATGTTGTCGCACCAGCTCCTCAGCTGAGCACCTGTTTGCAGGAAACACTCACATATAATATAAATGGGTATATCGCACAACAATGTCACTATATATCACCCCATAGTACACGTATCAACACAGGTACACAGTGTCACTATCCATCACAACACAGAACACTTATTAACACAGGTAAACAACGTCAATATTCATAATATCACATTTCACGTATCAATATGGGGAAACTAACCTTTAATTGGAGGGGTCAGAGTCTTGGCCTTTTTCTCAAACAGGCGCCACTTCCGGTCAGAGTCCTTGAATTCCCGGGCCTGCTTGTCGTACATGAAGGTATGGGCCCGCAGCCACTCCATCATGGCGAGCTCGTCCTCGGGGCGCAACACTACCCTTGTTATTGTCCGTTTCGCCTTTACGCCGTAGATGGTAGCATCAGGGGAGGCCTCGTCACCCGTGTCGCTTTCCTGGGTTTCCTGGGTGTCCTCCTGGCTGCTCCCTGGTGGTAGCATGCTGGTTTGGGCAGGGGCTGGTGGTGGTGGTGGCGGTGGCGGCCGCCTGGCAGCGGGGGTGGCTTGGCGTGGCGGCTGGCTGTCTTCTATCACATCCAAGCTCTCTTCTTCGCTCATCTGGGTCTCGTCTGCAAAGAAGTCTTCTAATCTGTTATCCTCTGCCGGCCTCTGGATCTTCTGAGGACTAGGCGACTTCCTGGCCTTTGTTTTTCTCTTGGGTGGTGGCATGGTGTACAGGCGGTAGAGTTGAGGGTAGAGGCGAGGCGAGGGAGAGGGTGAGAGGTGTGCGTCGTGGGTGGTCTCATCGAAAACTGTGGTGCGAGTGAGGTTGGGATGCTGCCTGGGGCCTATATATAGGGGCCGTGTTGCCGTTCTGTTGTTGGGAAAAATTTCTTATATTTCTTGTCGGCTTGATGCGGCTGTTTGCGGTTCGAGTTTTGTGTTGTCGGCTTGATGTTTCTGTTGTCGGTTACTTGTCTGCTCAAGTTGGCTCGACTGTTCTGCCATATTGGGTTCCGGGTGTTGTCGTACGTCTCTCGTTGACTCCTGTCAATGTGGTTGGAGTCTGCTGTGATGCGGCTGCTTGCGGCTGAAATCCTCTATTGTCGGTTGTACTCGTTCGACTCATATTATTGCATAATTATTGCATAATTATATGCAAATATATGTAAATTTATGCACACGACTTCAGCAGACCTATGCGGCTGTACTCGTGTCTGTCGGCTGTACTCGGGTGTATGCGCCTGTATGCGGCTGTAGTCTTTATGCTACACATGACACACAATTCGCTACGCTATACTCAAGGACTACAGCCGCATACAGAAGACTAGTGACGACTAGCGCCGACTAGCGCAGACTACTCCCCGCATCCACCAGGCAAATGTCAAGTCTGGACAAAATTTTGAAACTCACCAAAACTTTGTTCTGGGGCCACGACTTGACACGCATTGCCAGGACTTCACCAGACTACAGACGACTACACCCGCATTGTCAGGACTAGGTGCCGACTTGGGTGCCGCATGCAGCAGAGTAGCTACTCTGCTGCATGCGGCACCCTAGTCCTGTATGTGTGAAAGGGGCATTAGACCAAAGACGTGGGCACGATAACATGCCCCGGAGCTATTCTTCCCAACTTGGGGGAAAACTCCCTGTAATATGTAAATCTACATGTGTTCCTGAATAAATAAGGTGGCTGGATTACAAGTTTCCTTTACCATAAATATATGTGATAAAGGTGGTGGCGGCAATTATCTATCACATCTATCTTATATCTACATCCAATCTACACGAAAATCTACCAGAATCAACCCAGCATCTTCAACCAGCGAAACAACTATAGAAAAACAAATGTTAACCTCTTAAGGTAACAACAAACAGAACGTTTCCTTACATTGTTAATATTTCCTAGTTGTTGATAATTCCTAGTTGTTAATATTTCCTAGTTGTTGATAATTCCTAGTTGTTAATATTTCTTAGTTGTTATTAGCTCATAGTTGTTAATATTTCCTAGTTGTTATTAGCTCATAGTTGTTAATATTTCCTAGTTGTTAATATTTCCTAGTTGTTAATATTTCCTAGTTGTTAATATTTCCTAGTTGTTAATATTTCCTAGTTGTTAATATTTCCTAGTTGATATTATTTCCTAGTTGTTAATATTTCCTAGTTGTTAATATTTCCTAGTTGTTAATATTTCCTAGTTGTTAATATTTCCTAGTCGTTATTATCTCATAGTTGTTATTATTTCATAGTTGTTATTATTTCATAGTTGTTATTATTTCATAGTTGTTATTATCTCATAGTTGTTATTATCTCATAGTTGATATTATCACAGTTGTTATTATCTCATAGTTGTTATTATCTCATAGTTGTTATTATCTCATAGTTGTTATTATCTCATAGTTGTTATTATTTCATAGTTGTTATTATCTCATAGTTGTTATTATCTCATAGTTGTTATTATCTCATAGTTGTTATTATCTCATAGTTGTTATTATTTCATAGTTGTTATTATCTCATAGTTGATATTATCATAGTTGTTATTATCTCAGTTGTTAAAATTATCACATAGTTGTTATTATCTCATAGTTGTTATTATCTCATAGTTGTTATTATCTCATAGTTGTTATTATCTCATAGTTGATATTATCATAGTTGTTATTATCTCAGTTGTTAAAATTATCACATAGTTGTTATTATCTCATAGTTGTTATTATCTCATAGTTGTTATTATCTCATAGTTGTTATTATCTCATAGTTGATATTATCATAGTTGTTATTATCTCAGTTGTTAAAATTATCACATAGTTGTTATTATCTCATAGTTGTTATTATCTCATAGTTGTTATTATATCATAGTTGTTATTATCTCATAGTTGTTATTATCTCATAGTTGTTATTATCTCAGTTGTTAAAATTATCACATAGTTGTTATTATCTCATAGTTATTATCTCATAGTTGTTATTATCTCATAGTTGTTAATATCTCATAGTTGTTATTATTTCATAGTTATTATTATCTCATAGTTGATATTATCATAGTTGTTATTATCTCAGTTGTTAAAATTATCACATAGTTGTTATTATCTCATAGTTGTTATTATCTCATAGTTGTAATTATATCATAGTTGTTATTATCTCATAGTTGTTATTATCTCATAGTTGTTATTATTTCATAGTTGTTATTATCTCATAGTTGATATTATCATAGTTGTTATTATCTCAGTTGTTAAAATTATCACATAGTTGTTATTATCTCATAGTTGATATTATCATAGTTGTTATTATCTCATAGTTGATATTATCATAGTTGTTATTATCTCATAGTTGTTATTATCTCATAGTTATATTATCATAGTTGTTATTATCTCATAGTTGATATTATCATAGTTGTTATTATCTCATAGTTGATATTATCATAGTTGTTATTATCTCATAGTTGTTATTATCTCATAGTTATATTATCATAGTTGTTATTATCTCATAGTTGTTATTATTTCATAGTTGTTATTATCTCATAGTTGATATTATCATAGTTGTTATTATCTCATAGTTGTTATTATCTCATAGTTATATTATCATAGTTGTTATTATCTCATAGTTGATATTATCATAGTTGTTATTATCTCATAGTTGTTATTATCTCATAGTTATTATCATAGTTGTTATTATCTCATAGTTGATATTATCATAGTTGTTATTATCTCATAGTTGATATTATCATAGTTGTTATTATCTCATAGTTGTTATTATCTCATAGTTATATTATCATAGTTGTTATTATCTCATAGTTGTTATTATTTCATAGTTGTTATTATCTCATAGGTGTTATTATCATAGTTGTTATTATCTCATAGTTGATATTATCACAGTTGTTATTATCTCATAGTTGTTATTATCTCATAGTTGTTATTATCTCATAGTTGTTATTATTTCATAGTTGTTATTATCTCATAGTTGTTATTATCTCATAGTTGTAATTATCTAATTATATGCAGCAAGTATAAAAGTAACTTCATACAATTGCAGAGGACTCCCTAAAACAAAGAGGAATCTCCTGTTGCGACCTGACATCGTATCTACATTAAGGACCAGTGACATAGTCTGCCTTCAGGAAACCTGGTACACAAAACAGGACTTAGGTAATTTGAACATATTAGATAAAGATTTCCATGGGTACGGGGTCTCCACTACGGACACACGTGATGGTATTGTGGCAGGTCACCCCCCAGGGGGAGTTGCAATAATGTGGATATCGTGCCTAGATAGTGTAATTAAAACCATTGAGACAAATTTAAGCTGGTGTGCGGGAATACAGCTGGAAGTGGGACACAGAAAATTTGCAATATTTTGTGTTTACTTACCGTATCAGTGTGCAGAAAATGAAGAACTTTATTTGGAAAAGTTAGGGGAGCTTGGTGGCCTAATTTCTGAATTAGAGATAACGTGTTACTCAGTGGTAGGTGATTGGAATGCTACCCCTCACGAGTTGGGTGGTTCCATGTTTGCTAAACATATGTTAAGGTTTTGTGAGGAGCAAGGTTTAATTTTGTCCTCCAAAAACCTGCTTCCAGAAAATAGCTATACATATGTTAGTGAAGCATGGGAGACCAGGTCGTGGCTTGATCATGCAATCTCTAGCTCTGACTTTCATGACTCTATCTCAGAAATGGCCATAAGATACGACATTACGGATGACGACCACATACCTATAGAATTAACAATCCAAATTAATAAAGCACCGGAAATAACAGAAACTAGCAATAGCATCAAGGCAAAAGTTCCATGGAATGTAATCTCAAATGAAGAGTGCCAAATGTACTGTGATAAAACCAAGGACTTATTAAATAGGGTGCAATATGATGGTAATGGTGTAGCACAATGCAGGGATCCAAAATGTAGTGATGCACAACACAGAAAGGACATTATTACATTTTACAATAGTATAATAGATTCTTTATCAAAAGCGGGGGAAAGTATTTTTAATAGCCGTAAATATAAGTCCTCATTCAATAAGCCAGGTTGGCAAGACTATGTGGCTGACCTGTATCAGGCCTCCAGAGATGCTAGGTCTCATTGGCTTGAAGTAGGTCAGCCTAGACAGGGGCCTATATTTGAACTTCACAAAAGAGCAAAGGCTAGGACCAAATATGCCATTAGATTTATTAAGCAAAATGAAAACCAATTAAGGAAGGAAGCCCTTGCAAAGAGTCTGGCAGAAAAGGATACTAACTGTTTTTGGAAGGACATCAGATCCATGCAAAATTGTAACACACCATTACCCGTCAGTGTTGAGGGGGTTACGGGTGAAGAGAACATTGCTGACTTATGGAAAACTCATTTTAAGGAACTACTTAACAGTGTAAACCAAAGGTCTACTAATGGTGCAATTCAATATGTGAAAGATAGTAATTATGAAGACATTAAAGTGACTGAAAGTGATCTTGAGAATGCCATAAGAAAACTTAACCTAAATAAAGCTTGTGGGCTGGATGGTATATATGCAGAACATCTTAAATATGCAGATAAGTTGTTAATAGATAAACTTAGTTCTTGCATCACCAGTCTATTTACGCATGGTGTGCTGCCGGAGTCTATGATATCCGTAATACTTGTTCTTGTCATTAAAGATAAATCAGGTAAAATTACAGCAAAAGACAACTACCGCCCAGTAGCACTTGCTAGTGTGGTGAGTAAGGTAGTTGAAATGATAATGCTAGAAAGAATGTCTGCATATATTGTCACCAGCAGCAATCAGTTTGGCTTTAAGAAAAATCACGGCACAGACCAATGCATATATGTGCTGAAAGAAGTGATTGATACATACAACAAACTAAATAGCTCAATTTTCTCTTGTTTTCTTGATGCAAGTAAAGCTTTTGATAGGGTGTGTCACAAAACCTTATTTGAAAAATTAGTTAACAGGGGAGTGCCTAGCTATATTGTTAGGATACTTATTTTCTGGTATGCTAATCAAAAAATGTGTGTAAGATGGGGCAACATCCTGTCAGGCTCTTTCGCCGTAACCAATGGTGTTAGGCAGGGGGGGATATTGTCTCCGTATCTTTTCAACGTCTACATGGATGATCTTAGTCTGGAGCTGAACAAGACTCGCACTGGGTGCTGTATTGGCAGCACCATCGTAAATCATCTCATGTATGCTGATGACCTAGCCTTAATCGCGCCCTCTGGAGCAGGACTGGATAAATTATTAAGAGTATGTGAAAAATTTGGAATCGAACATTCAGTCAAATTTAATCCTATAAAGAGCAATATCATAATATTTAAATCTAACCTTCTATTGAAATCAAAGCTACCTAAATTCCATTTGTATGAAGAAATTATAGAAGAAGTAAGTAAAGTAAAGTATCTAGGACACTATATTTCATGTGATCGCTCAGATGATGAGGATATGAGTCGTCAGCGAAGGCAACTTTACATGCAGGGAAATTCAATATTAAGAAAATTTCATATGTGCACATGGGATACAAAAATAACATTGTTCAACTCCTACTGCTCACCAATGTATACAGCACAACTATGGTGGAACTATAAGAAAATGACAGTGAATAGACTAAGTATCTCATATCACAATATCATGAAAATGTTTCTGGGGCTCTCAAAATATGAGAGTACAAGTACGCTATGTGCCTATATGAACTTACACTGTTACAAATCACTCATTAGAAAGCTAACATATAAATTCATTCAGCGCCTTAACACTTCTGAGAACAGGATCATTAAAATGCTACAAACTCCAAGCATAGTGTACACCTCCAGGATCCAGGCACACTGGAGGAAGTTGCTCTATATTTAACCTTAACCTGATAAGCGCTAAATAGCAGTAGGAGCTAGGGTAGTTATTTGTGCATTTCTGCCAAAATATTCGATCTCACAGAATTTAAAAAAAGTACCTCAATGTCTTGGAAATAAGCAGCCACATCCGCCAATATATATATATCCACCCTAAAAAAATGTGGGTGTGGAGTTACGGTGGCTGCAAGTTGAAAAAAATGGGCTGATAGGCACGACATCCCCGAGCGAGCGAGTGTGTGTGAGTGAGTCAGGCGGGAGGAGAGAGAGAGAGGGTGGAGGCAAGAACGTGCGATTGATGAGAAGCAACGCTCTATATCTCGCCTAAAAAGCACCTTTATGGTTTCACCTGTTCATATTCATGAGTAAGGCAGCCCATGTGAATAATATACACTGATAAATGAAGCGCAGAGAGGCATACGGACGAATAATAGGCGAAATAAGAGTGGTGTATTGAGAAAGGTGGGTGGCGCGGGAGAGAAAAGGGGTCAGATTACAGTAAGTAGATGAGATTAGCGTGGGTGTATGCACAAATTTAGACCTTATAGACACTTTGTGTTGTCGTTGCTATATTGTAAACAACGATAAGACTTCTTGGATGGCGCAGTATGTTAGAGTAACCCGATATCTCATTACACAATTTTTACGCACTATTTGCTTGCAACTCATGGATGAAAGGTTATTTATTTACTTGTAAATTTCTTTACTGTTTGTTCGTAATGATAGAATATGTTAGGTTATGTAAAAGTATTATACATACTAAATACTTCGATATACACAAGTGTATCGAGGGTATATATATATATTTTTTTGTCAAGCATTCGTCTGCCCGAAAATACGTACGCACTAATCGCTGTCAGTATAGTGTGAACAGTCATGGTCTAGTGGTTAGAGTGATGGACTGAGTGAGATGTAGGCCTAGAGACGTAGGCCTAGAGACGTGGGTTCGAAACCAGAGAGGTTATGGGGATGTTTTTGGAGTGTTTATATCACTTGAAATTTTTTTTTTTTACATACTTACGCCCTGCTATTCATAAAGTCGAAAACTTTGATGAATAGCAGAGCGTAAGTATGTTTTTTTGTGTTTATTTATTTGTTTTTTGTTTGTTTTTTTGTTTTTTTTATTATTACAAAAGGTTGTTACAAAAGGTTAGTACATAAGTATAATATTACATAGGTATATATAAATAAAACAAAATATTGCCTGGCTAATGAATTAAACTGAAATAATAAATGAAAATATTGCTTATATATACAGTATACTGCATACAATAATATACTGTGTATATATATATATATATATATATATATATATATATATATATATATATATATATAATATATATATATACAGTATATACCAAAACATATGAACTTATCCTACAACTATAATTTGTACATGTTATGATAATATTATCACGTTGGTCAGGTACGGGCAAGTAGGTAGGCAGGCAGGTGTTTTGAGATCACGTTGGTCAGGTACGGGCAGGTCAGGTAGGTAGTGAGGTAGGTAGTGAGGTAGGTGGGCGGGGCAGGAGTTTGGCTGAGATAGGGCGACACAGGTACCACTCCTAGTAGTACTTGAGTGAGTGGTAGTCCCTGAAGCACTCGCCCAAACACAACCCAACGTTGCATTCCTTGCACATTGATGTGACTCGGCTTCTTCTTTGTGGCTTTCTGGTGGAGTGGGCACAGACCTGGCACTGTACTTGCAGCCTCCGGGTGCCAGATAGCTCGGTGTGGATAGGGTAGTGTTTGTCATATCCATCAATGACTCTGTCTGGGAGGTTGACTGCACGGCGACCCCTGTGACCGGAGACTGGTTGGTGTTTTTGTAGGAGTTGGTAGGCGACGTTGTATATGAACTCCCTGAACTTGAGTTTTTTGTTCGGGGCCATGTCTTTTTTTACCAGCCACATGTTGTAAGCGTTGAGCATCGTGATGTCAACAAAGTGAAGGAAAAGCTTGTGATACCACTTCACTGTTTTTCGTAGGCACTCAACGCCTGCAAGCTGGCAATCAGACTTGTCCACAAGGCGCATGTACTTGGTGTAATCCACCACCATATCAGGTTTTTGGATAGACTTCTTGGTACGGTAGTGGAATTTACCAGAGTCCACTTGGGCACCTGTATGGACAGTCGAAAGCAGGTGAACTGGTCGCTTATCGAGCCACTTTACCGCCAGAACTTTCCCAGACTTCTCCAGCTGCTTGTAGTGCTCTTTCTTCTTTCTTCTTGGTCTGTCCAGTCTGCGGCGCCTTTGTTCCTCTGCCAAGTCGTCATCAGAAGCGGTGTCACTGTGGGAGGGGTTGTCCAGTTCTATGCGATTGCCTTGGAACTTAGGCATGAACTTCCTGTTAGTTCTGACAGTCCCACATGCCCCCGTTTTGTGGTCATGGAGGAACTGGCAGAGTGCAGGACTTGTATACCAATTGTCGGTGTACAACGTGTGCCCCTTGTTCAGGTAGGGCTCCAGCATCTTTTTCACAATGTGCCCTGACATGCCCAATGGGTTGTTGCCACCGACTTTTGGAATGTCTACATCAGTGCCGGTGTATACGATCATGTCGAGCACTATTCCACTTTCACAATCGCACAACACAAAGATCTTGATCCCGAACCTGTGTCTCTTCAAGGGGATGTACTGCTTGAACACCAGGCGTCCTTTGAAAAGCACGAGCGACTCATCAATCACCAGGTTGGCAAAGGGGTAGAAGAATTTCCTGTACCTTTGCAACAACATGGTCAACACATCCCGAACTTTCCATATTCTATCAGCTCGGTTTGGATTATTATTGTCTGCGAAGTGCAAAAATCGCAGAAGCAAGAAAAATCTATCACGAGCCATATATTTCCGGAAAATTGGGGTGTTGATGATTGGGTCGTGCTTCCAATAATGCTCCATTACATGCTTCCTGCAGAGAGGCATGATTAGCAACAACGCAAAGAACACAAGGAGCTCAGGGACAGTCGTATCAACCCATGCACGAATTCTTGCTCTAGGAGATATCATATCAATTCTTTCCCTCACCCAGGTAAAATAGCCATTGGTTTGGGAAACGAGATGAGATAATACCTCCTGGTCAAAAAATGCACAGAAGAAATCAGATTCCGTGGACTGGTCATTGCAGGGCCAGTCTGCTGTTGAACCAGCCAGATTGGCATTGAACTGGTGCAAATCTGGTTGGAAATGGGACCCTTCAGACCAGGCAAAATTATACGCCCGTGGGGGATCAGGATCAGCCCCTCCGTCAGCCACGTCGTCTGCGCCTTCGTCGTCAGACAGGTCTTGGTCATGGTCACGGTGCAGAAGTACATCGTCGTCTTCCGAATCCTCTGCACCTCCCTCATATTGGTCTTGATCCTCCTCAGACTCGCTCCCACTATCACCACCCCAGCCATAGTTCCTGGGATCGAAGGCTTCCCCTTCTGCAGCGTCGTCGTCAGAGGAGTCAGGAGGGAAGAGGAGGGCGTCAAACTTGGATGGCGTTAGACCGGCTGCCAAAACTCTACGAGGCCCTCCAACAGCAGCAGGGGCATGGGTGGGCGTGGGTGGTGGAGCAGGGGCGTGCGTGGGTGGTGCAGGGGCGGCCGTGGTGGGCAGTGGTGCAGGGGCGGCCGTGGTGGGTAGTGAGACAGGGGCGGCCGTGGTGGGTGGTGGTGGTGGTGGCAACGCGGGGTGGTAGAGGCGGAAGGTGTCACCTTACTCCTCTTGAACTGATAAGGGTGTCCTTTACCCTTACCCTTCTTGCCAACTACCCCCGATGCTCCTGCATCCCCAGGACGGCCACTTGTACTTCCTGTGGTGGTGGGCGCCGTGGGCGTCGTTGCCACAACAGTAGAGGCAGTAGTTGTTGTGGTAGCAGTTGTCAGAGCAAATGCTGAGGACAATGACCTCTTCGCACTCGTCGTGCTTGGTGCACGTGTCGTGCCTCTCCCAGCACGTGTAGGTCTTCTTGGCTGCACTGGCTCATCATCCTCAGAAGTATATACGTAGGAGGGGTCCCTGGCACGTGTTCGTGTCCTGCCACGAGCACTAACACCGCCAGCAACAGGGTTGGGCGAGTCAACAGGGAGCGAGTCAGGGGAGCGTGTAGGCTCCATGGTGACTGAGAGCGTACTGCGTGTGTAGACTGTGTGGGGTGCGTGCGGCGGGTGGTTGTGGGTGCCATCGAGAGGTACCATGTCGCACTAAACGTGGCGCAATTTGTGACTCCCCAGACAGCTTGGCGCCGTTTTGGTACGCCTTTAAAAATCCTGCTTCCGTGAGGCCTATCGCGTTCCCTATAGGAAGCCTTCCGTGAGGCCTATCGCGCTTGCCGGGTTAAGTAATGATTTCAGGTCTGCTACTCTACAGAATTAGCATACCGGTACTGATCCTCATAGTGCAGTACAGTACCGATATTCCTATACTGTACTGTAGCAACATACTGTACCGGAAGCTAAATGATGTGAGGCATGGTACTGTACACAATTAGGACAGTGGTTTTGGTAACACAGTAGTTTGATGACCACTGTTTTTGGTTGAGGCAGTGCTGTGAACTACATGATAGCAAGCTGGGTATTATTTAATTTCTTTTTATTTTATGTAGCCTATGTACAGTAGCTTATATATATTTATATATATTTATGTTACTGTAAGGTATATATGGACCCCAGATGGTCCCCTCTGTACTGTGTGAGTCTGAAATAAAGTATTATTATTATTATTATTATTATTATTATCTCATAGTTGTTATTATCTCATAGTTGTTATTATCTCATAGTTGTTATTATTTCATAGTTGTGGTATGCCCACAACTACAACTCTTACCAAAACTGCAATTAGCCTATTTTTGTTTTGTTTTTTCAGTCTAGGCTAAATTGGTGAGGCTAGGCTAAATTATTTAGCTGCAATTAGCCTAGCCTATTTTTGTTTGTTCTTTCAGTCTAGGCTAAATTGCGGTAGGCTAGGTTAAATTCTTTAACATGTGTACTATTGTGTAGGCCTGTGCTTTCCAATAGAAGTAAAAATATGTAGCATAGCCTAATGCAATTTTACTAAAACCCAAGCCTACCTGAATATAGCCCTATGCAGAGCTCAAAAGCAAAAAAAAAAAAAAAAATATGTTAAGCAGTGAAATAAAATTAAGCTAGGCCTAGGCCTGGTTTCTCATAGGCCTAATAACCTAATGAAGTATACTATAGCCTAACCTAATTTAAGTTATTTCACAAAATACTAATAGGCCTACCCAGCCCTCCTCATGCATTATTTTCCATTGTAAAATAAGTTTGTGATACACTACGAAAGATTATTCAACATGGAATTTGAATGGAATAGAGAAGCTTAGCAACGAAAAGCCAATACTCCCCCCTCCCTGTGATTGTGCCAGCTTTTGTAAGCAGTGCAATAACTTAATGAAGGACAGAAAAGCTGCAGGATGCTCTGGCATTCTAGCCGAGATGATTAAGGCCTCAGGTGAGAAAGGAGTAGGTGTGTTCAATGAGCTAATTAACTTCATCATCAGAGAGGAAGTAATCTCTGATGAATAGCACAAAAGTACATTATATACTGTATAAGAGCAAAGGGGACTCATTGGATAGGGAAAATTATAGGGGCCTGAAAATACTTGATCAAGTCATGAAGGTCTGTGAGAAAGTCTTTGAAGGTATGATATTGACGATATGCAGTTTGGTTTCATGCTAGGACACGGCACAATCCAAGTCATGAAGGTATTTGTGTGATAATGAAGATGTATGAGGACTCGCAAACGGCAGTGAGGGTGAAAGATGTACCGGTACTGAGTGATGAGTTTTCAGTTCGCGTCGGAGTCCACCAGGGCTCTGTGTTAATGAAGCCCTTTCCTCTTTTTGTTTTATGGTTCTGGAGGCACTATCTGGTGATTTCAGAGTTGGGCTCCCCTGGGAACTGCTATAAGGGTCCTGAAATGCTTGACTAAGTCATGAAGGTCTGTGAGAGAGTCTTAGAAGGTATGATAAGGGAAAGATACTGTATGTACTGTATGTACTTAAAAGATAGGGATCTGATGTTGTGTTTGCAGACCGGGAGAAGGCCTTTGATAAGGTGGCCAGAGAAGTTGTGCAGTAGGCTAGGAGAAAACTTGGCATTGAGGAGTGGCTGGTGCATGTGATAATGAAGATGTACGAGGACTCACGAACGGTAGTGAGGGTGAAAGGTGTACAGCTGAGTGAGGGACATATACAGTACTTCTTGTTGAGGATATAGGGTAGTGAAGCTGTGAAGCTTATGTCACCCTATCCGGGCGGAAAGGACCCCAGGGTGGAGAGGTTTCACAGGGAGGATGGGGACATCGTAGATTTCAGGGGAGGGCACCCATGCCCCGCAGTCGACGGAGACGCCCCGCCAACCTCAGGAACTTCTTCGTTAGCAGGAGGACCTTGGATTGACATATACAGTACGGTACTAGATATTTGGTAAGGGTTAGCTTTATATCCCATGTACTGTTTACTAGGGACATATACTAGGTGTTAGGTGGAGGTTAATTTTGTATCCAAAGTACTGGGTACTAGGGACATAATTATACTAGGTGTTACGTGAGGGTACTGAGTGATGAGTTTTCAGTTCGCGTCGGAGTCCAAAAGGGAAGTGTGTTAATTAAGCCCTCTCTTCTTTTTTATGGTTCTGGAGGCACTATCTAGTGATTTCAGAGTTAGGCTCCCCTTCCAACTGCTATAAGAGGCCTGAAAATGCTTGGCCAAGTCATGAAGGTCTGTGAGTGTGAGAGAGTCTTTGAAGGTATGATAACTTCATAGTCAGGCAGCTGAAGGAAAGATATCTAAGAGGTGTTTTTCCGGTCCCGTCTCAAGACCACCGTCGCAAGATCTACCCGAAAAACTGTTTTTCTGGTCCCGTCGCAAGCCCACCTTTAGCAAGCGAGACACCAATATTCTCTTGCGACGGCAAGAGAGCTCCGGAGCTGGGTTGACGGCAAGCTGAAACATCTCACTCAACTTACTGTTTCTCCATTCTAATTTATTTCGGTATATTTGTTTATCCAAACATTATGTTATAATTTACTTGCCTATTATTAGGAAGTAGAGTAATAAGAGCCCACAGTAACGTATATCCAATTGTTGATAATAAATTAATTATGTGGGACAGTACGCTTGGTTAAATTTTGTCCACGAAACAACAACAAATCCCAGCTTTGACTAGGCCTAGGCTATGCTATTTACCGATTGTTTTTTCATATCAGAATTGCATTTATATAATCCTTATGATAATTAAATTGGCGGTGAATGTTATTCCGATGAAATGGAAGTTGTATAGCCTAGCCTATATATTTGTAAGATGTGTGCTGGCTTGGAGCAAGCCTGTGTTGTTTTTCCTGTCCTGTGATGATCTTGCGACGGCTCGGTTGAGACGGTGGTCTTGCGACGGGCCCGGAAAATCACGTCTCTACTGAAAGTAAGAAGTTGTGCAGTAGGCTAGGAGAAAATTTGGCGTAGAGGAGTGGCTGGTGCGTGTGATAATGAAGATGTATGAAGACTCACGAACGGTAGTGAGGGTGAAAGGTGTACTGAGTGAGGGACATATGCTAGGTGAAGGTTAGTTTTGTATCCCACGTACTGGGTACTAGGGACATATACTAGGTGTTATGTAAGGGTTAGTATTGTATCCCAAATACTAGGTACTAGGGACATATACTAGGTGTTACGTGAGGGTTAGCTTGGTATCCCACGTACTGGGTACTAGGGACATATACTAGGTGTTACGTGAGGGTTAGTTTTGTATCCAACGTACTGGGTCTAGGGGGCGGCAGCCTCCACCAATAATACTAGGATAGGTTAGGTAAGGTTGTTAGGTTAGGCTAATGGGGATGGATGTAGTTTCCGAGTGTACGGTCGTCATGTTTACATTTGTCGATCGCCGTTGTTAACCTGCCCTTCCCTACCTATCATGTGTTGATTGGTTGTCCATCTTGATCTAATTCTGCAGGCCAGCCCTATTAGAGAATTTTTGGGGAACTCAGTGGTGTGGTTAAACTATTTTTAATATATATTTGTTTAAATATGTAAGATATGCAATAAATTATGTAAAATATATTGTTTTTACTTTATACCTATACATATAATTGTCATTATTAAGGAAATTCCATTGACTTATTTACATCGCTAGGCCTAGCTTCCTTATTTCTATTAATTTCCTCCAGTTCACAATGAAACCTATTGCTAATATCCTTGTTCTTCAGCAGCCGCGGCGGTGTCGGCGTTGGACGCTTGGGATAATGTTCCTGTCTATTTTGAATGCCATTCGATACAATAATATGTTGAAAGCCCCCCCTCACCCCCCCATGACATGTTATCATCATATATGTTACCAGTAGGGGTCAAACAACCAAAAAAATTGCCGCAAAGCCCTTCCCTCAACATATTATTGTATCCAATGGCAGTCAAAATAGACGGGAACATGATCGCAAGCGTCCACCGCCGCCGCCGCCGTCGTGTTTACATGGTCGATCGCCGCAGTTTGGTTAGGCCTATTTGCCCCCCTCAACATATTATTGTATCCAACGGCATTCAAAATGGACGGGAACATGATGGCAAGCTTTCGTCGCCGCTCCACCGCCATGTTTACATGTGTCGATCGCCGTGGTTAAGTTCGCGTCTATTTTGACGGCGATTTTTTTTCGGTTATTTGCCCCCTGCTGGCAATATATAAGATGATGACAATATGTCATGAGGGGGGGCCTCAACAATGACCTCTAACCTCTGTATATCAAATAGGGCTAGAGCAAATTGGCTGCAAATTTCCACATCTAGGCTATTCCTTGACTGACTCTTCCCAAATGGTCGACATATAATGTCACATATTAGCTTGATCACTCTAGGCCTAGTTGTTTTTTAGTTACAGAGGTTATAGCCTAGGTCATGATTTCTTGCCTACTTACAGCGAATAGACTAGGCCTATTGTAGATTGGTAAAAACTTTGCTTAACCCTTTCACGCACATATGACGCAGAGGTTGCCAGATTAGCAATAAGAAATAGAGTTCTCTCACTCTTATAATTACCTCTCCAAAATTAATTTTCTGCCCACAACTAACTCAAAGACAACTGCAGAGGTTGAAGTAACTAAACAAAAGGTTTCTAAATACCCCTGATGGTAACAAAGGCTTTAAAGTATCCCCAATAGGCTCAAAATCGCATCATATGTCGGAGAGGGTTAATAGGCCTAGGCTATGCAATTGACTCGATTTGACTAATTTTACCTAATTAGGCCTAAAGCAGCCTCAGTCTATTCCCAAACCCCAAACAGTATCCCATGTTAAGCCCTAGGCTAGGCCTAATCCCACTCTCAATCAAAATTCGAACTGATAAATTCGTACCTACCGGTAGCGCTGCCTAGGCTAGGCCTATATTTTTCGTGAATAGATATAGAAAATGGTTTAAAGGAAAGAGCATCCTATATTATGTTCAAATAATATGTAATAGCACTGTGTATGGTTGTATTACATTTAAATAGTGATAGATGTGTATATTAATGGGAAAAATACTCCGAAGTTCGCATACGTTCAGAAATTATATTCCAACACTGTTGCCAGATACTAATCAATCCCATTATCATTATATCATAATGGATTTAACTCATTTGCATAATTTCAAATACCTAGGACATTAATATAATATTTTCCTATCTTTTTTGTAGTGGTATATTGGTGTCTGTCTAGGGTTATAATGCATTGTGAAAGTTACCTCTGCATCTCTGACTTGGCTTAAGTATCCCTGCTTTCTTTGAGTACTACACGGCAAGAGAAGCTTTCGGTTCTGTCACAGACTGTCAATTACTGTTCAAGGTAAACACAACTGCTAAATTCGACATCATGTTCAAATAATATGTAATAGCATTATCTATGGTTGTATTAGACAACAATCGTGATAGGTTTCTATTTTATGTGGATAAATAGTATTAAGCTGAATAAACTAAATACCGAAAGTTCACTAGAGTGGTTGTTGATACATAGATGAGGGAGGAGGGAGGGAGGAAGGAAGGGCTAGGCAGTGTGGCCAGTTGTATCGCTACATATTACCGCTAGATGTAGAGCTATTTACTTCAATTTAGCAGCCATTTTTTCATATCTACAGAGATTTACTAGGGATAATTTAAAAATGTCAGACATTCTAGTCATATTACATTGTAAAATTTGCAAAACCAACAAACCAACTCTTTAGAAATTGCAGCATTATTCTAACATTGTTTGACTATGTAGCAACATGCTAGCGACTTTTGAGAAAGGATCTAGCGGTATTTTGTGGAGACATACTGGGTGGTGGTTGCAGTGGTGCCAGTTGTAAAGCTACATATTACCGCTAAATGTAGAGCTATTTATTTCAATCTAGCAGCCATTTATTTTATATCGAGACATTTACTAGGGATAATTTGAAAATTTCAGACATTCTAGTCATACTACATTGTAAAATTTGCAAAACAAACAAACCAAAACTATTTAGAAATTGCAGCATTATCCTAACATTGTTTGGCTATGTAGCAACATGCTAGCGACTTTTGAGAAAGGATCTAGCGGTATTTCGTGGTAACACTTTAGGAGGGTTAAAATACGAGTCACACGGGCAATTGCCAAAACTTTAAAGGTCCATATCATTGTTATTAAACTAAGCATTTGGCAAAGGGAGGAATTGTTAAAAACCTTAGCCAATACTCTGTCATTCACCAAAAATAAATTTGAATTTATCATTATTATTTGGTAGGGTATAGGTATGTATAGGTAGGTTGGCTAAATAATTGCTGGAATTCGTAGGGACTCGAACGGTTTCGAGAGAGTTAAATAAAAAAACAAAAGTTAGGACTGAATAATAAAGAGATTATGTTATTAAGCAAAACTGGGGGATGCGTGGAAGCCTATAGACTGTAGACGGTAAACTTTGTGTGTGGTAGCGAATTCGGTTTTAAAGTAATTTAAGAATAGACAGTTTTCAATGCTGCGGCCAAACTATTCCACCCATTTATATTTTTTTGGTATCAAAACGTTCGGAATCGCGAGCCTCACCCAACTACGCAAGCATGGCTCTGATCATCGGCGTAGTTTTCAAGATGTGGAATTTTAAGTGGAATTAGAGGTTTTTTCAAGATTGCCGGAAAAAAAAACACGTGCAAAAGCAAAACCTTCTCTATAAAATTTGCGGAGCATTAGTAGGGGAGTGCGTATGCCAAAGCCCAGTCGTTTCCTGTGAGTGGGAGAGACGGTATTTAAGCGTCAAGTTTTTCGGGAAATCGGCTGCCACGGACCTGTTTGGCCACCATGCCAGATGTTTAGCATATCAAAAGTTGCCCAATACAAAAACGCACCTCTTGTGAAAGTTTGATCCCGATCCAAAAAGCGGTTCTGGAGTTATTACGTCGAAACCGGCGCGTAAGAAACATTTGGATGAAATTCCAGGTTTAATGATTACAATAGGGGTTCCCCGTAGGGGACGAACCCCTAATAATAATAAAAATAATAATAATAATAATAATAATAAAACTCGACACCTAAATGGCACGAAAGATCCTAATATTGACAAAGAAATGGGATGAAATGTCTTACAATCGCCAAACTAATGACACAAACATCTTAAAATGTGAAAACTAATGGGGCTAAACGTGAGGGAGAAGGGGGGCCAGAAAAATAGCCCATCTCCCCTTAACCCCATCAGTGTATGACGTAATGTATATGTACTTTATTATATTTATCAATTTAATATATTTATGCAGTTTAGGAAGTACCTCACGGAACCAAAGCGATAAAAACTATATAATATAATCCCCTGATTCTCGAAGATTTAACTTAATTCGAATAAAATCGTCTAATGACAGCCATGTTAATACAGCACCCAACCAAAAAAGATAGTAATATGTACTGTATACTTCACAAGGAGTACATCAATATGCTTTATTGTCTACCTCTCTCTCTCTCTCTCTCTCTCTCTCCTAAATCTGTGTATCTGTATCTTATGTTAATGTATCTGCCTATCTCTCTGTATACAGTATACATATACCAATATACATATACTGTATGTATGTCTCACCTGGTCATCTGTCTGTATATACAGTATACATGTACCAATATACCTATACTGCACATAAATAATGTATGTATGTCTCACCTGGTCATCATACTGAAGGAAGTAATAAGGGTCGTCCTCGAGAATAAGAAGTTGGTGTTCTCGACATATTTGGTAGATCTGTCGTCGTCTGTCCTCGCTGGTGACCAGACCAGTGGGGTTCGAACCCGTGGGCACCGTGTACAGGAACTACAACCAAAAGCAACCTGGTTGTAGTTAACCTAGAGTCCTAGATGGACCACTTTGCATATTAGGTGATAACAGCACTCGTGTGATAACGGCTTTAAAATATTGTATGTCATGTCCAACACTCTAACTTCAAAGTATAATAATTACTAGTGAGTAATTTCATCAATGTATATAAAATGTGCATTTAAGAGCTGAATAACATACTGTTCTCGTAAATCAATCCTACTATTAATATTTTCATGAACCCAAACCTGCTGGTAGGATAAGTTATGTGGTCAACTGTACCTTAGGTTTGTTGTTGGTGTTGCAGGAGTTAAGAGCAGCCGTGAGAGATTCCGGTACCAAACCCTCCTGGTCACTATCCACACCCACCAGCAGTGGACTGTATGGCAACACCTGTAACAACAGCAACAACAAAAACAGTTATAAGAGACTCCGGTACCATTATTATCTCACACAGCACTTCTAGACAAAGTAGAAAAGAAAGCCTTCCGTCTCATTAACTCACGTCCACTCAACAATTCTCTTCAGTCTGTCTCTCATCACCGCAATGTTGCATTTATCTCACTATTCTACCACTATTACAATAATCAGTGTTCATTACTTTAATTGATTTCAATAGTTAGGTTTATTTGTAAATTAATTGGTGGGTTGGTGAAAACAAATATGAATTCCTCAGAGCTCTCTCAGTGTATACCACCCCTCTGCGTAGAGCACGTAGCACCTGTCTTGCAACACAGTCCCACCCCTACTCTGTGCAACTCTCCGACCCAAGAGTGAAACGTTATTCTGTCTTTCTTCTATTCAACAGCTGAACTGTGGAAATCTCTCCCAGAATCAGTGTTTCTCTCTTCCTATGACTTAGATTGCTTCAAACTCTGTGTGTCCAGGCATTTTGACTCGAACATCTCTTGATTTTGGCCCTGTCACTCTTGCAACTCTGGGGGAGGCACTTGTTACAGGCAGTGTTATGCCCTGTTTTTCTACAGGTTTAACTTGGGTAATGTGAGTTCTAAATTGACTGGGTATATAAGGCTGCATGCACAATACAAGATATGAGGAATAGAGAACACAAAGAAACACATGGTAGCAAGTTACATGATCACGTTTATTGATATACCACTGCAGAATACTTGTGTAAGACAATATAATAGAATTGAACAACACTAGCATAAGTGGATCTGGATGGAACCTAGTCTCCCACTTCCAACGTTCAGGTATTATAATAATAATAATAATAATAATTCTTTATTCCAGACACATAAGATAGATACAGTATAAATACAGTACGACCTAATGGTCCATATCACATACACTTCTCGTCAGAGCACAGATAATAATTATACACAAAGATATATTAATAAAGACACAATAAAATAAAAAATACAGTAGGCCTATTTACAGAATAGAGCACATATCACATTTTGTCACAATATAACACAGATAGGCTAACTAAGGCTATTGCTCAATGTTGGTTAACACCTATTGCACAGATCATTGCTCATAGTTCAATTAGACCTATATATTACATTACAGTACATACTATGTGTGCAGCAGCTTCTGCCAGTGAGATATAATACGGGATTCATAGATATGATCACTAGACCAAAGAGCTACAATCAGCGTGTTACTGGAGGATTGCAGTCGCTGCGAAAAGCTGTACACCAGTCTCCTGATGACAGCCCGACAGCACTGCACATCCAACAGTGTGCACACCATACTAGTGCTTTCATATTTAGAGAGACCAATGAACATCTTGAGTATATTATGATAGGATGTACACAGACCATTTATGGTGGCTCTCTTATACTTCCACCACAAATGGGCCGTGTACATAGAGGAACAATATGTCCGGAACAAAGTGACTTTAGTTTCCCAATTACACATGTGGAATTTTCTCAAGATGGTGTTACCACGTAAATATAGCTGTCTGCGCTGACGGCCGATATCTGCATCATCTGAGCAATCGTTTGAGATAATGTGTCCCAGGTATTTTATTTTGTTTACTTCTTGAATAATTTGATTATTGAGTGAGAAATTTGGCAGTTTACTTTTATACAGTAATTTTGATCTAAATATAAGAACAGCACTTTTCAGTGGGTTGAATTTAACACAATGTTTTACTACCAAAAGATTCACATATATCAAGAAGTTTGCTCAGACCCGCAGAAGACGGTGCAATAATGACCAGATCATCAACATACATGAGATGGTTGATGATTTTATTCCCACCATAACATCCAATCTGCTCTTTATTCAATTTATCACTTAATTCATCCATATATACATTGAATAAGTAAGGTGAGAGAATACTACCCTGTCTCACTCCATTGGTTACTGTAAAGGAATCCGAAATAATGTTACCCCATCTTACATTAAATGTTTGATTGGCGTACCAGTACTTCAAGATTCTCAGTACAGTCCCCTTGTTGCTAATTTATCAAACAGGATATTGTGGCAGACTCTGTCAAATGCCTTACTAGCATCAAGAAAGCATGCAAAAATAGAGCTGTTCATTTTGATGTACCCATCCACTAGCTCCTTCAGAGTGTAGATGCACTGGTCCGTACCATGATTCTTTTTAAAACCAAATTGATTACTATTAGTTGAGATATACACTGAGATTCTGTCTAAAATGATTAACTCTAGTATCTTACTTACAATACTGGCAAGGGCAATAGGTCTATAGTTGTCTTTTGATGTAATTTTGCCAGCCTTGTCTTTAATTACTGGTATCAAGGTAACGGACATCATAGATTCTGGTAGGAAACCATGGATTAGAAAGCTGGTAAAGCAACTGCTGAGTTTCTCCAAGAGGAGAGTGGAGGAGTACTTCAAATGTTCAGCATATATACCATCAAAACCACAGGATTTGTTAGCATCTAGCCTACTTATTGCAGCCTTGATTTTTTCACTTGTAACTTTAATTGTGTCATATTTTTCTTCTTTGTTACACTCTGTTGTAGCAGCAATGGTATTTCCTTGGTGCCCAACAGAGTTAAACAAAGTTTGGTAATGTGTTTTCCAAAGATTGGCTATGTTATTAGTACCAGAGATCCCATCTACACTAACGGGTAGAGGTGTGCAGCTATTATGCATTTTTTTAATATCCTTCCAGAAGGCCAATGTGTCTTTGCCAATTAATCTTCTGATCACTGGCTTTGATTTCACAGGTTTATATACCGAAGACCATCAATGTTACTTATAGATTCATATTCACTGTTAGATTTATTACTGGTAGCTCTGGTGCACAAGTAGTAGTTCACAGACTAGATTAGACACGCGTATTTTAGAGCACGGGAATTCTAGTAACCTCAGGGGGTACTGATCTAAGTTTTATATCCTTGTCTCAGAAATACATAGAACGCAAATCAGTGGGCGAACGTTAGATATCACTAGAGTTTTAATATCTGAATAAGGTAATTACGAGAGTCAAGGTCGCCTGTTAATTAAAGAGCACTGATCGCTTAGTACGTCCCAAATGGAATGGTTAAGTATGAGTTACACTGGGCAAGGTCTTAGCCACTTCGTAGAAATATTAATTAGTGAATCTCTAAACAGCACAGTAATATGTAGTACTGCTAAAGGGAATCTTGGGTAGTATCTGATGGGTCTGGTCCTGGTTATCTTGCGTCCATGATGTTGGGGGCTAACGACTGGTTCCGCGGCCGTCCAGGGGGGCCATATGTGTGAAGTTCTTCAATACGTGGGCAGGTCCTTCTATCCAAATCTGCCACGGAGTCTGCCGGTTCTGGGATCTCACTCCGGAACAACACAAGGGCAGAGCTAGAAATTAACTGCAGGGTAGTGACCCCTGGTTGGTGTCTAGCTTTCAACTGATTTGACTGGGGGCGGGAGTTAGATTTATAGGCTCGGTTCTGGACCCTGTAGACAGTAGGGATCTCGAGTCTTATGGACTTAATTGAGCTCTCAATAGATATGGGGACTAGGTAAGATGGTATTTACTGTTGTGGCACAGGGCGATAGGAAGCCTTTATATTTTCATATAACTGAGCCTTAGTAAGAGGTACTATTTTGGCTATACTGGACGTATTTAGGGGAGAGAGACTGGATCTACTTTGCGAGGAGGATGGGGACAGCTGTGATAGGAGCGTCTCTCTAGATTGTTCAATCTTCATTCTATGGTATAGCTGAGGTGCTAATTTAGTGATCAGAGCATGCAAGAAAGGTAAATGGTTTATTGTGAGTTAATAGAGGTTAGTAAAGGTGTTAGTCATTCATGGTTAGTTCATTGATAGGAAGAATTCCTGTGCTACCTGGCAATGACTCGAAAGTCAAAACAGGGGCCAGGTATACCTCCGCGGGGGTGGGGGTCTCCCTCCTCGGGTGGGCAAAAAGGGGGAGCTGGGCGCCCTCTCTCTGATATAGTCGTCCGGCGGCTGTGGCTAGGGGCTTGCCATATCACCAGTGTTTGTAATAACCCTCTGTGTATGAGACAGATGTGAGTGTCTTTAATACCAAAACCGAAGGTGCCTTAGCTAGCTGGTTTTACTCGGCTGGTTGTTAATTGTAGGGTTTGCTGGATATGGTGGAGACTGGGTTGCTAACTCTGCCACATTTATCTGGAAGTATGGCAATAGAAGTTAGTTACTGGCGGGGCGGCTAGCCTCGCACCGACGACCATTGGGTGCAGGGTTGTGAATGTGTTGTAAGAGAATAGATGGCATGCAAGGGGCTAGTAAAGTTTCTAATGTTGTTCTGGCCTACTAAGTGAAGGTAGGCTGGATAGGAGTATATATATAAAAGGTTGGAGAGCGTTAGTAACGGACAATTCAAGGATCTTCAAGAGGTATGAGAGAGAGGCTAGGTCGGACAAGAGTCGAGAAGCGCGGGTGTCTTAATGAGAGGGGGGGGGGGGGAGTTCAAGGGCTACAGGGAAATTTTGCCCCTAAGGTCCCTGGGCGTGGGGGTGGCATTAGGCTACAATTGATATGGAAGTTTGAAAAGGCAGTAGAATACGTTAGCCAAATGCTACCGGGGAATGCAACTATGGGGTGGTATATGAGTCTGGAAAAGATAGAGTTATGTGATCAGTCAGAGGGTTATGGATACTATTAGTTGGCCCTGGGAACTGCGTTTTCTATTAAATATAAAATACCAACCACAGCGGCAGTTCGTAGGGGTACTTAGTTATTGTTTCGGGGTACTTATGACAGATACTGGTAACCAGGTTATCTTATACAATCTCTGGTTGGGGTAAGAGGTGTAAGACACGAA
The DNA here is from genome assembly GCA_032716605.1 of Paralithodes platypus. Classification (NCBI taxonomy): domain Eukaryota; kingdom Metazoa; phylum Arthropoda; class Malacostraca; order Decapoda; family Lithodidae; genus Paralithodes; species Paralithodes platypus. The sequence continues at coordinate 23,591,055 of CM064509.1, read as the reverse complement.
ATAAATTGGCGTAGTGTGGGCTGTGGATACGAAGGAGGCAAGGGGAAGACGTATGACAATTGTGGAAAGTAAATGGAAAAAGGTGAACACAATGGCGGATAAAAATACTTAACCTAAGGATTGCATACATAGATTTATGGGGCGATGGGTCTTCAGAAGCTTAGTCTGGCAAGACAAGATGTTAGGGAATGTTAATATTAATACTTAGTTACTAGAGGAGCAATGCAAGGGGCGACTGAGCACGGGTTACATATATCTATACTCGTCATGGAAAATGATATAAGAGGTCTAGGGACAAGCGTGGGTGTTTGAACTTCTAAGATATATAACATCTACTTCTCGGATGTAAGAACATACATAGATATATTTATGGCTGTCTGATGTGTTGGCATTGGCTCAACGTCGGGACAGGGCATGTTTTTAATATGAATGTATATTCCTATTCATCATCTTTGTAGCAAGGACAGTGCCGCTATATCGTATCAATGCTGGTGGCAGTTAATATTATAGACTTAGTTACTAGAGGAACAATGCAAGGGGCGACTGGGCACGGGTTACATATATCTATACTCGTCATGGAAAATGATATACGAGGTCTAGAGACAGCGTGGGTGTTTTAACTTCTAAGATATATAACATCTACTTCTCGGATGCAAGAACATACATAGATATAATTATGGCTGTCTGATGTGTTGGCATTGGCTCAACGTCGGGACAGGCATGGGTGTTTTTAATATGAATGTATATTCCTGTTCATCATCTTTGTAGTTAGGAGTGTAGGACACGAGGGGGTTAGTGTACGTGAGGTGTGGAAAATGGTCAGTTTTAGAAAAGGTAAATGGGTGTGTCCTGGAGCTGTTTAGCCCTGCGGGCTTGGGCCTGTCTGAAATGGCTGGCTCGGTCAGCTGGTCCTTTCGTTCTGTGGACCTTTCCTTTGGTGTTTCTGTGTGGTGTTCGTTCATGGTTTCTGTGGTGGGCTTCTCGTTCTGGGGCATTTTACTTCCCTCTCCTTCATTATAGGCTCGTCCTCGAGCCTCAAGGGTGAAGTAAAAAGAAGCATAGTCAGAAAAGTGTAGGTTAACAAGAAAAGTAGTATGACTAAGGGAAAAAAATAATATATACAGTATATGGAAAACATGTAAATTTAAGAAAGGACAGATACTTAAGAACACAGGAAATTAAGAAGAGGTAAAGTGCTTAACAATGTATAAAGCAAATTTAAAAGATAGTCAGAAAAGTGTAGGTAACAAGAAAAGTAGTATGACTAAGGAAAAAAATAAAGTATATACAGTATATGGAAAACATGTAAATTTAAGAAAGGGCAGATAATTAAGAACACAGGAAATTAAGAAGAGGTAAAGTGTTTAACAATGTATAAAGCAAATTTAAAAGATAGTCAGAAAAGTGTAGATTAACAAGAAAAGTATTATGACTAAGGGAAAAAATATTATATACAGTATATGGAAAACATGTAAATTTAAGAAAGGACAGATAATTAAGAACACATTAAGAAGAGTAAAGTGTTTAACAATGTATAAAGCAAATTTAAAAGATAGTCAGAAAAGTGTAGGTAACAAGAAAAGTAGTATGACTAAGGAAAACAAATAATATATACAGTATATGGAAAACATGTAAATTTATAGAATCATGCCCAATCGCTTAGGAATTGAAAACATTCGAAACAATTTAGTACAATAATATCCTCATCATCATCAGGGGGGGGGGGTATTTAGGGTCGCCGTTAGTCTGGGTGACGGTCTGGTAATAGTTCACTTTCACAATAGTCCGGTGGTTCACTTTCACTTTGGAAGGGCGGGGTGGATATACCGTTAGTTCTTGGTGTTAGGAGTGGGGGTGTGGGGCGGAGCTGGCCCGGGGCGAGTTTTGGAGGGGGGTCTAAGTGGTTTCGGTCGGGGGTAGTGATAGGAGGGTTTTAAAGATGAAACGGGCAGGTCGAGTCGGGGTTGTTGTTGCGGAAGAGGTTGGTGCTGGAGAGGGGTTGAATTGTGTAGAGAGTTGTGGTCGTGAGTGGGGTTTGGGGAAGGGTGAGTAAGGCTGAAGGTTGAGAGTTTACTATGATCGGGTGGTTTGGAGGTTTGGTGTGTGGGGATTTGATAGGGAGATGGTGGGGGGGGGTCTGGGCAGGCAGGGTTGTGGTTTGAGAGGGGTTGAATTTAGACTGATTTTATTTCCGGGAGAGACATGGATGGGATTTAGAGGAGTGGTTGAAGTTGAGAGGTTGATTATGTTGTTTGGGGCGAGAGAGAGAGTATTTTGGGGTTTAGCCAAGGTGGAAAAAGTTTTGTGGTTGGATTGGGATGGGAGTGGTATTTCGTCGAGCGGGATCTTTGGGGGGGGAATTTGGGGCGGGTGGGGTAACGGTGAAGAGGGGGAGGTTGAAAGTTTAGCTGGGCTCATGATGGTGGGGGACCGACTGGTGAGCAGGTGTTCGGTACACATGAGGGGGGGGAAATCACTTTGGTAGGGGTCACGCGTGAGGGGGGGATTAACGGCGCGTGTGGGAGGATCAGAGTGATGGGGCGTGTCGGTGGCAGTGACGGTTTGCTTAGAGGTTATCTGGGGTTGGTGGGTTTGTCTGTCATGAGGGGGTGAGTCAAGTGTGGGGTTTTGAAGTTTATTAGGGGTGTGAATTGTGGGGGGGTGGAAGGGAGCTACTGACGGAAAACTGTCACAAGGGAGATTTTGTTGGTGGGGGAATAGCTGAGTATTTCTGGGGGAAGGGAGGGAACATAGTTGGGTCCCTAGGTCGTCACGCGTGAGGGGAGGGTTAACGGCGCGTGTGGGAGGGTCAGGGTGGTGAGAGGTGAGCGAGTTAGGAAACGGGATTTGTTGGGGGACTGCGGCGGGTTGGTGGGGGAAGAGTTAGGTGTAGAACAGGGGTTATTGGTAGAGGACTGATGTATTGATTTGGGGTTGTTAACAGGACGAATTTTAGGAATCTTCTTGGTGGCAGTCACGGTCTGGTTAGCGGTTATCTGGGTTGGTGGGTTTGTTTGACATTAACAGGACGAGTTTGGGGAATTTTCTTGGTGGCAGTCCTCGGTCTGGTTAGAGGTTATCTGGGACTGGTGAGTTTGTTTGACATGAGAGGTCGAGTCAAGTGTGGGGTTTCGAAGTTTTCTAGGGTGTGAATTGTGTGGGGGTGGAAGGGAGCTACTGACTGAAAACTGTCACAAGCTACCGACGGAAAACTGTCACAAGGGAAATTTTGTTGGTGGGGGGATAGCTGAACATTTCTGGGGTCATGGGGAAAATATGTTGTGGTAGGCCTACATAGGTAGGCATAGCTAGAATACGGGGCTTGTTGGGGGGGCTGCGGAGGGTTGGTGGGGGAAGAGTTCACTGGGGTTGGACTTTCACCGGAAGTCATTTTGGACGGGTGCACGGAGTCTTGGATAGGGGCTAAAAGGTTGGATAGGGGATTCATCGAACTGCGTAGGCATTCTTCTCTGATGGAGAGCATATGTTCTTCGAATAAGCCATACGGGTCAAGATGGGCGGTGATGTGGGGTGGGAGGATGTTTAACAATGCGGTGAATAAGAGTTCATTTTGTTGGTCGTAATCTTCATAGCTATACGTGGTCCTCACGTATCTGTAAAGTTGTATGAGGGTCACATTTATATCCCCTTCATACTTGATCTCGTCGACTTTTATTATTTTGGGGGCGACGGGGGAACCCAAAAGTGGATCTAAAGTCCGGATCACGAAGGATCGAAACTGGTTCCAGGTACTCTCTGGCGTATTCTGTGTCACCATTTGGTGAATAAATTCTTTAACACCTTACGAGCGGCCTATGCGGTTTATTTATGTGTACCGCCCAGCGGGGTGTTTTTAGCCAAAATAGGGCTGTTTACGTGATAATTTTCATGCCTAAATAAGACCCAGAACGTAAAACAAGTATCTATCCCTGAAAGGGCATAAACAGAGCTTTCGAATGACACCATAACGATCCTTGTATGATGGATAGTTTTCTTGCAATAACCGTGCAACGCGAGTGCAAAAAGCAGGTAATTCGGTACTTTCGGTACATAATTGAGTATGTAGCGAGTGAGAGAGGGGGGAGGGAGCTGAGATTTGTGTCAGTAGGTTCGCCGCGGTGGTCTGGAGCAGTCATACGCTCGCTAGTCTCCTGCCACCACTTGTCTCTCTCTCTCAGCCACATTACGTGCTGAAATTGCCACTCGAGTTATGTCGAGCGCCGCCACATAGTCCAGCTTTATTTAACTCGACTTAAGTGGTGGGCCGCTTTTTAAGGGTTAAATTAAAGGTAGGCTTATCAACAAGTTGGGAAACGGCTTCTCCCAACTGTACAATATGCAAAATTGCCATGGCGATTTTTTCGCGGTCATTATGAAGTACCACATCGTACACTGGCTTTATTATGTCTAAGTAACTGGTGATATCATATGTGTTTACATCATACTTGGGAATGTGTGCGAGTGGCTGAAGATTTCGCGATGTTGCCATGCTTCTACTGTTCCAAACTTGCAGTGTAATGCAACCTTTTATCCGAATCAAGAACCACCGCTGCCGCCAATGTTATGCCCTGTTTTTCTACAGGTTTAACTTGGGTAATGTGAGTTCTAAATTGACTGGGTATATAAGGCTGCATGCACAATACAAGATATGAGGAATTGAGAACACAAAGAAACACATGGTAGCAAGTTACATGATCACGTTTATTGATATACCACTGCAGAATACTTGTGTAAGACAATATAATAGAATTGAACAACACTAGCATAAGTGGATCTGGATGGAACCTAGTCTCCCACTTCCAACGTTCAGGTATTAATCTTCTGATCACTGGCTTTGATTTCACAGGTTTATATACCGAAGACCATCAATGTTACTTATAGATTCATATTCACTGTTAGATTTATTACTGGTAGCTCTGGTGCACAAGTAGTAGTTCACAGACTAGATTAGACACGCGTATTTTAGAGCACGGGAATTCTAGTAACCTCAGGGGGTACTGATCTAAGTTTTATATCCTTGTCTCAGAAATACATAGAACGCAAATCAGTGGGCGAACGTTAGATATCACTAGAGTTTTAATATCTGAATAAGGTAATTACGAGAGTCAAGGTCGCCTGTTAATTAAAGAGCACTGATCGCTTAGTACGTCCCAAATGGAATGGTTAAGTATGAGTTACACTGGGCAAGGTCTTAGCCACTTCGTAGAAATATTAATTAGTGAATCTCTAAACAGCACAGTAATATGTAGTACTGCTAAAGGGAATCTTGGGTAGTATCTGATGGGTCTGGATCTTGGTTATCTTGCGTCCATGATGTTGGGGGCTAACGACTGGTTCCGCGGCCGTCCAGGGGGGCCATATGTGTGAAGTTCTTCAATACGTGGGCAGGTCCTTCTATCCAAATCTGCCACGGAGTCTGCCGGTTCTGGGATCTCACTCCGGAACAACACAAGGGCAGAGCTAGAAATTAACTGCAGGGTAGTGACCCCTGGTTGGTGTCTAGCTTTCAACTGATTTGACTGGGGGCGGGAGTTAGATTTATAGGCTCGGTTCTGGACCCTGTAGACAGTAGGGATCTCGAGTCTTATGGACTTAATTGAGCTCTCAATAGATATGGGGACTAGGTAAGATGGTATTTACTGTTGTGGCACAGGGCGATAGGAAGCCTTTATATTTTCATATAACTGAGCCTTAGTAAGAGGTACTATTTTGGCTATACTGGACGTATTTAGGGGAGAGAGACTGGATCTACTTTGCGAGGAGGATGGGGACAGCTGTGATAGGAGCGTCTCTCTAGATTGTTCAATCTTCATTCTATGGTATAGCTGAGGTGCTAATTTAGTGATCAGAGCATGCAAGAAAGGTAAATGGTTTATTGTGAGTTAATAGAGGTTAGTAAAGGTGTTAGTCATTCATGGTTAGTTCATTGATAGGAAGAATTCCTGTGCTACCTGGCAATGACTCGAAAGTCAAAACAGGGGCCAGGTATACCTCCGCGGGGGTGGGGTCTCCCTCCTCGGGTGGGCAAAAAGGGGGAGCTGGGCGCCCTCTCTCTGATATAGTCGTCCGGCGGCTGTGGCTAGGGGCTTGCCATATCACCAGTGTTTGTAATAACCCTCTGTGTATGAGACAGATGTGAGTGTCTTTAATACCAAAACCGAAGGTGCCTTAGCTAGCTGGTTTTACTCGGCTGGTTGTTAATTGTAGGGTTTGCTGGATATGGTGGAGACTGGGTTGCTAACTCTGCCACATTTATCTGGAAGTATGGCAATAGAAGTTAGTTACTGGCGGGGCGGCTAGCCTCGCACCGACGACCATTGGGTGCAGGGTTGTGAATGTGTTGTAAGAGAATAGATGGCATGCAAGGGGCTAGTAAAGTTCTAATGTTGTTCTGGCCTACTAAGTGAAGGTAGGCTGGATAGGAGTATATATATAAAAGGTTGGAGAGCGTTAGTAACGGACAATTCAAGGATCTTCAAGAGGTATGAGAGAGAGGCTAGGTCGGACAAGAGTCGAGAAGCGCGGGTGTCTTAATGAGAGGGGGGGGGGGGGGGGGGAGTTCAAGGGCTACAGGGAAATTTTGCCCCTAAGGTCCCTGGGCGTGGGGGTGGCATTAGGCTACAATTGATATGGAAGTTTGAAAAGGCAGTAGAATACGTTAGCCAAATGCTACCGGGGAATGCAACTATGGGGTGGTATATGAGTCTGGAAAAGATAGAGTTATGTGATCAGTCAGAGGGTTATGGATACTATTAGTTGGCCCTGGGAACTGCGTTTTCTATTAAATATAAAATACCAACCACAGCGGCAGTTCGTAGGGGTACTTAGTTATTGTTTCGGGGTACTTATGACAGATACTGGTAACCAGGTTATCTTATACAATCTCTGGTTGGGGTAAGAGGTGTAAGACACGAAATAAATTGGCGTAGTGTGGGCTGTGGATACGAAGGAGGCAAGGGGAAGACGTATGACAATTGTGGAAAGTAAATGGAAAAAGGTGAACACAATGGCGGATAAAATACTTAACCTAAGGATTGCATACATAGATTTATGGGGCGATGGGTCTTCAGAAGCTTAGTCTGGCAAGACAAGATGTTAGGGAATGTTAATACTTAGTTACTAGAGGAGCAATGCAAGGGGCGACTGAGCACGGGTTACATATATCTATACTCGTCATGGAAAATGATATAAGAGGTCTAGGGACAAGCGTGGGTGTTTGAACTTCTAAGATATATAACATCTACTTCTCGGATGTAAGAACATACATAGATATATTATGGCTGTCTGATGTGTTGGCATTGGCTCAACGTCGGGACAGGGCATGTTTTTAATATGAATGTATATTCCTATTCATCATCTTTGTAGCAAGGACAGTGCCGCTATGTCGTATCAATGCTGGTGGCAGTTAATATTATAGACTTAGTTACTAGAGGAACAATGCAAGGGGCGACTGGGCACGGGTTACATATATCTATACTCGTCATGGAAAATGATATACGAGGTCTAGGGACAGCGTGGGTGTTTTAACTTCTAAGATATATAACATCTACTTCTCGGATGCAAGAACATACATAGATATAATTATGGCTGTCTGATGTGTTGGCATTGGCTCAACGTCGGGACAGGCATGGGTGTTTTTAATATGAATGTATATTCCTGTTCATCATCTTTGTAGTTAGGAGTGTAGGACACGAGGGGGTTAGTGTACGTGAGGTGTGGAAAATGGTCAGTTTTAGAAAAGGTAAATGGGTGTGTCCTGGAGCTGTTTAGCCCTGCGGGCTTGGGCCTGTCTGAAATGGCTGGCTCGGTCAGCTGGTCCTTTCGTTCTGTGGACCTTTCCTTTGGTGTTTCTGTGTGGTGTTCGTTCATGGCTTCTGTGGTGGGCTTCTCGTTCTGGGGCATTTTAGGCAGTTTTGCCTTTTGTCTTCCTCACTCATATAGAAAAAAATAAAAAAAATATAGTTGAAAAGAGAGTCGGATGAAATTAATGTTAAGCTCACAATGGCAAGGACCCCGGTGTAGCAAGGTTCCTCCAACAATATGGGTGTTCCGGGTTCCAACATCATCTCCATCACCATCATCAGGCTACACTGGCTACCTGGGGTCATTATCACGTCACGGTCTTGCCAGCAGCGGGGCGGACGGTGCACCCTCTCCATTAGTTGCCTCACCTGCTTCAGAAGCGGGGGGTATCTGGGGGATAAACACAAACATTGGCATAGCAGTTACAGTTCCCCGCATCAATTCCTTTTCTCCTCAAAGATTCTATTAATTTAACCTATACTTTACCATGGACGTAATTTTTATCATATTCTGTCAACTATTAGACGATATTATTCAGCTTAGGAAGGACCTCTAGCAATAATGAGGTTTCAATCTATCTCAACCAACCCTTTTAACTACCACAAATCCTTCCTAAGTTGCATCTATCTATCTATCTATTGCCAGACGCCTTACTCCCCTTAATGAGGGTGGCCATACACAGAATGCCCCCAAGAGGACTTATTCCCTGTAAGAGGGACAACCCAAGCCAGTTTACTGAAGGACTTACAGGATTGACCACTCAGTTTAGGATCCATCCAACTCAGAGGCCCTCTGTGTATCTTGTTAGCACTATTTTTCTACAGTGGTGTTCGGCTAGTTCATCCACTAACCTGCCTTACCCTTCGGTAAGCAGTACCGATTTGTATCAGGTTATCATCCCCTAGACAGGTTGCCGACCAAGGCTGACGAGTCCCATCCACCCGGATAGTACGAGAAAAACTTGCTCGTCGAAAATTGCTGAAAAATGCTCTCGTGTGATATCACCTTCTATATCCAAACTCTTGCACAGAAACACAGTGAATTTTGCTGACTAAATGTATAATTCGTGTGTACAGTCTGCCTAATAAGTGATGTCTCGGCACCCATTATGTTTTGATCAATAATTATTGGTATCAGCAATATTTACACATGATTTCTTCTTTTTTGATTGAGATATACAACCATGTTCCTACACTTACTAACCTTATTCAACATCTGACAGACATTAATACAGCACAGAACGAGCCAGACGTAATGACAGCTGAGACATGACTTATTAGCGCCACCGCATAGACACTCATACCATTTCGTAGACCTCTCCTATTTCTAATTATGGAAACGAATTTATGAATATAATTTTCTGTACGGTCGCGATAATAAGTCATGTCCCAGCTGTCATTACGTTTGGCTTGCTCTGTGCTGTATTGATGTCTGTCAGATGTTGAATAGGGTGGGTAAATGTAGGAACATGTTTGTATATTTCACTCGATATGAAGAAATGAAGCTTAGATATTGCTGATACCAATTATTGATCAAAACATACTTGGTGCCGAGACATCACTTATTAGCGCGACTGTACATCAACTACAAAACTATATATGCTAGTTATTATCAGACTTTCTTCTATTCAACTGCTGAGCTCTGGAACTCTTTCCCAGAATCAGTCTTTCCCTCTTCCTATGACTTAAATTGCTTCAAACTCTGTGTGTCCAGGCATTTTGGCTCGAACGTCCCTTGATTTTGGCCCTGTCACTCTTTCAACTCTGGGGGAGGCACTCGCTACAGGAATTTCTGCCTTTTGTCTCCCTCACTCACATAGCAAAAATAAAAAATAAAATAAATAAACAAATTCAACCCAGATAGCTATATATGCATGCGTGAATGTACACTATCGAACACACATCTGGTTCACAAGATTACATACTCGTTTTAAATGTAGATCCCTCTTTTTAGGTTTTTGGAACACACCTGTGATTCTTTTAATAGAGGTGTTATGACGTAATGAAGGTCATATTATTTTATTATTATTATTATTATTATTACTATCATTATTATTATCATTATTATTATTATTATTATTATTACCCTATTCGTTAGAAATTGGCCACAAGTCTAGACCTCAAACCTCTATAACTGAAAAAAACAATTCGAATAATCAAGCTCAATTTTCTACCATTTGGGAAGGGTCAACCAGGGAATAGATAGGGAAAGTTACAGCCCACTTGCTCTAGCCCCTTTATTAGTTACAGAGGTTTGGGGTCACGATTTCTGCCCTACTTATAATGAATGGACTATAGTGAAGTTTTCTTAAGGGGGGGTCACCGTTTTTTTGGTTTTATCTTTCTCTCCTTTTCTTTCTTTCCCTGGCTTGTATTCATTCGGCCCCATTCAGCCAACTGTTTTAAGACGTTTATCCCCATCCAGGTGTCGATTTCTTCCTGGCGAGCGATAGCGAGTCAGCATTGTATGGAGAAATCCGGCTTCGCCGGAGACAGTTGTCTATCGAAAAATTTACAAATTTAGCTTACTGTCAAAACAAAAATATATATATGCTGGTTCGCTACCGCTCGCCAGGAAAATATTGACACCTGGATGGGGGTAAGCGTCTTAAAACAGTAGTCTGAATGGGGCCGAATGGATACAAGCCAAAGAGAGAGGGAGATAAAGAGAACAAAAGTGAGGTGGGCTCACTTAAATGTGCTTAGAGTTATGTGTATCGTCTGGTTACTTATATAGCACCCGTATCTCCTCCCTTGAGGATTCACAAGCGCTTGACCACATCAACCAAAGACCATTACCCACCTCCTTTGCTCAAGAGGAGACGGTAACCACTGGCTATATATCAGAATAACTATGCAACCAGAGCAGGGATTGAACGTCAGTTTTCAAGATGGAGAGCCCATATTTGGCATGCATACTAAAGGGGTGCCAGAATAGGTTTCAAGCGGGGGGAGGGGGGCCTCATTCCCCCAATTTTCAAGATGGAGAGCCCATACTTGCCATTGAACTAAGGGGGTGCCAGAATTGGTCTTAAGCAAAACAAAATTGTTGTCCCCTCACCGCCCAGGGGGAGGGGGACAGAGTCCTCCCCCAGGATAGGCAGCCCATACTTCGATTGTCCCCCAGGCAGCGCCGGGTACCTCAGCTAGTATACTGTATATGTATATACAGAGAGAGAGAGAGAGAGGTATTAACAGTAATCAAACTAAATATAAAAACACCATACCCACCCCGCCGTAGGACAGTATTGCAGGCCCTCTACCATCTTCCCCGGGTTAATATCCAGCGTAGTACCATCTGCCAACTCTAAGGAACCGCTCACTATGGGGAACACCTCGGGACTGGGGCTACCTGTGGAGAGGAACACCACATCCTCCGGGGCATCCTTCTGTAGTTCGACTGTAAGAGGAGGAGGGAGAGAATTACCTCATAACTAATATGCTAAACATGAGGAAGAAGGGGGTCTAGAAAAGGCGAGTACTACCCCCTTAATCTATATTCCAGTGATAGCCATGACCCATTGGCTGGAATACCTTTATTGTCATGATCATCTGCAACAGCTTCCTCTCTCTCCAACACCCCTTCTCCTCTCTCTACAAGCTTAACACACATAACAAAAGCCACTCCAACAGCTTCCTCTCTCTCTCCAAAACCCCTTCTCCTCTCTCTACAAGCTTAACACACATAACAAAGCCACTCCAACAGCTTCCTCTCTCTCCAACACACATTCTCCTCTCTCTACAAGCTTAACACACATAACAAAAGCCACTCCAACAGCTTCCTCTCTCTCTCCAACACCCCTTCTCCCCTCTCTACACTCTTCAGAAAATAGGAAAAGTAGAAAGTAGCTACGAAGTAAAGCCACTCCAACAGCTTCTTCTCTCTCTAACACCCCTTCTCCCCTCTCTACACTGTTCAGAAAATAGGAAAAGTAGAAAGTAGCTACGAAGTAAAGCCACTCCAACAGTTTCTTCTCTCTCTAACACCCCTTCTCCTCTCTCTACACTCTTCGGTAAATAGGAAAAATAAAAAGTAGCTATGAGGTGCCGTTGTAAAGGCTTATCCCTCAATACCTTCACCTGACCTGACCTGAGTTTAGATCGCCCGCAAATACCATGTGGGGAGCAGTACCGCCAACTAATAACAAGGGCGGCCCTGGGAGGTTATTTTTGAGGGTCTCCAAATCCTGTGTCACCTCTAGACTGGGCATATACTCTTCATCACCATTATTAAAGTCGTCACTATCACTGGTCGATATCGAAGCATCATTATTGGCCAGTGTCTCATGAAGTCGTCTTTCAGTAGAAGCGTCACAGAGAGGTAGGGATTCACAGCGGCGTGTCATGTTCACTCGGTGGTGGCTACGAGTATGCTGTTGTGTACTCCTGTAGTAATGCCGCATGTGCATGTCTGGGGCTGTGTGGCATTGTCACAAATGTCAATAAGTCTTTTGTCTACTATCTATGCTTGTAACCAATAAACAAGACATCTGGCACATTTGACCCACCTCCCTAAACCCACCTACCACCGCCGCAACATCTCATTGCGATCGCGACTCTACCCCTTCAGCGTGAGCCCCAATGTCCGGGCTCGCCGTGTAGTAATGTTAGATTGTAGGCGCGTTTTTTTTTTTTTTTTTTTTTTTTTTTTTTTTTATAGACGCGCCAAATATAGCATCTAAACATGTGGCAACATTTACCACATCCACGCCACTTCCCTAATACCCATCCAGCACTGCCACAATGCCGTGACTCTCTGCCCGGCCCGAGGCCCACTGTCTTGGCTCGCGGTATTATCACTTAAAGTCATACTCATTGTTTGCTCCAGACATGCTGGCTATAGCATATATGTGGCGCCAAACTGAATGAAATGCGTGCAAATCCAGGTACGTACATTCTACGCATCTGATGCTCACTGCATAAAACCTGTAGTATGTATAATGTATGCATTATATACTGTAGTTAATTAAATATGATTTTGAAAAGATCAATGGTTAAAATATTTTATCCTTTAATATAAAAACATAATCTCAATAATCTATTGAACAAACCCACATAGGTCATTGATGATGACCCTCTCCATCCTCTTGGTCACGTCATTGAGGTATCTGGTGTAGTCTATGGCAGCAGGGAAGTGGGGCAGACGTGTAAACTCCTCCATAGCTGAGTCCATACTGACAAGGGGTGGATAATGAGGCCACTCCATCTTGGCCACACTCATGGATTCCAATGGCAAATTATTAGCAAGATTCTTCGCTAGTGCAATACCGGCAGTAATGCAAAAACTCGGAGGTAAGTGCCGCATGTGCGCCCCCCCCCCCCCCCCCCCACACACACACACACACCTTCTTTACTTAAGATAGTACTCCATTTAAGATATTACTTCATTTAAAATAGTACTCCATTTAAGATAGTGCTCCATTTAAGATAGTACTCCATTTAAGATAGTAGTTCATTTAAGATAGTTCATTTAATATAGTATTCCATTTAAGATAGTGCTCCATTTAAGATAGTATTCCATTTAAGATAGTACTCCATTTAAGATAGTAGTCCATTTAAGATAGTAGTCCATTTAAGATAGTACTTCATTTAAGATAGTACTCCATTTAAGATAGTACTTCATTTAAGATAGTACTCCATTTAAGATAGTGCTCCATTTAAGATAGTACTCCATTTAAGATAGTAGTTCATTTAAGATAGTTCATTTAATATAGTATTCCATTTAAGATAGTGCTCCATTTAAGATAGTATTCCATTTAAGATAGTACTCCATTTAAGATAGTACTCCATTTAAGATAGTAGTCCATTTAAGATAGTAGTCCATTTAAGATAGTACTTCATTTAAGATAGTACTCCATTTAAGATAGTACTTCATTTAAGATAGTACTCCATTTAAGATAGTACTCCATTTAAGATAGTACTCCATTTAAGATAGTACTTCATTTAAGATAGTAATTAATTTAAGATAGTAGGCTACTTCATTTAAGATAGCACTCCAATTAAGGGTAATTTTTGTTTTCTTCAACCCCCTTCTCCCTCATGTTTACCCCATTAGTGTTGATATTTTAAAGACGTTTGCCCCATTAGTTTAGCGATTTTCAGACGTTCGCCCCATTATTTTTAGCGATTTTAAGACCTTTTGTCTTATTTATTTGTTAATATTAAGAACTTTCGTGTCATTTAGTTGCCAATTTGATACTGGTGAGGAGCGATAGCGAACTTGTAATTTAGGAAAAACCTACATTCGGCTGGGACATTCTTCTACCGAAAAATGTACAATATTATCCCGAAGGGGGGCCTTGGGGGTATTTATTAAAGCTTGATAGAGGTGTAGGGAGCAAACTAACCCCCTCCCCGCATTAAGGGGAGAGGGGTCGTTTTTCTAGATACTCTTCTCCCTCATGTCTACCCCCATTACTTTTCAGATTTTAAGACGTTTGCCCCATTAGTTTGTTGATTGTAAGACCTTCCGTCACATTTTTTTTTCAATATTAAGATCTTTCGTGCTATTTAGGTGTCGATTTTCTTTTTTGGCGAACGATAGTGAGCCTGAAAGTTTGGAAGAACCCGCCGGGACATTTTTCTCCCGAAAAATGTACAAAATTATCTAGAAGGGTGATTTAATGGATGTATTTTCAAGTTTGATGGAGGTCTAGGGAGGAAACTAGACAAATAATTAATACATTACAAAATCGACCAAAAAGTGAACCAGATAGTGGTTATTTCGGGGGGTCTATTTATATATACAGTATATGCATTTATTTGTTAGTTTCCTCCCTAGACCTCCATCAATCTTACAAACACATCTATTAGTGTGTTGGTGTCGTCAAGGAGCTGTGAGTGTGATATATAATGAATCCCCTCATATGCAGTGGGTCAACCAGAGGGGTGATACATGTGTTGCTGCTCCCTTCCAACACTGCTTTGGGTTGGTGTCAGAAATAAGTAACACCCCGTTCTTAACATTAATCATCAATTACAAACCCCAATGCACTCGAATAAACTAATGAAAGCATATGATCCTCCCGGGGTTCGAACTCGGGACACCACACCCAGAACATAAGCATCTAAAAGGACACTAATGAGTGATCTAATTGTTTTTTCTTCCTGTATGTGCTGTATGTTGGTAGGGTAGTTAGTGACTAAAACTATTAAGGGGACAGAGTGGTTATTTTTGTTGGTCTATTTATTCATTCATTCATTAATTATATCTGTCAACGATTTTGCCGGATAAGGGAGGAGGTACAGTAGGGTCTCACATAAAACGAGTTTATGGTCGATAAACGAGGGCGTTTTATGCGAATTCGTTTTATGTGAACACAGCATTTTGGTGGCGCAATATCGTCAATGTTCACTGTAAGCGAAAATTTTCGTACAAAGCGAACGATATTTCGTACGTTTTGTACGATATTTCGGCGTTTTATATGAAAGCGTACGATATTTTGTACGTTTTGTACGATATTTCGGCGCTCTATATGAAAACTCCTTGTATTTGCCCCACTTTGGCGGCGGACTCGTTTTATGTGATCACATTCGTTCTGATCGAAAATTAAATATTAATATTTTAGGTCGGTCGTTTTAATCGAGACTCGTTTTATGCGAACACGTTTTATGCGGGACCCTACTGTACTGTTGAAAAGCTTTTACTATCTCCACCCGTCGACGAGGGGGATTAGGTATAGGCTTGGCAATGGCCTGGGCTGTATCTCTGGTTAGGAGAAAGCTAATAAATTGTCTATGGGCGTTATCCCTAACTAGAAACTCTCTCTGGAGGTCAATGGGGTCAGGGATTTAAAAAGGAGCCGGAAAATCCGTCGCTTCTAATTGGGGGGCTATGAAAAATTCAAAAATAGCTCTGGGCACTCCGCCGGGTTCTTCCTTAAGCCAGTCAAACTCAGTAATTGGCGGCGGGGGAACTGGCAACGAGGTATTAGAAGTAACATCAATCGAAAATTGTTGGAGCTCCTGATCCCATGTCACCCAAGGGACATGTCCCACCTCACCCAGATTCAATTCCCTCTTGTCCTGATGAGGATTACATCTATGAAACTTTTGACTCGGTTCATCATACTTAATGGAATGGCATCCATTGATGCCGCAACGTTGAGAGCAATCAGGGCAAATCGGGACATCTGGATCAGGAGGGGCCTGACTAGGGGTGTCCGTAGGGAGAGGAGTCCTCTGGCCAGGGTTATACACGAAGTATTGAAAATTAGTAGGGCCTGAACTAGTACGTCTAACACTTTGCCTTGTGTATCTTTTGCCCTAAAGACTTTGCGCCTGTTTACTTCGATCGACCACTCCTGGGGCACCGGGACCTCCCCCTGTGTTGATCTGTGCCCATCGCCTCTAGTTACCGAGGTAACCGGGAGCCAAAGCCTCCCTGGTACCTTCTGAGCCTGAGACTGGTTACTTAATTCTGCCCGAACCCGTGGCAGTAAAGCTTGCGAGTGAGAGTCTGTTTGTTCGTCTAGAACCGGCGGACAAGCCACAGGCTGTCGATGAGCTTTGTGCAGAAACTGAGACGGCGGCTGTTGGCCAGAACTCATTCTATCACCCTTTCCTCGGCCATGAGACAGAGAGCCAGAATCAGTGTCCTTCCTGCCCCCGGAAGACACCGAAGTGCCAGATACGAGCTTATTTGATTGTAAAGAACTCCTAGACACTGTTGACAGAGATTCATTCCCTCGCCGGGATTGCAACTGACCGTCCATTGGCAAGCCTAGTCCATGCTTACCAGCGGCGGGGAAAGCTACGTTAGAAGACGTTGGAATCAAGATAACATCGGGTTCTGTTATAACATTAATTTTGGCTGGAGACAAAGGGCGGACGGACACTTGTTCTGGCCATGACCCAGCTGTGGAAACAGAGGTACTAGGCACAAACCCGCTATCTTTAGAGAGGGTGGTCACAGGATTCCCCGGCGGAGGTCCAATTTTTCGCGGAGGGACTTCGTGGCGTCTTATGGCACATTGTTGCATCACCCTATGCAGTAAATCGTCCAATTGTTTGGACGTAAAACATGGAGGTTTTGGCCGTTTCAGAGGTCTCGGCCGTTTTTCCCCCAACTGTTCGTCCTCTAATTGTACCTTGGAACTTGTGTCTAGGGCCTAACTACCACTAGGTTGAGATGCTAAGCTCTGACTATGTGCCGGCGGATCCCGGTCTTGTGACCCCGGCGGGTTATCCGTTACCTTAGAAGGTTGAAGAACTGTGTCTCTTGGGACTGTGTTCATATTAGTCGGCCGTATGGGCTGACCCTTTGGAACTTGACCTATTTCGGCGTCAGACACTTTCGTCGTGACCGCCTCTGGTGTGGTATAAGAGTGAGGTACACCAGCCTCTATAACCCCTGCCTGAGGATTAAAACTTTCATTGCTATTAGAGCTCTGGGCCTCCGGCGTCGGACACAACTCTTGGCCCAGTGTGTTAACCGGAAAGTTACTTTTATTCAATACAATAGAACCTTGGAGCCTAACCTTAACTGACTTCCTAACCCTCATCGCAGACTGTGATAGCCCGGCATCCGTCTCGAGGAGACCGGGGAAAACCCCCGGCGTCTCCGAGGCGGATGTCGATGCTACTGGCTGCGCCTCGGTTTGACACACCTGGGAGCTAGATTTAACACCTTACGAGCGGCCTATGCGGTTTATTTATGTGTACCGCACAGCGGGGTGTTTTTAGCCAAAATAGGGCTGTTTACGTGATCATTTTCATGCCTAAATAAGACCCAGAACGTAAAACAAGTACCTATCCCTGAAAGGGCATAAACAGAGCTTTCGAATGACACCATAACGATCCTTGTATGATGGATAGTTTTCTTGCAATAACCGTGCAACGCAAGTGCAAAAAGCAGGTAATTCGGTACTTTCAGTACATAATTGAGTATGTAGCGAGTGAGAGAGGGAGGAGGGAGCTGAGATTTGTGTCAGTAGGTTCGCCGCGGTGGTCTGGAGCAGTCATACGCTCGCTAGTCTCCTGCCACCACTTGTCTCTCTCTCTCAGCCACATTACGTGCTGAAATTGCCACTCGACCTATGTCGAGCGCCGCCACATAGTCCAGCTTTATTTAACTCGACTTATGTTGCTCGCCGCTAAATAAGGGTTAAGGCTATCTAGTGCTATCCTCTCCACACGGCGGGGGCTAGATAGTTTGCGTATCTTGTCCGGCAGGAACTCCCGGCTAGAAGATCTCCGACCAAGGCCTTCAGGTGCTTCCGGTTGGGATGGAGATAGGAATTCCGGCGACACTGAGCGACTCCTCTTGTAATGGGGAGGGGAGCTCTGTGCGGAGGTCGTAGACGATTGGGGAGAAGCCAGGGTCATGCATGGTACTCGGAGGGTCTGTGTCTGAGAGACTGAGGCGTCGTCAAAAGAAAATAGTTTAACTGTCCTCAATAAGTCCGCGTTAGGCACCGGCACTAGAACTAGTAGAGTTTTCCCATGCTAGAATAAGAAGGGCTATAGAAAAAATGAACAGAAGTAAGTCACCGGGACCGGATGGGATACACCCAAGAATCATAAAGGAAGGAGGTGAGATGTTAGTAGAGCCATTGAAAATTTTATTTGAGGTATCGTTTAATACAGGACAAATCCTGATGGACTGGAGAGAGGCGAACATAACAGCTATATTTAAGAAGGGAAAGAGAAATGACCCAGGGAATTATAGACCAGTCAGTTTGACAAGTGTTGTGTGTAAACTAATGGAAACGGTAATTAGAGAAGGAATAATGGAGCATATGAAGTCAAACCAACTTTTCAGTGGGAGACAGTTCGGATTCTTGCCGGGGAGGTCGACGGTACTACAGCTAATTAAGGTGGTAGATGATTGGATGCAAATTCTAGAAGATGGTGATGTAATAGACGTGGTATATTGCGATTTTATGAAGGCCTTCCATAAGGTCCCACACCAAGCTTATGTCTACTACTAAATACGACATAAGAGATAGACAAACCAAACTGAAATGATTACTGATTACGGATTACTGATATTTACTATAGGATGTAAGGTATCTTAAAATAACCCCCTAGAAATACTTTCTCTAAAGTATCTATTTCTTTATCCTCCCCATTTCCCCAGCTAACCTAATCCCACAAGGAAATACGCCTAACGGCCTTATTGGGCTATCCTTAGTTGGAATTATGCAAGGCTGGTACATGTCATATTTATAACATACTATGTGGTACCAACTCTGTAAATTGCTAACTGAATAAATATTATTATTATTATTATTAAGGTTAATAGAGAAAGTTAGAAGCTATAATATAGGGGAGAAATGTGTGAAATGGATAGAAGCCTTCCTGAAAGATCGGAGACAGAGGGTACTGGTGAATGGAATAGGCTCGGGGTGGAGGGAAATTACAAGTGGGGTACCTCAGGGATCTGTGTTGGGACCACTACTGTTCGTTATATTTATCAACGACTTACCTGAAGTTATAAATAATGGAAGTGAGGTATACCTGTATGCAGATGACACTAAGCTGTATAGAAGAGTGAGGAGTAAGGAAGATGTGGGTTTGCTTCAAGGAGATGTGGAGGGCATGAAGGGATGGTCTGAGCATTGGTTAATGCCTTTTCATCCAAAAAAAATGCAAGTACATGCGGATTGGGACAAGCAAGATAGACAAGGTAGGATACAGTATGTATGAAGCGATGGAGGAAGTGAATGCAGAAAAGGATATAGGAGTAGTGATAGACAATAAGTTAAATTTCTCAGAACATTTAACGGAAAAGATAAACAAAGCCAATAGAATTGTAGGGCTGATAAGGAGGACATTTGTGTCACTTGACGAAGAAATCTTCAGGAATCTCTATACAGCGCTGGTTAGGCCGCACCTGGAATATGCGAACCAGGTGTGGGCTCCATATATGGTAAAGGATATAGAAGCAGTGGAGAAAGTGCAGAGGAGAGCTAGCAAGCTGGTACCAACGTTGAAGAATGCGGGCTATGAGCAGAGGTTGAGGACACTGGGCTTCCGACACTGGCATATAGGAGAAAGAGAGGGGATATGATAGAGACTTTTAAGATAGTGTCAGGAAAGTACGATGAGGATGTGTATGAAGGTATCTTCTTGATGCGGGAGGGAACAAGAACAAGAGGACACTCTTAAGAAAATTTACAAAGAAAGAAATAGGCTTGAGAAGGCAAATAACTCATTTTGTGATAGAGTGGTAAATGAGTGGAACGCACTGCCCCAGTATGTAGTCGATTCCGAATCAATAAGGGAGTTTGAAAGTAATCTTGATAAAGCATGGGGAAGACAAGATTTGAAGTTTGATTATAAAACAAAAATACAGAATAGTAAAAATGTTGCGTCTACTACCGCCGCCGCCAACACCGTGAACGACCGCAGCAGAGCAAATACCGGTACCGAACTGGATACACAGGCCTAGTTTGCCTTTTTCCAGAGGATCTACTGTAAGAAACTGTAAGTTATCGCAGAATAACTCTACGTCTGTTACTCTAGAAGCGTAAGCTGCAAATTTGTTCCTTATCTCAATGAGTGTTAACAGGCAAGACATATCCTGGCTCGCTAGCCATTCCTCAAACAAGTCAGAACATACTGGGCATTGGCGAGATGACCATAAAAAAAGAGGATCTGTCTAAACACTTGACACACCGTATACACAGTCTATGCGCTGCGACAGGTACTAGGAGGCACGTTGGTGTAGAACAAATTGAATACAGAGGCATGATTATAGAGTCTCCCCTCCCCGGCGGGAACCACTCGTCCGTAGCTGTCAGGACTGTAGAAGGGATCTGGAAATAGAGAATTTCCAGGAATCAATGCTCATAAGGATAACCTGAGAGGTTTTAACATCCTATCCTCCCGGAGCCAGAAAAATGGTAGGCGACAGCCTCAACCTTTGTTCTGACCCCTAAGAGGTTGTGAAAGTTTCCCTCCTCACGCCCTTTTCAATCATGAGGAGGGGCTTCACATCGGGTTGCCCACCTGTGACATGGGTCATAGGTTTATAAGCCAAAAACTCAGCGGGTATCTGCGTGCTATTACATACAATCGCTAGCAGCAGCCGGTAAGTCTACGCACTGAGCCGCCGCTTGACGGGGTAAACTGGTAGGCCAACAGGCTCGCCGAACTGTATCGAAGAGATAAGTCTCCTTCCGCCGGCCATGCAGGACCGCCATAAGGAGGGGTAGCGGCACACTACCACACATAAAACAAGAACAGGGAAAAACAAGAGGAAACTAGACCACACACCGGCACAGCGGCCCCAGACCTCAGGCTGCAGAACTATGGACCGGCGGGTCAAAACAAAAACATTGGAAAACACTCGGCTACGGGCACCAGCCTGAGTGAAACCACTCCTCCAAAACAAAAAACCCTGAAACAAGGACGTCTCCTTGAGCTCCTGGAAAGTGGGCAACACTAACACAAGGGGAGCACAAGAAAAGGGAGGCACATAAAATATCATAAACAGATAAAAACATATACCCCTAACTAAAACAGAGTCCCTAAAGGCTTATCACGAGGAAAAGTATCTTCCCGCAGGATGACACTTACACTTGAAGAAAACCTAAAGCAGCACGAAGCAGGTGAAGCCCCCCGCACGGGGCCTCTAAGCAGGCTCGAACGCCAGAAGATCCCACACCACGTGTGACAATCCTTAAACTGGCGCGTCTGCTAAAATACAAAAGACAAGGCCCCTAGGCCCAAACACTGGACTGTAGAATCAGCTCGTGAAGATAAAAGCCTCCTAACTAAGGAAAAGCAAAAACTAAGATGCATAGATACAAGAGGACACCCAGCAGTGGCGTCAGACCTGAACACAACACGTTAGCGCCTGAATAGTACCCTAATTTAATACTTCCTGCGGGCAAACAATAACACTACCCGTGCTAGCTAATCTAAACCTTGTTCACTACCACTCAGATAATACAAATGAGTAAAGACTCACTAGAATAGAGCGAACGTCGAATGAAGCCGAGCGCGGGGCACACATGTTGACCGTTTGCCTGCGGGGAAGAGAATGAAGAATGATGCGCTTGGCGAGAAGCGGCAATGAGCCACAACGCAAGAAATCCACCGAATATGGGAAGCTTATTTATAACAGTATGTAAGTATTAAAGTTTTCCTTTTTTCTTCTCTTATTTTACGAAAGTTTTTTCGTAGTGGGTACCCGATCTATGACGACACCATAAGAGAAGTAGCGTTGCCCCTATGAAGATGACTCTTTTTCTTCCCCGCGGGCGGTCGATTTAAACGGCTGACGTGGGTGTTGAATGGAGACTATTATACTCATAGGCAACATCGTCAATGATGGAGGGGCCACTTTTAAATACATATTTTTGTTTTGAAAGCAAGCTAAATTTGTACATTTTTCGATAGAAAAATTTCTCCGGCGAAGCCGGATTTCTCCATACAATGCTGGCTCGCTTTCGCTCGCCAGGAAAATATCAACACTTGGATGGGGATAAACGTCTTAAAACAATTGGCTGAATGGGGCCGAATGGATACAAGCCAGGGAAAGAGAGAAAAGGAGAGAGAGAGATAAAAAAAAAGCCGGTGACCCCCCTTAAGAAATGTTCAATGTATAATTCCTTGCTTTCTTTCCATGTGGACAGTTGGGCGTACAGTGATCTGCGTGTTGTACACAGTTATGTTCCTCAAGCTGTGGTCGTACGCGCAGGTCAACCACTGGTGTCGATCTCAGCGCACATGGAAGAAAAAACTGTCCAGGCATCGCAGCTTTTCATTGAGGAAGAGTCAGGAGTCAAACGGTGAGTAGAGATATAGTATGAATGAGAGAAACTGTCTAGGCATCGCAGTTTTTCATTGAGGAAGAGTCAGGAGTCAGACAGTGAGTAGAGATATAGTATGAATGAGAGAAACTGTCTAGGCATCGCAGCTTTTCATTGAGGAAGAGTCAGGAGTCAGACGGTGAGTAGAGATATAGTATGAATGAGAGAAACTGTCTAGGCATCGCAGGTTTTCATTGAGGAAGAGTCAGGAGTCAAACGGTAAGTAGAGATATAGTATGAATAAGAGAAACTGTCTAGGCATTGCAGCTTTTCATTGAGGAAGAGTCAGGAGTCAAACGGTGAGTAGAGATATAGTATGAATGAGAGAAACTGTCTAGGCATCGCAGCTTTTCATTGAGGAAGAGTCAGGAGTCAAACAGTAAGTAGAGATATAGTATGAATGAGAGAAACTGTCTAGACATCGCAGCTTTTCATTGAGGAAGAGTCAGGAGTCAAACGGTAAGTAGAGATATAGTATGAATGAGAGAAACTGTCTAGACATCGCAGCTTTTCATTGAGGAAGAGTCAGGAGTCAGACGGTGAGTAGAGATATAGTATGAATGAGAGAAACTGTCTAGGCATCGCAGCTTTTCATTGAGGAAGAGTCAGGAGTCAGACAGTGAGTAGAGATATAGTATGAATGAGAGAAACTGTCTAGGCATCGCAGCTGTTCATTGAGGAGGAGTCAGGAGTCACGCGGTAAGTAGAGATATAGTATGAATGAGAGAAACTGTCTAGGCATCGCAGCTTTTCATTGAGGAAGAGTCAGGAGTCAGACGGTGAGTAGAGATATAGTATGAATGAGGGAAACTGTCTAGGCATTGCAGCTTTTCATTGAGGAAGAGTCAGGAGTCAAACGGTAAGTAGAGATAGTGTATGAATGAGAGAAACTGTCTAGGCATCGCAGCTTTTCATTGAGGAAGAGTCAGGAGTCAAACGGTGAGTAGAGATATAGTATGAATGAGAGAAACTGTCTAGACATCGCAGCTTTTCATTGAGGAAGAGTCAGGAGTCAAACGGTAAGTAGAGATATAGTATGAATGAGAGAAACTGTCTAGACATCGCAGCTTTTCATTGACGAAGAGTCAGGAGTCAGACGGTGAGTAGAGATATAGTATGAATGAGAGAAACTGAGATATAGCTGGTGATTACTGGCTACCCTGGCCTTGAGTAAGGGAGATGGGTAATGGAATCGGACATCACAAGAATGCATTG
>CM064509.1:23547276-23562276 GCA_032716605.1 Paralithodes platypus | reverse complement strand
GCATACATACATACATAATGTGATTACTAAAAAGCCATATTGAAGCCAAGACAACACTTTATTAAGCCTTTTGTCACAACAGAATTTTCCTATTTTGCATAATTAATTAATATATTACAAATTGCAGGTCAGATACAATGCATGAAAATAAGAAAGCTATTCATGTTACATCATATATATCCAGAGTGGACTATAATAACAACATTAAATGCACAGCATTTAATACATCACGTTTAGAGTTTATGCCTAAAATAAAGACATTAATTAAACCAAATATTTAACAGTAAAACCAAAACCAGGTAACTAAACAATCTGTCAATATAAGATCAAGTGCTGCCCATCTAAACTTTATCATCTTTGTATAAAAAAAATCTCCAATGTTGTTTTATTCTAGCTACCTCCAGATGACCACTTTGCCATCTCTAGGATCCAAGGGGATAATTTGGGACCAAGCTCCCAACTACAGGGTCATATATCTGTTCTGGCTGCTGATCAAAGGGTCGGCGGATCGAGGCCGCACGGTCAAAATGTTATTGGTAGATGTCAAGCCCAGGCAACTTGACCTAGCGATTCGTGACAAACGCCTAATGTTCATTCTCAGGAAATACGGCGTCTGGTAAAAAAATAAAAAATTATGTGATGATAGAAACTATAGCTTTCATCTGACCTGATACACTTTCCTGCAAAGATGCACTCTTGACAAAAACATTGACAAAATAAAAAAATAAAAAAATAAAGGAACTACTATTGATACAGAGATCATTCCTTTATGCCATTAAGTGTCCACCAATCAGCTGATGAGGGATGACATTTCTGGATAGATAAATATGAACTGACTCAAGTTATCTGTAACTGACTTGGTAATAGTACAATAAAACTGAGTGTAATATCAGATTGGGTGTTTTAAAATCTTGCCCAATATTCAGAGACTATATAAATAAAAATGGCTCATGGTCTGCCTTTTATGAGGCATAAAACATGATGAAGTTCACAAGACTGTCGATACAGATGCTTTAACATAAGTATAATAATAATTTTAAAATAACTAAATTTATATTCAATTCCATTTATAAAAATAATAATAATAATAATAATAATAATAATAATAATAAAATAATAATAAATAATAATAATATTAATAATAAATCATTATGCAGTTTGAAATGAAGCACATAATGTTGAAATAGTACTTTACTTGGCTTAGAGTTTTAATATTGAACTGACAAATTCTGAGTTTTGCCATTGTGCACTTAATGTGACCTGGGGAAATTTACACATAGAATATAAATATTTGACAGCTTACGTAAACTGAACATAGCCCAACATTTACAATAAAATATATAATATATGCAACTGAATTTGAAAGTTCTTAGGATTGCAAGCATATATACTGTATTTATGATTGGTACACAAATTCACGAAGGATTTTATTTAATAGTTTATTGTACACTAATACACTCCAACTGATGAAACCAACCTCGTTTGAGCCATTACAACGCAAGTACATTAAACCAGTGTATGTATGAATGAATGTAATGTCTTTACTTGGTGAACAGAAGGTCCATCCAAATGGAATTGCATGTCTTGGTCTATGGATGTACTAAATTATCTATTTATTATTTGGTATCTTTTTAATACTTCATCTATTCTCAACTGAATAATTTTCATTATTTTGATATGATGGGAAGGACATAAACGATGATAATATTTGCGCAAAAATAATCCCATACAACTAGATAAGGCCTTTATGCTCCTGCTCCTTGACCCTTGTTTCTTATTCAGTTATTGAAACTTTGTTCATGATTGCATTATGAGGCAATTTTATTTTGTTTTGAGAACAATGAAACTCAATTATGTATCTACAGTACAGCCAGACGCCTTGATCCTGGAGGGGGTGACTAAGAATGAATCGCCTCCATACTCCAAGGTAATTTACTTGATTCACTAGCTTGTTTTTTTCCAGCTGACAGTAAATTGGCTCATCCCCATCTTCATTACTCACCTATTACAATAATCTAGTAGCAAAGTATGTTGATTAAGAAACTTGGTATTATTATGATGCAGTGTAGTTTTTTCCCTTAACCTGACAAGCGCGTTATTCATGTACAGTATTTGAAAATGGCTCCCATGTGAAATAATTAGGACAAATTTTTTAATATTTACCATATAAAGCAATATTACTTCTCCATATGTGCCTATATTACTATAAAAATGAACATATGAACATTGAAGAACCAGAAAAAAGGCAAATATTCAGTCAAAACCGTATATTTGTGGCGGGAATCGGTAAAGGCAGGCGAGAGACAGAGAGGCCAACATCCTCCCTTTACCACCTCTTGCCTGACACTGGTCTCACTCTGCTCAGTCTGAGTGATCTCTCGTGCACATCAGAGGGAAGAGGGAGTGTGTAAGAGTGTAAGTCACCATTATTCATGTAGGAGGAAAGAAGGAAGGAGGAAAATAGAGGGAAAATATTTAATAATTGAGGAGGGGAGAAAGGGTGCGAAGGAGAGGGAGGGGGGGGACACATGTACAGTATATGGAAAGCTGGATGTGGTGGAGGGTAAACATACCACCTAATCACATATTGCTTCCATTTCACTGACTGTGGGGCATTTTGGTTTTGTTTTTTCATGGACTCTCTTCCGTGAGGCCTATCGCATTCCTTATACACTCTTCCGTGAGGCGTATCACGCTTCTTGGGTTATTATTATTATTAAAATAGGGATTCGCACCAAGCCTAAAAAGACTATGTGGCACCAAAATAAACTTTGTGTAAAAAAACATCGGAGTTGTTGTGGGGCTGGGCGCAATACAGAGTAGAGGATAAGAAGACTAGGAAACACTAATTAAAGAAGCTGAAGGAGACGGGTATGGAGGAGAAACCGCATAAGATGTGGGAGGGAGAAAGTGGGGGACTCTCCAAGCATATCGGCTAAGACAGGGGGGCGATTAAGGGAGTATATGAAGGGGAATGCTTGCCGTCGGGCATTGGAGAAACGCGGACAGTCTATCAGGAGATGCTGGACAGACACTGAAATATGGCAGCAAGGACAGAGCGTGGGGACATCACAGGACATCAAATGACCATGCGTGAGCCTGGTGTGGCCGAGCCGAAGACGGGCTAGAGCGGTCTCCCATCGACGATTGCGATGAGAGGAAGACTTCCAAGGTAGGACGGAAGGTTTGACAGAACGCAGTTTGACATCAGACACCCTCATGGAGGTCCACTCGTCCTGCCAGCGCTGACGTATTAATTGAGTAACATGCGGGAAGTAATCAGATGCAGGAATACGCCGTGGCACGAGTCGGTTAGAGGTAATAGCAGAGCGGGCGAAAAAATCAACTCGCTCATTGCCAGGCACTCCAACATGACTCGGGAGTAGCCATGGGGGGAACTCTGACTGTCGGAGGGGTAGCAATGATGGAATGGGAAAAGAGAAGGAGGCTAGTAAAGCAGAGACCCGACCGGGGAACGAAGTAGCAGACGATGATGGGGCTAAGCCGGAAGCCGTGGGAGGAAAACCAGCCGAACTGTGTTGCAGAAGGCGAAGATGATATCGAAGGGTCAGTTTATCCCGCCTGGATGATAGCGGCAGGACACCTGATTCAGCATAAAAGCTAATAACCGGAGTAGAGTGAAAAGCCCCCAGCGACAAGCGCAGATCGTGATGGTGAAGGGAGTCTAGGCGCTTAAGGTTTGTATGTGCAGCGGAGGCATATACCTGGCAGCCATAATCGATCTTGGATAGAATAAGCGTTGTATGGAGGCGCAGAAGAGTCGTCCGGTCCGCACCCCAAGACAAGTGGCTAAGGGTTTGTAAGAGTTGAAGCCGTCGGGTTGTGGAGGTCAGTAACGAAGTAACGTGCGGGTACCATGTCAACCGAGTATCGAAAATGAGACCTAAGAATGGAGCTGAGGACCTGTAAGGCAGAGGGCGGTTAGACAACGTAAGAACAGGTTGCGGGACTGTGTGGCGTTTTGTGAAGATGACGGTACAAGATTTCGAGGGCGAAAACCGAAAACCATGGGTTGTAGCCCACTGCGCAGCTGCATCGATGGCCTTCTGCATGAGATCTTTTAGGGCTGCGATATGCTTCTTGGGTTACATATCGAGAAATAAGCTGCTAAGGGATTCAATTTATTGACAGCTGGAAAAAAAATAAGACTAATGTACGTACAGCTTGTTTCTTTTCACGGAGGAGGGTCACTAGCCCAACCACAGTACTGGCCATAGTTATATCCCTAACGTAATTACTGAGCTGTGAATTGATATAAAAAATTAAAGATATTTAAAGCTAACTATTATTAGCATGAAGCAGAAATTTATTAAGTGTTGTATTCTGCAATAGAATTTCATTAACTTGGTTGGAAAGGGATGCTATTTCTTGCCCAGCCAAGATGAACAGAGTACAGAAGTTATGTGAACAATCTGCAAACACCGACCTCTTCATCTAGGATTCCTTACTCCACACACTTACAATCACAACTGTATTTAATATAATCAAATATTCTTTGGACCTCATATGAGTTTCTTAAATCCATTTTAAATACTTTCAGAGTATCATTTGCATATACAGTAAACTTCCGTTAATCCGAAGGGCAGCGGACCGGCTCTCGTTCGGATTAGTGGATTTTTCGGATTATCGGACTTTACCCCTATGAACCTGTGTATGACGAAAACATTGAGACATTAGGCCACCCAAATGACACAATGGTGCACACACACATATCATATGTTCATGAAATCACTTCAAAAGTTTACCATTGTCATTGTAGCCTATTAACTACTTCAAAACATTCAGATTAATGGTCAAAGGAATCTGCTGATATAAACGTCTTCTTCTTCTTCCGTCTACTAGCGAGTTTGTCTTGCTCTTGAAGATCAGATGTGGTTCGGGAAGTAATGCCTTAACAACGGCACTTCCCTGAGAGGTTCTTGTAATTTTCCTTTTGTGATTTTCCTTTTGTGACGTGCTCTGTTATATTATATTGTATTGAAAGCACCCTTGTCTTGTTGTCTTGAAAGCACCCTTGGGATGCTCCGATCACTGAACTATAAATAGTAGCGTATCGGAACATCCAAAGGTGCGTTTTCAAGCTCAAGACTAATACGTCCAAAGGTACGTTTTCAAGCTCAAGACTGAATGCGCTTGCAGAAAATGCGGTGCAAGCCAGTAGCGCATCGGAGCGTCCCAAGGATGCGTTCCAGAGCAAAACAAACTCTCTAGCAGACGATGTGGAAGAAGAAGAAGACGAAGGTGTTTACGATTATATCAGTAGCTTCCTTTGACCATTAATCTGAATGTTTTGAAGTAGATAATAGGCTACAATGACAATGGTAAACTTTTAAAGTGAATTCATGAACATATGATATGTGTGTGCTCCATTATGTGTCATTTGAGTGGCCTAATGCCTCAAAAAGGGGACTTTGGGACTTCTTGAAAGGTGCGTTTTCAAGCTCAAGACTGAATGCGCTTGCAGAAAATGCGGTGCAAGCCAGTAGCGCATCGGAGCGTCCCAAGGATGCGTTCAAGAGCAAAACAAACTCTCTAGCAGACGATGTGGAAGAAGAAGAAGACGAAGGTGTTTACGATTATATCAGTAGCTTCCTTTGACCATTAATCTGAATGTTTTGAAGTAGATAATAGGCTACAATGACAATGGTAAACTTTTAAAGTGAATTCATGAACATATGATATGTGTGTGCTCCATTATGTGTCATTTGAGTGGCCTAATGCCTCAAAAAGGGGACTTTGGGACTTCTTGAAATTCGGACCATCGGGTGAATTCGGATTTGGCCTCAAATTGAAAAATTCGGACTATTGGGAGATTCGAATCATCGGTCGTCGGATTAACGGACTTTTACTGTACAAGATTCAAACCAATAAATCCAGTTTTATCAGTCACCAAATGGAAATCTATTTCCTTTCTTCTACATCAGATCTTTACTTCTCTCACAATCCCCTCCAGGAACATAACAATTAACCAAAGTGACAGCACACAGCTTCTCTCACTCCTACTGTAATATCTAACCATCAACATTGCTTGTTATGGACCCTTACACATTTTTCACCATCATCATGGAAACAGCGGGCCGTGGCATGGTCGGTAGCGTGTCTGACAGCTCATCGGAAGGTTGGCAGTTCGATCCCAGCCCGTGCCATTGGTAGACGACAAGGGTTTGGACACTCAGGTCTAGCTATTCATGAAAAATGTCCAGTAAAGTCACTGTAACAAGGGCATGTCCTAGCCCTGTCAATCAAGGGCATGTACGGCGTGAAAAAACGGCATAATCATCATTATCATGGAAACATTTCAGCCTATAAAAACTGCTTGTAAAGTCAATGAAAGAAATATTGTAAAAATATACTGAATCAATCTAATTTACCGTATGAAGTTTATGATGCATTCCGACAGTTTATTCAGGCTATTATTATCATTAGACAATTCTATACAGTTTAGAAAGGATCTGTGGGAATTATAAGGGTAAAGACTACAATTAAACCGGTCTCGGCTGTGGCCTTCCTTAGGAGCTCGGGGCTGTTCGGCCAGGTAGCCTAGGGAATGACTACAACTACTACTACTACCCTCTGACTTCCATATACCCTTCCTAATCTGTAAATAATTGTCTAATAATAGCCAGAAAAAAGGAAAAGGAATGCGTAATTGGATCTGGGAACGGTTAAGCTACGGAACTATAACTGTTCATATAGTGTGAAGAAGCAAATTCATGAAAAATAACAGATGATTACCAGTATATTCAGCAACAGTTGTCATGATATCACTGCTCTGACCTGCTATCTTTGTTATTATAATATCGTACAAATACTGTATACAATATATCATAACCAATTGAGCATGACAATACATATACAGCACAAATATATATAAGTAATCAACACATATACTTTACAGTACATCATGGCATCATCAAAATGTAACTTCAAACAAATACAGTCCAGTTCTTACAGTTCAAGATATACACAACACAGTAATAACAAATATCACACAAAATTAATTACAGCAACCAAACAAAATAATTTACCTTACAATCAAACACAATCAAATCAAAAGGCATTATCACTTATTACAAACAAAAGTTTAATCGGACCACTGAGTTTTAGTCAAAACTCTCATAGGGATGGCCCAAAAATAATTTGAAAGTTTTAGCAACAGAAATAAGGATTGTACTCTAAATTGAGGTATTGCAGAAAAGTCCTACTATTGGTATATTACCTTAACCCTTTCACGCTCATATGACGCAGAGGTTGCCAGATTAGCAATAAGAAACAGAGTTCTCTCACTCTTATAATTACCTCTCCAAAATTAGTTTTCTGCCCACAGCTAACTCAATGACAACTGCAGAGCTTGAAGTAACTAAACTAAAGGTTTCTAAATACCCCTGATGGTAACAAATGCTTTAAAGTATCCCTAATAGGCTCAAAATCGTGTCATATGTCGGAGAGGGTTAAGTGCGCTCTTCATATTCTTTCATGCTGTACAAAGTTTTCTGTTCGTATTCTTCAACATTATTGCCATAACATTATGAATCACAAAAAGCAAGACTATAAAAAGTGCAAGCCAAAATATGACACTGTAGTATCTTAAGTGGACTCATTACAGCTCAATATATAGTGCTGGCAAGCTATCGGTCGTGCGCTTGTGTTTTCTATAATTGTATGAATGTGATCGACCCTAAAAGAATCATGTTGTACAGTCAGTAAAATAATTTTCATCACATCTGTGTTTGTATGTTTAAATTAGTATACAAACATAATAATCTGGTCTTTTGTTTCTCAAAAGTGCCAGTTCTTCCAGAGGTTTTTACTAGCACTTAGATCATATTACAACAGTGCAATTACAAAAGCGGCAAAACCTGGAAAAAACCAAAGATGGATTTTTTTTAGAAACAACCATGTGTCTGAGGCCTTCTTTATATCCCTACTGCTCTTTTCATGGCATATAATAACGGTACACACACTTACCCTTTATATGCCTCACAGTAACTCAAGAATAACTGGTATACAGTGCACTCCCCGTATCCGCGCCTAAGTCGTACCACGTATTTTCCGCGGATACGTGGGCAGTGTTTAACATAGGTTTCAATGGGAAATAGACTTAGGTCGTACCAAGATCACCCATCTTGGACCCTCAAATACATTATGTTGACCTACCTAATGACATTAATATGTAACCAATGATTAACCCTTAGGCGCACCAATAGTTTCCAATCAATTTTTTTTCCCACTCCCTAAGTATATCTCAGCTCACTCAGAGCCAGTTTTGTGCCCGGCGAGAATTTGTTTTCTGTGATGTATTTATCCACCAAAAAATCTTTGCATTTGGATAAATGAGGTACCATCGGCTTCATTATTGATTGAACTTGAAGATAAGCAAATAAAAACATAGAATAAATACAAAACAAATACATTGGGGCACTCCGAAATAAGAATTGTAAAAAAAAAAATTGAAATACCTTATTTCCAACTTGCTCTAGCTCAAAATTTTGCCCACAACATTTTTGATTTGCATACATATATGGAAGCGGAATTTTATGAGGATTCCACTGGTAACTTCAGAATTACTATAAACCAAATAGTTACTGAGATACACTAAACGTGAAAGTATCGAAAACAGACTGAGCTGTCCTCTGCCCTCTTCCCATGCCAGCCGTGAGTAAACCGTTAAAGTGAGGGGGTTGCCAATTTTTGCCATTGAACTAGACTTAATACTGAGTACTGTATCTATACCAAAAATGACACGCGTCAGACGAAAACTTAATTTTTGGCGAATATTTTTAAGTCTAATGACGCTAAACGAGTCATCGTGCGCTTAGGGGGTAAATACCCTAATGACGCACATAGAGTCATCGTGTGCCTAAGGGTTAAAGGATACTCACTTTGATCCACAATGACTGTTCCACTGCTCCACTAAGCTCCAGGTACAGTCCAAAGCAGTGGACATCAATTACTGTACATTCCAAAGGTAAATCCAGGTGTCACTTGTGCCATATCATCATCCCCTCCCTTATGAACCATTCTTAGAACCCCTTTAAGAACCACTTATAACTCATTATTCAAGATTATCTGCACTTTTATCTAAACAAAATATATATTAAACATGATTTTCTTCACTTTATCCTCAACCAATGAACCATTCATAGAACCACTTAGCCAGATGAATATGCGAAGGAAAAGAAAATGACATGAGAGTTCAGTAGCACTAAGTTTTTCTCCCTTATCCAACACTTACACAAGTGATCTGCCTTGTGAGAGAGGGATCTGCCTTGTGTTACAGGGATCTGCCTTGTGTTAAGAGGGATCTGCCTTGTCTTAAGAGGGGTCTGCCTTGTGTTAGACTGAGAGGGATCTGCCTTGTGTGGGACAATCGTCTTTTTGCAGTCTCCCATATTCTTATGTTAATATATTTCGCCTTTCTTGGTTAATGGCAGCACTGCTTTCTTCCTCGATCGAGTGAAAATCCGCGGATAACGCGTACTTTTTCGCGGATAATCGCCAATAACGAGTAATGGGATATTTAGGGGTGTACGCGGATACCAAGGATCGCGGATACTTGGAGCGCTGATAACGGGAGTGCACTGTATATAATATCATTAGGGTCAAGAAAATTGCTTTATTGATTGTACAACTAAAGTTAATATAAGTTGAAGTCAACCCTCATGGAATAATAGTAGCATTCTATATACAGTATTATTCTGGCTAAGATAATGTGATTACATTTCACTTTGTACACATCTCTTGGTATCGTGGATACAAAATTTAGGAAATATCTAAAATTTGGGGAGATAATAATAATTTTGAGTAGATCATGGGTATGTGCCTGAGCATATACATAGATCATACATGTATGTATGTATGTATGTATATACTCAGGCACATACCCCATAGCTTGGGGGTGGCCGATTCGAGACAGACCGAAAAGAAACTACATTTAAAGTTCCAATTCTCAGGGTCCGGGTCTACTTCCGCGTAACCTCGCCCCTTTCTCTGTCTCATCTAGTAGGTCAATTTTACAAGGGGAGGAGGATTCCTAGCCTCCCGCCCCCATAAGGAAAAGTAGGACAATAAAAGTGAGACAGAAACGGCTAAGGTTGGGTATAGGATGCCAAAGTTCACTCTGGATAGGACAAGCCCTCATATATATACAAAATACACTTTAACCCTTCCTACCCGGGCTGTCTTACCCAATAACGGTCGCCCCTACCCGGGCGAAATGGCTGAAAAATGTCTAGGCCTAGGCTACCGTATTTATGTTTATTTTCACTGCTAGAACTTTCCCACTCATCTATAATCGTAGTGCGGTTTTCAATCTGTATTTGGCGTTGAGTAGAGCTCTGTAAGTCAACTGGTTCAGTTGTGATGACGATTTCAGTGGAGCCAATATTGCAGAGATGTTGCCAATATGGGGGCTTTTCAGACACTAATTTCGTCTGACGTCAGAACAATAACATTGAAGAGTCTTCTCCTTCTTGTTTTCGGAGGTGCGGTGACGCAACGCTTGGGTTTGTTGACATACGTCGTACGCACGGCGTTCAGACCAAGCTCAATTAGGCTATTAAGCTGCTGCCTTAGGTAAGGCATACCGGGTAGCGGCCCTTCTTTCGAGCTGTCCTTACCTAAGGCAGACCGGGTAGGAAGGGTTAAGCCTAAGTGATCCATAAAAAGTATGATTTCAGTCTCAGGCCCTATTGCAGGCAGCCCTGTTCCAGGCAGTCTCACATTAAATTTATAAAATTTATATCAGCTTCTAGAACCTGATTTCACGTCTTTCAAGGTCTACTAACCCTCCTTATTCACAAACTTGAAAGTCTTTACCAAATTTTGATCATCTATCTTTTCCACAAGCTTAAACCAACCAAGCCTGCTCGTCCACATCTCTATGCTGATAATATTAATGTTTCATTAGGTTCTGGTCAAACATACATACAATTTTAAGACTGAGTGTTCCACACATACGTGCAGTTTCAGTCTCATGTCCTAATGGCGGCGTTCCAGGCAACCCTGTTAAGGGCTGCTTCACTTGTCAAGTTCTTGGATTTGAGATCGGCACGTATAGTCCGATCCCAGGTCTTCCTCGGTCCACCCCTTGGTGCAGCTCCCTCCACAATCACAGACCTGCATCTTTTCACCCAATTTTGTTCATCCATTCTCTCCACATGTCCATACCATCCCAGTCTACTTGTACGCATCACCTCGCTAACTCTTTATACCTAAACGTCTCCTCAGCTCAAAATTTGTTATTCTATCCTGTAGCCTGGCCCCACACATCCATCTCACCATTCTCATCTCATTACGTTCCATTCTGTTGACATCCTCTACTTTAACGGCCCATGTTTCTGAGGCATACGTCATTGCACTTCTAACACATGAGGCATACACCTTTCCCTTCAGGGGGAGAGGCATTCTTTTCATGGTCAGGATTGGTAGCAGTTCTCTGAACTTCCCCCAGCCACATCTAATTCTAGCAACAGTGGCAGCCTCGGCCCCACCACCGGCAGAGATGGTATCTCCTAGGTAACAAAACTTGTTCACCAGCTCCAATGACTCATTTCCAAAATTCACAGCCACAGGATCATCACTTACCACTAGCTCGCCTTTGCACACTACGCACTCAAATTTCTCTATTTCTGACTTATCCTTCGGCAGGGGTCCCTTTATTCTACTACAGCGCTTACTCCCATGGTGTACCCAACATCGACAGATGCTACATTGAATTGAGTTAACGCCCACACCCTTTCCACACACTGCACGTTGGTATGCACCGCTCTTTTCCACATTGCTTCGTCTCAATCTACAATGCATAACCTTGGTTTTGTTAATATTGACTCCTTACACCCTTGCTCGCCATTCCCTCTCTCCATCTTCTGAATTTGGCCTCAAGCATCCTTGCAGATTGTCATCTATGAGAGAACTAAATCGTCTGCATAAAACAATTTCCAACGGGAGTCTGCATCTAAAAACGCTAGACAGTGCGCTCCAGGACCCTAACTAAGAGGAGGAGGCTTAACACTGAACCCTGATGGACTCCCACACGGACTGTGGAACTCAGTACAAAAACACACCTTTCACCCTCCACCACAGTTCGCGAATCCTCATACATCCTTCAATTATCACAGAAAACCACACGCACCATCCACTCTTCCACACCAAGTTTCCTCATAAGGGCCCACTGCACAATATCTCTAGCAACGCCTGGTCGAAGGCCTTCTGCATGTCTACAAACACAAAGGTAAAGATTCCCTGACTTTTATTATTATCTTTTTCCTGTATCTGCCTTACTACGAAGATAGCATCGGTTGATACCACGCCTGACTAATGAAGATAGCCTCGTTTGTACCACTCCTGGCATAAAACCAAACTGCATATCGTCAATGGACTATGCTTTTTGGCCCTGATCAAAAACTTCAAAGACTGCTCTCACAGACGACCTTCATGATTTGGTCAAGCATTTTCAGGCCCCCTATAATACCGCTCTATCTATCTTGGGGGGCTTTCGGGCCGGCGACTGGGGTTTTGTATGGGGGATTGTTGTGGTAATTTTTCCTTCCTTTCTCCCCTCGAGCTTTCGTCGGCGGCTTGACTAATTTTGGACCATTTTATTTCCATTTCTCTTTGCGTTTTTCTTTTTTCCCCTTCTAGTCTTAATCTGTCCCATTTCGGGTTGTGCCTCGGGCATCCTATATCTCATGTCTCCCTGGCCTGGCTAGGTCAGTAGAGCCTCCTGAGCCTGAATTTTTCTCATTCGGTTGCGCCTGAATACAAGTCGCCGAGCTGACTTGATTCATTCATTAATGCATTTTTTGCATCTCGGCTGTGATTTTTTTTATACCGTTAGTCCTGATATGTTCATTCTTGTGCCATTGAGCACTTTCTTGGTTGGGTGCTCTGCAGTGTAGCAGTTCTTTGCCTCGCCTTACTTCGGCCCTGCCCTGTATGAGCTCTGATGTGTAGCTCATGTGGTCCCCGGCTGAAACTGAATGAGAATGGCTAGAACGTCTGCGTGTCTTCATGGTCTTCACCTTCCCTAGATTGTTCACCGTCCTGCCCGTCCCTATCTATCTTGACTTGATTAGTTTTCCATCTTGATCAAATCCTTCGCCGGCCAGCCCTATGAAGAGGTTTCTTTGTGGAGCTCATTGGTCTGGGTTACCCTCCAGACCCCGTTTTTTTTGGCTCTGAGGCAAATCCATAACAAACACGGCCAGACCCAACCCAACGGGCTCTGAGGCTCCGAGTGCTTGCGTACGTTCTTTCGAATGGCGCGCGTTAAATTTTTGGTGTCGTGGGTGGTGGATGGCTCCACCGGACAGACATCGTGAACTACGCCACGATAACAGTCTCTACGCCCGACGCCACATGGATAGTACGCCGAAAAAGTGATTCCTTTTGTCCCCACGCTGTGTCCCGAATACCGTGCTCCCACGACGGCCCAGCCCAAGCTCGTCGCGTCTTACGCAGACTAGCCACCGCCTAAATGTGTTATCTCCCGGAGGTATTGAGGAGACAGTGAGAATTTATGAGCGTGCCTGATGCACAGTCAATAATGTTGTATGATGAAAGCAGTGATAAATCGGCTTAATTATCAGTCCAGTGATTATGGCGAGCCAGTGTGACAAAGACGCTCAATTCCAATGGGATTTGCGAGTGAACATGAGAAGTGATGAGAGTGATAAAGTGAAGTAGCAGCGTTCGCAAGGACGCTGTGTTTAGAGCTGAAGACAGTGAAGTGGGGAACAGTGATTGGTTGGAGAGTTCAAAAGGTCACTCTCCAAGTTTCAGTTGAGTGACACGACTCCAAGCCCTTCGCCATCTAAATCGACTTTCAAGCTACGCTTTTATCAGAAGCAGGTATTTTGAAAAGGCGGGCCCCGCGGCAGCCAAGGAAGAAGCCCAAACACTTGGTGAGGATTAGACTGTGAGTGAGGGTGAGCGTGGTGACTCATCTCGCCCCGCCATTGTCTCCCTTATCTCCCAAAGCCACACAAGATGACCCGTCGCCCGCCATTCTTACCCACCACCTCACCCCCCACCACTGCCAAGGGTTGAGGAAACCCCCACCTTCGGCCTATTTACCCTCCTAGGTCCCCCGACAGGAGACATACTGCGAGCGAGAAGGGGAAAGGCAGGAACTATGTGAAAAAGGGACAGAAAACTAGGCGGGCCTTGTTCAGGGCTCCCGCATCGTCTACCCCTTCCGGCCCCAGCCATACCCCCTCAACTTTCCCCACGGTCCTCCTCCCCACCTCTCCAGCCGTCCACTATGTTCCAGACGAAGTTTTTGCGCTCGCATCACCACTAACCTGGGACTAGTGAAAGTGAAAACATTTGCTTTTTTGGCCACTCGTCGCAGGCCAAGGATCCCAGGACCTCGGGGGTAAATAGCCCTCACCTCGCCACTACTCCTTTCCTCCCCGACCTCGCCCCCCACGCATCACTCGGTCCCCGCCAGATTATGTGGGGGACACTGACGATGATGGGCACCTCACAGATGAATCGGGGCCCATGACTATATAAGGCCACCGTCAGGGCAATAATGACCACTCTGACGACGACTACGACGAATCTATGGACATGGACGACCCTCAACCCATCCGCTCCCCTCCGCTTCGCTCGCGCTCCGCCTGGGGAGTCGTGCTGTGGGCCGCGCCCTGGCCGCCCTGGCCGCCTGCCGCCCTGGCCGCCCTGGGCTTGCGCCTCCTAGTATGTCCGTGTGCGTGCTAGGCCACAACACCTGGGAGCTCCTCGTCAGGCGTTGCCAAGACCCATCTACTACGTTTTTCAGTGGCAAGACGTGGCGGACGGGGAAAATGTACAAAACCCTGATGTACCAGCTTTTTGATGAGGTACAGGAGGGTTCAGGAATTACCCCCAATTTTCCCGCAGGCCCCAAAAATGCCTCCACCACATGAGCTTTTTGAGGCCTTTTTTGATGAGGAGGTTACCGGATTGGTCAGCAAGGAGACAAACAAGCAGACA
>CM064509.1:23239949-23547176 GCA_032716605.1 Paralithodes platypus | reverse complement strand
AATAATAATAATATTTAAAGTTGCAAGCAACATTGTTCGGGGTTCGACGGTTTTGCAAGCAGGGTATTGTG
Source organism: Paralithodes platypus (assembly GCA_032716605.1). Taxonomy (NCBI): domain Eukaryota; kingdom Metazoa; phylum Arthropoda; class Malacostraca; order Decapoda; family Lithodidae; genus Paralithodes; species Paralithodes platypus. The sequence continues at coordinate 23,547,105 of CM064509.1, read as the reverse complement.
TTGGATACAAATGCTGTGTCACAGATATCAAAAGATCATTTAACTTATCGGGCATGGAGAAACTACAGAAGGACCAGATTGTGCAAACAAACAAGAGTGATAGAGGGAGAGATTGGCTGTAAAAGGGATCTGCCTCTATCCGTTTAGTAACAGAGTTATAAATATGTGGAATAAGCTACCGAGTGCAATAATGGGATCAAGAACAATAGAGCTTCAACTTGAAATAAGATAGAACGAGATGGGTTGGGTGTGAAAGGGATCTGCCATATGTAGGTCAATCGGCTCTGGAGAATCCCGTTTTCTTATTTTTTTGTATTTTCTCATTTGTGAAGGAGAGAGAGGGAGTATGGCAAGAGAGAATAGGATGTCGTAAACGTAAGGAAGATAGCGATAAATATGAGAGAGAGAGAGAGAGAGAGTGCGGGATGGGTTGGGTGTGAAAGGGATCTGACATATGTGGGCCAATCGGCTCTCTGCAGACTCCGGTTTTCTTATGTTCTCATTTGTGTGAGAGAAAGAGAGACTATGTCATAAATGTAAGGAAGACGGAGATAAATGGGAGAGATCGAGTTTTTATGAGATGGGTTGGGTGTGAAAAGGATCTGTCTTGTGTGGGCCAATTGGCCCTCTTCAGACTCCCATTTTCTTATGTTCCTATTTCCAGAGGTGGGCGCGCTCCGGTGGGACCGGTAATGCGGCAGCGCTCCGCGCTCATCAGACATAAGGTAATGCGGCAGCGCTGACGCGCTCCTTTTGTCAGCAGACCCGATGTGCTTCCCGCTCCGCGCTCCCAAAAATAGGTATATAAAAAACAAAACAAACAAAACAGCTTCTAGAAGTTATTTAATTATTTACCTTTGTCCTTCACTTTGTCCTTTGTCTTTCACTTCACTAAATTCCAAGAATTCAAAACATTAAAAAAAACTCAAGTCATGGTGTCTTTCTGAAGTTTAAATGTTTAAGTTTCTCACTTTCTCAGTTTCTGTTATTCTTTATGTCATATCAATGAATCAAATGTCAATGATATGATATGATTGATATAATTGCAAATGTCAATGATATGATATGATTGATATCATTGTGAGTTGTGACATTGTGACTGTCCATTGATATCTATGATATGACATAAAGAATTACAGAAACTGTCCAAACTGAGAAACTTAAACAGTTAAACTTATCAAGCTAACAGTCTAACAAGCCCTAACAATACAATGACAACAATACACATGATTACATTGATTAGTATTTACTATTTAGTTGATTACATGATTAAATGAATAATAATTTAATATCATAATATCATTAATAATTTAATATGATATGAAATTGATTATATTATGATTATTGGACCCGTCCAAGCTGTCCACAGACACTCAGACAGGCTCGGGCTATACCACTGCCAGACTTACCCTTAGGCCCCTTCGTAAGCTGTAACTTGCCCGTAAGGTTTACTTTGCGTTAGCAAAAGCCCCCCAAAAAAAAAATTACAAGTTAACAACTGTAACACTGTCAGTCTGTCACTATCATAGTATCACTGTATCACAGTTCACTAACACCGTGGGTAACACCGTACGAACGGTACGATGACTATACACGATAATGACGTTCTTGTACCTGTTGTTGACAGGAAAAATCGCCTCCGGAGCGCCAGAAAGGAGCGCGAATTTTTAGCTGCGCTCCCCGCCTGCACTCCGATTTCAGAATTTTGCCGCTCTTCGCTCCGCGCTCCTCTATATTGGTAATGCGCACCGGATCGCAGAGAGCAGAGCGCCAAATGGCGCGTACCTGCCCACCTCTGCCTATTTCTTACAAATGTGTTTTGGTTGCAGGTATATGATAATAGGGGTGTATAGTAAGTAGTGTAAATAACAGGTAACGTATATGAGATGGGTTGAGTATGAAAGGGATCTGCCTTATCTGGGCCACTTGGCTCTCTGCAGAGGCGTTTTACGAAAGCGTGGATGGGCATATTAAAAGTGCGGCGGTTTATCTACGAAAGCGCGTTTTTTTTTATATCAAAAGCGCAGCTGAATTTTGTATAATTTGCGCGTTTTTCACTCCTCTGGAAGTCAGATTGTGTAGCAGTTTTTTATTGATCGCTCACTCCTTCTGTTAGCCAGATTGTTATCGTCTGTTGCCCCATGATCACCACGGGGAGGTGGAATTAAATTAGTACAAACCACTCAAAGTTACATGTTTGTTCTTGCTGTGAATCGGAAACCAAAACATTTCATATAATTTCGTCTGCTTATTTCCCCTGAATTAATTTTTTTGTACTGTGAGATGGCATACTCAGTCCTGTCTCGGTCAACTTTGCGTGCAATTGCTGGTTGACCGATACTCCTTATCTTAACATACACTAATGGACTATGATATCCATTACATAAGCCATGTATGGTGTAATTTTGATAGAAGACATTTGGACAACTCTTGAAAGTCCCATTATCGAAGATCTCCTTAGCAGAGTTCACCAGAAATGCAAGATTAGTTGTACTGTACATGAAAGGATAACAATTCCAGTTTCTGGACTATTTTTCAAGGATAAAATATTCATCTTTGATGGAAGTAGTATTCATGGAATCACGAATTTAAGGTAATACAGGATACACTTTCTGTCTTTCTCGGTATAATGACTGTGCTATAAATCTTATATCACCAGATTCTGATACATTATCAGAACATTTATGCAGTACCGTTCTAAAGAGCTTAGCAGGTCTTGCCGTCATGTCATCACTCGCCTTCCGTTTCACTTGTGCACACACTTGCTGTCTTTCAAGTATTTTTTCATCTTTGTCATGGTTATTTTCCAATTGTACCAGAACAATGGAAGTCATTGTGCTGTCTATTTTAAGTATACCGTATATTCTTTCCTCCGTGGTACCATGGGCTGACTGACTTGCTCCAACAACTATCTGTGCGAGCATCGTGTGAAGCAATATGAGACACCGAACGATAATTAATAACATAGTGGGTATACTGGAATTACCTTGCCGCGCTTTTGATGGTTGTTTCAGCCGGAAATTTGAACGCGGTCACTTTTTGGAATTCGCGCTTTTGTAATGCGCCCCTCTGCAGACTCCCATTTTCATCTTGGTTGCATGTGTAAGGGATCTGCCTCATTTGTACCGGTGTGCAAACGAACAAAAGCGAGAGAGAAAGAGATTGGCTGTGTAAGGGATCTGCCTCTATTCGCTTGGTAAAAGAGTTGTAGATATGTGGAATAGGCTACCGAGTGCTATAGTGGGATCAATAACAATAGAGCTTCAACATAACATTTGATAGGACGAGATGGGTTGGGTGTGAAAGGGTCTCTCTGCAGGCTCCCATTTTCATCTTGGTTGCATGTGTAAGGGATCTGCCTCATTTGTATACCAGTGTGCAAACAAACATGAGCGAGAGAGAGATTGGCTGTGTAAGGGATTTGCCTCTATTTGTTTGGTAACAGAGTTGTAGATATGTGGAATAGGCTACCGAGTGGGATCAATAACAATAAAGTGGTTGATTAGGGTTGGGTGGTTGATTTGAGTTGGGTGGTTGATATGGGTTGATTTTGATTAAGTGGTTAATTTTGATTGAATGGTTTATTTTACTTGGGTTGATTGGTTTATTTGGGTTGAGTGGTTGATTTGTGTTGAGTGGTTGATCTGTTGATTTGGGTTGAGTGGTAGATTTGTGTTGATTAATTGGGTTGATTGGTTAATTTGGGTTGTGTGGTTGATTTTGGATTAGAGGTTGATTGGTTGATTTAAGTTAATTTGTTGTTGAATTAGGTTGCGAGGTTGATTTTTGTTGATTGGTTGATTTGGGTTGAGTTGTTGATTTGGGTTGATTGGTTGATTTGGGTAGAGTTGTTGATTTGGACTGGCCTTAAGGAGAGTGGTGTTTTTGGTAGTAGTGGGGTGGATAAGTGCAGATTTTACCTTGAATCGTTCAAATGATGATACAAGCACCATATTTGACATGAATATTCGCGAGAGGCTATATTTTAAGAAACAATTGTTAGCCACCTGAAAATGCCATTATTCAAGATGGCCGCCAATGCAATAACATTTTGAAATGAAATATGACACAGATGTCCAACATAGAAGATATTGGTACCAATTCTAATGTTATTTACTATGCTGGAAACGATGCCATCATTTTTAAATGTCTCACAATCTTATAAACCACTTAAAAATGCAAGATGGACACAATTTTTTCAAGATGGCTGCCAACGAGTTCATGAAAATACACATTGTGATGCACAATTTGATCAGTACGTCCGATATGAATGATAGTGGCCACCATTTTGGATATTATATCAAAAGTTGCCCAATACAAAAATGCACCTTGTGTCAAAGTTTGGTCCCGATCCAACAAGCAGTTCCGGAGTTATTGCGTAAAAACCGGACTATATATATTTTTATGGAAGAATGCAATATTCTTGAACCCCTGAAGACGTTGCTTGTTATTTGAGGGGATACAAAGCTGTGTCACAGATAGCAAAAGATCATTTAACTTATCGGGCATGGAGAAACTACAGAAGGAACAAATTGTGCAAACAAACAAGAGCGAGAGAGGGAGAGATTGGCTGTATAAAGGGTCTGCCTCTATTCGTTTAGTAACAGAGTTGTAGATATGTGGAATAGGCTATACCGAGTGCTATAATGGGATCAAGAACAATATAGAGCTTCAACTTGAAATTAGATAGAACGAGATAGGTTGGGTGTGATTTGTGAGGGAGAGAGAGTATGGCGAGAGAGAATAGAATGTAAACGTAAGGAAGATAGCGATAAATATGAGAGAGAGAGAGAGAGCGCGGGATGGGTTGGGTGTGAAAGGGATCTGACATGTGTGGGCCAATCGGCTCTCTGCAGACTCCGGTTTTCTTATGTTTTCATTTGTGAGAGAAAGAGAGAGACTAGGATGTCATAAATGTAAGGAAGACAGAGATAAATGAGAGAGTTGTTATGAGATCGGTTGGGTGTGAAAAGGATCTATCTTGTGTGGGCCAATTGGCTCTCTACAGACTCCCATTTTCTTATGTTCCTATTTCTTACAATTGTGTTTTGGTTGCAGGTATATGATAACATGGGTGTATAGTAAGTAGTGTAAATAACAGGTAACGTTTATGAGATGGGTTGAGTGTGAAAGGGATCTGCCTTGTGTGGGCCACTTGGCTCTCTGCAGACTACCATTTTCATCTTGGTTGCAAGTGTAAGGGATCTGCCTCATTTTACCGGTGTGCAAACAAACAAGAGCAAGAGAGAAAGAGATTGGCTGTGTAAGGGATCTGCCTCTATTTGCTTGGTAAAAGAGTTGTAGATATGTGGAATAGGCTACCGAGTGCTATAGTGGGATCATTAACAATAGAGCTTCAACATAAAATTTGATAGGACGAGATGGATTGGGTGTGAAAGGGATCTGCCGTGTGTGGGCCAATCGGCTCTCTGCAGATTCCCATGTTCATCTTACTTGCATGTGTAAGGGATCTGCCTCATTTGTACCGGTGTGCAAACAAACGAGCGACAGAGAGAGACTGGGTGTGTAAGGGAGAGAGAGGCTCCCTATTTCTATGTTCTCATGAACTAGTATGTCGTAATCGTAAGGAAGACAGCGATAAATAAGAGAGAGAGAGAGAGATAACTAATACGTAGCCTATAGCAACACTCAAACAAGCACACACATAGCTACACAAACACACACATGCCTATCTAGCGACAATTATATACTTACTCTCTCTCTCTCTCTCTCGAACTGTCCCGTTAACATAGCATACACACTCCCCCCTCCCCCTTCCATCACTTCGTATGTACGATATTATTTCCGTCTTTTTTACTGTGTATGGATTAAGTTATTGGTGTTCACTCTTGACATAGGTGTCCTGCTACTTCTGCATGCATACATAATAGCATGAAAGTGATCAATACACGCATATGAAGCTACGTAATTCGTATATCGGGGTCCCTTCAGAGCTATGACATCCTTGGAGGAAGGATACTAAAGCAGGGAGTGTCAGGGTGAAACAGTGAAACCAACCTCCCGTGCTTCTACCTTCCAGTACTTTGATAATTATTTATTCAATATAAGAGTTAGGGCTACAGATCGTAAAGAGATACTTATATATTAATTATATGTTACTAGATTACTATAGCCTATCATTATTTTTACTTATCTATATGATTCAATATGATCAGTTAGCCAGATTCGCCAGTAGCCTACCTGCCAATATTTTATCTGGCTTCACGTTTACATAGGGTACGTTCTACCTGCTATCTCTCTCCCCCTAACAAGTAAATTACTCAGTGTTGCCAATATAGCTACTTTAACGCTACATCTTAAAATGCTACATTTAGCTTGCATTTTTGACATTAGCAACATAATTTCCAGTGATACTCTATAAATATCACACATTCTAGAACCATATTTAATTGTAAAACATGCAAAACCAGCCCTTCCAGAGGTTGTAGCATCATTCATACGAGTTTTTGCATTTATTAAATATAGATGATATTCTAGCTGCTTTTGAGAACGGAACTAGCGATATAGTCACTCCCTCTCTCGCTAACTACCCACGCAAGACTACTGCGCAGACTCAAACCCAGACTTGTTATATAGTCTATATTTGAGCTACACTTGTCCAAACTAGTTATATTAAGTTATGGCAGTGAGTTATGTGTAGCATGGAGTATGATTGAAAGCCTAAATCATAATTATTATGGGCAGATAAGGTTTATGTCAGCATAAAGTTCGTAATAGCAGGGTCAAGGCAGGGAAAGGAGCATTAGGAAAGGATTGTCCACTTCAATAGGCTTAGTGTAATTTCCCGACACCCAGCGCCGCCAAGCAGCTCATAGGTATATACAAAATCTGCCAGGCATTAACTGAATGGGGAGGAGGCGTTTTATTCTTTAGAATTCCTTATTGTTCGCACATTCACACACTGTATACATGCAAGTGGTCTTCAGAGTATCATCTTAGTTTGTATAAACAATATCAAGAGGGAAACAAATGGCTTGATCAACATGTTATCACCTATTGGCCTCTAGAGGCGCCACCGTCGCTGTAGAACAGATTTATTACATTGAGTGGGCTCTCCTCTTTTACACGTACCAGATTCCTTGGTGAAGGCTGTCACACGGGCAATTGTCAAACTCTGAAGGTCCATATCATTGTTATTAAACAAAGCATTTGGCAAAGGGAGGAATTGTTAAAAACCTTAGTCAATACTCTGCTATTCACCAAAAATAAATTTGAATTATCATTATTATTTGGTAGGGTAGGTATGTATAGGTAGGTTGGCTAAATAATTGGTGGAATTCGTAGGGACTCGAACTGTTTTGAGAGAGTTAAATAAAACAAAAAATAATAGATCTGAATAATTAATCGACTATGTTATTAAGCAAAACTAGGGGATGCGTGGAAGCCTATAGACTGTAGACTGTAAACTTTGTGTGGGTAGCGAATACGGTTTTAAAGTCATTTAAGAATAGACAGTTTTCAATGCTGCGGCCAAACTATTCCACCCATTTATATTCTTTTGGTATCAAAACGTTCGGAATCGCGATCGCGACTCGCAAGCCTCACCCAACTACGCAAACATGGCTTTGATCATCAGCGTAGTTTTCAAGATGTGGAATTTTAAGTGGAATTCGAGTTTTTTTCAAGATTGCCAGAAAAAACCCCATGTGCAAAAGCAAAACCCTTTCTATAACATTTGCGGAGCATTAGTAGTGGAGTCCATATGCCAAAGCCCAATCATTTCCTATGAGTGGGAGAGACTGTATTTAGGTGTCAAATGTTTTGGGAAATTGGCTGCCACGGACCTGTTTGGCCACCATACTGGATGTTTAGCATATCAAAAGTTGCCCAATACAAAAACGCACCTCTTGTGAAAGTTTGATCCCGATCCAAAAAGCGGTTCTGGAGTTATTGCGTCAAAACCGGCGTGTAAAAATAATTTGGATGAATAAGTAGGTTTAATGATTACAATAAGGGTTCCCAGTTGGGGTTGAACCCCTAATAATAATAATAATAATAATAATAATAATAATAATAATGAGAATAATAATTAAAGTTGCAAGCAACGTTGTCTAGGGTTCAAGCAGTTTTGCAAGCAGGGTATGGTATTGGATACAGGAGCCGTGTCACATAATATTATATCAAAAGATAATTTTACTTATGGAGCATGGAGAAACAACAGAAGGAATAGATTATAGCCATTTTAGCTGTGGCCATTATTTTAGGTGTGTAGCTCTTTTGGTTGGGGCCGTTTATGAGTGTGGCTGTTTTTCGTTGTGGCCATGTATGATCGTGGCCATTTAAGTTGTGATTTTTGTTATCATTCTGACTTTGCTTCAGCCTTTGTGGTGTTGTCATATTTAAGGTTATTACTTCAATATTACTTAATACATCCTGTGTTATGTTTTATATTTTGAGCATTACTACAAAAACCAGCAGAACAGGGCAGTACTAAGGAAGTGCTAAGTGGATGATAAGGACAGCTGGAACTCCTGTTTCTTCCCCTGGCCTCCCTTGCTGATCCTTTCTGTGCCTCACCAATATTGAGAGCAACCCCAGCCTGCCCTCCAAAACACCTTCTCTTTCTATCAATACATTATACCACAAACATGTTACATATTACACTACCTTTTCAAAAATGTATATCCAAATACAAAATAATTATAATATGAATCAACGCCCCGCCTCGGAGTCCCCAGGCGCCCCCCCCCCCTGGGGACTCCCATAAATAAACCAGCCGAACAGGGCAGGACCAGAAATACCCCCATTGATCTGACTCATGATATCAACTCATCAAAATACTCTGGGCTGCTATCTTCCACTCTCACTAAATTTCTGCAAAATTTGTGGCCTCTCTTCTAACTTGACTCTGTTGAACACCACCTCTCCTCTGCCAACCCTGATCTTCTCTTTCTCACTGAAACTCAGTTGACTAAGGCAACAGACAGCAAACCCTTCTCTATATCCTCCTACTATCTCTATCCTCAATTCAATGTCAAAGATGGATGATGCGTGTGCGTACGCAACAATCTTACTTGCTCTTGTGTTCTCAACTTTGACTCTACTGAATTTTCTACTATCTGGCTTAAGCTATCTTGTCACTCTCTCGCTAAATATATCTGTGCTGTTTATCTCTGCCCTAATGCTACTATCCAAAATTCTTTGACTATCTTACTTCTAATGTGGAACACATTCTATCCATCTCTCCCTTCTCTGAAATCTCCGTCTTAGGAGATTAATTTCAATGTTCACCACTACCAATGGTTTTCCTCTCTTTTCACTGACCAACCTGGTGAGCCTACTTCTTTTCTATCCTAAATTACCTAAAGCAGCTAGGTCTGCACCCCACCCATATCCCAGACCGTCTTGGAGATCGGCCCAACATCCTTGACTTATTTCTAACCTCTAATCCTTCTGCTTATAATGTAAATCTTCTCTCTCTGTTGGACTCCTCTGATCATAACCTATCTCCGTCACCTGTCCTATCTCTCCAGTACGGCCTTCTGACCCCCCAGCCAGCAACTCATGTGGCACTTTGGCGATGCCGACAGGGAGGCTCTATGGCAGTACTTCTTTGATTTCCCATAGAATGATTTTTACTTCCGTGGCCGGGGACCCTTGGAGTGTGCCGAGCGCATAACCGAGGTAAATTTTTCGGGCATGGAGGCAAACATTCCATTTCCTTTCTCTCAGTCTAATGGAAAACAAACTTTGGTTTATTCACGCTTGTTCTACTGCTGTCCGCAATAAGGAGGAAGCATTCACACGGTACCGCCGCCTTCAAACTTAACAATCTCGTGCTTTATATGTTTCTGCCCGGAATCAAGCCAAATCTGTTCTTTGACTAGCCAAAAACTCTTTCATCATTAAAAAGTTTTCTGAACTTTCCAACTCTAGCTCTTTCCATGCTTTCTGTCATCAAGCCAAGAACCTCTCCAACAATTTCACTTCCTCGTCTTTCCCTCCCCTTTTCCACGCTAACGGCATTACCGTCACTTCTTCTGACAAATTTAAACTCTTCGTTCAAACTTTCACTAAAAACTCCACCTTAGATTATTCCGGTGCTATTCCTCCCTCTCCACCCCCCTCTCACTTACTTATGCCTAATATCATAATTTATTTTGAGAATATATTTTCTGCCCTCTCTGGGCTTAACGCCTTAAGAGCGGGTGGGTCGGTAACTTCTATTACCCCCCATGCGGGTGATTTTACCCTAAATGGGGTTGTTTCCGTGCTCTTTTTCATGCATAAACAAGACCCAGAGCGTAATACAAGTATCTATCTCTGAAAGGGCGTAAACAGAGCTTTCCAATGACACCCGAACCATCCTTCTACGACCACTGGTTCTCTTGCAATGATCGTGCAACACGAGTGCAAAAACCCTAAAAATAAGGTAATTTCCTTACACAATTCCCTGTGTAGCGAGTGAGAGAGGGTGGAGGAGGGTGTAATAAATTTCAGTCGACCCATGGCGGTCAGGAGGGAATCTATGCTCCTCGCACTGCTCAGCTCTCTCTCACAGCACATTAAGTGCTCAAAATTGCACTCGACATCTGTCGAGGCCCGCATATGGGCACGTTTTCTTTAACTCGACATATGTTGCACGCCGATGGTTAAGGGTTAATACTATGAAGGTGTACCTCCTGTTGTACTAAAAAATGGGTTCTTCCGTGCTGACTCCTTGCCTAGGCAAACTCTTCCGTCTCTGCCTTTCCTCTAACGTTTTTCCTTCTTGCTGGAAGTTTGCTCTTATTCAATCTGTCCCAAAGAAGGGTGACCACTCTCAACCCTCCAACTATCGTCCAATTGCTCTCATTTCTTGCATATCTAAATTTTTTGAAACTATTCTAAACTCAATGTCTTTACCCGGCAAGACCGTATTTGCATGTTGACAAACGTAGTTATATGTGAATTAACTGGTGTCATCATCGTTGGTCTACAAATCAAAAGAAAATATTAAATTATGAACACTTAAAAGTATTACAAGTAATTAGAACATAAAAATATATGGGGCAGATTGATATGGTTAATACGAAGGAGGGATAGTTTAAACAAAGTTAAGCAGGTGCTATGATACAGTGGAGTTAAGGGAGGGTTTTAATTTTGAAATATAGAGAGCTTCTAAAACTCTAATATCAGCATGTTGACAGGAGTCCAAAATATTAAAATGATCTTTTCTCACACCAAAACCATAAGATATAGCGTGTTCCCGTACAGCTGAGTAAGGAGACGACTTGAGAGGTAGGCCTGTTCTACTAGACTGACCTATGTGCTCGTCAATTCTAGTCTTGAAAGCTCGGTATTAGCTTCCAATATACCCTATATTGCCCTCGCTGCCAGGCAGGGTACTACTGTCAAAGGAATCAGAGCATTTCTAGGAATGGCCAAACTCGCCCAACCTATGACCAAGAGACTCGAGAAAGGAAGAAATTTTGTCTGGGACCAATGTTGCCAAGAGGCTTTCGAAACCTTAAAACAAAAGTTAACCTCTAACCCCATTATTTGTCATCCCGATTTCACTAAACCTTTCCAGCTGTACACCGATGCCTCTGATGAAGGGCTAGGGGCAGTATTGGCCCAGAAGCTTGAAGGCAAGGAAGGCATAGTGGCCTGTGCCAGTAGGACCTTAAATAAAGGGGAAAAGAATTACAGTGTAACCAAGAAAGAATGTTTAGCTTTAGTATTGACAGTGCAATAGTTTCGACCCTATTTAGCTGGAGTACATTTTTAAGTAATCACTGACCATCACAGCTTATAGTGGCTCCGAAAGGTGAAGACTGAAGACAGACTATTTGTTAGGTGGAAACGAATTGTGGAGGAATATTTATTCGATGTTAGGCATCGACCGGGCAAACTACATACAAATGCTGATGGAATATCCAGATTACCTGTAGCCCCGTACAATCCACTCAGCGGAAAAAGAAAAGAAAAGAAGCCTACACAAAACAAAAGGGATAAATTTTGGTTAACTGAGGGGGCCTGGAGGGACTCTAAAGATCGTGTATTGTTAGATTATTTCGAGGCCAAACACATGATTGAGATCCTACATGGACGAGACGAGAAGGGGGCTCACTTAGGCCAGACTAGAGTTTGAAGCAGTTCAATGAAAGGTACTGGACCTTTCGGGCTGACAAAATAGTCAAGGAAGTAGTGCAAAGTTGTTAGGTGTCAGAGAGGGAAGGATGGACTAGGACCCAAACAACAAGCAGGGCACATTCTTGCTGGAAAGCCCTGGGAAAAGTTGTCTGTAGATATTGTGGGGCCCCTGCCCAGAAAGAAAACAAAAGGTACATATTAACCTGTGCTGATGTATTTTCCAAATATACGGTTGTTTGTGCCATTCCGGACAAAAGTGCTGAGACCATGGCAAAGAGCATACTCGATAAAGTAATCTTCGTGTATGGCATCCCGGAGTCCATTATGAGTGATAGGGGTAGACAATTCAATAACGAGATCTGGCAACATTTGAGGGATACCTAGGATTACCAGATTCGGCATACCTCCCCGTACTGGCCACAAGGGAACGCTGTATGCGAGAGAAATCATAGGTTACTCGCGAATTGTGTAAGAGCTAATCTGAGTTTATAAGGGGAAGAGATAACCAGAGAATGGCCGGAACTATTACCAGAAATAATTTGGGGAATTAATACTACAGTTTGCAGAACTACTGGATATTCCCCTTATGAAATAATATTCGGTGTTACACCTAAGTTACCCCAGGAACGACTCCTACCTTACGCTACCAACCGCACCACCTATTCTCGACCAGAACAATACCTAAAAGGTCAAAGGGAAAGACGTCGGCGAGTTCATACCCCGATAACGCAACGGCAACCCAAGAAACCTACTCTAACCAATTCTTATTACCGAGGGGAATACATTGTAGTCAAGAGACATGACCCTACTCGGACAGGTAAATTAGAAGAGAAATATGAGGGTCCATTCCGAGTTGTTGAGATAAATGGCCCGTACCAGGTCTGGTATTTACATGATGGGGATATTGTCTCTGCCACACATATCCGCCATACTAAACGGTACGAGGGAATTCTACCACCAGAGATGAGTGAATGGAGTAGCGAAGAAGAAAGTGAGGGAGAACCAGAATGTTGGGCAGAGAATAAGAACAACTATCCGACTCCTCCTGGCACGGAAGATTCATTGCGGAGAAATTGTCATAATGGGACTTTCCTGTTCTGGTCAATCCTGCAGTAGGAGAAAAGCCGAGTTAAACTCAGAATCAGAATGTGAAGAATGGGAAGGAACCGAGGAAATTATGACAGACTGGGAGAGAGAGACCAGAGAGTCGGTTAAATCTACGGACCAAGGGAGAGGAGTTTCAATTACTGATGGAGATTTTAATGATACTCAAAGTAGTGAGGAGGAAGAATTAATAGATATAATTCCAGAAAACGAGATGTTTAACAAACCTAGCATTAAAAATGTATCTCCTTCGACTGAAGTAACTAAGTCACCTGAAGGCCAGGTCACTGATATACTGAGCAATAGTAAAACTAAACACTTTAAGCCGACTGACTCCGCTGTAACAGTTACGCGTAGTGGTAGGGTTAGCCGTCCAACAATCAGGTACCTGGACCTGGGTATAAATAGAACGTCTGAGGTGTATCAGAGTCAGTTTAAAGGTACCATGCCTCAACCAAGCGACCCCCAGTACAGGCTCCGTCGTCTCATAGCAGTGGTTGACGGAAAGGGTCAGAGAGTGCAAACCTTACACACCCTGAAACACCTTCTCAGTCAAACTGGACAGATCTTAATTGCCAAGACAGCTGTGGGCAACCCAAACCCAGCTATCCAACTCCACCAGTGTATGTTACAACACAGTGGAATGATAGAATGGCAAGAAGAAAAAAACAACTTTAAAGGAACAGTATTAAGGCGATCAGGTGCTCACCTTATTCGAGAAGGAGATGGTAAAGGAGTAATTCCGTCCGCCTATCAGGGGACGGGATTAGCCCAGGTGAAGAGGTAAGGTTTAACCTTTAAAACTTGCCACGAGAAGACTCCTGCAACGCCCTCACTCTCCAACAATCAGCGACTCCCTGTGACGCAACGAGTAGAGCCGGTGGTATCTCCCTTTAAACGCTCGCCACTAACTTCGCTCCCAGTTCACACACGTATATTCTATCCTGGTAGGGGAAGCCGAGACTGAAGACTGAAAACGTGTGCGACACAGAGTACGTTTTTAAACTCATTTCTGAATAGACAGTTTTCAAATGCTGCGGCCAAACTATTGCACCAACTTCTATTCTGTTGGTCCAAAACGTTCGGAATTGCGAGCATCACCCAACTATGCACAAATGGCTTTGATCATCTGCATAGTTTTCAAGATATGGGTTTTCAAGTGAATTAAAGTTTTTTTCAAGATACCCGAAAAAACCCATGTGCAACGTAAAACCTTTTCTATACATTTTTGGAGCATTAGTAGTGGAGTCCATATACCAAAGTACAATAATTTTCTATGAGTGGGAGAGACGGTATTTATGTCTGAAATTGTTTCGGGAAACTGGCTGCCATGGACGTGTCTGGCCGCCATTTTGGATGTATAGCATATCAAAAGTTGCACAATACAAAAAAGCACCTTGTGTCAAAGTTTGGTCACGATCCGACAAGCGGTTCCGGAGTTATTGCATAATAACCAGTGTGGAAGAACAATTTGGAATGTTTTTGAAGTTTAACAATCACAATAGGGGTTCCCCGCCAGGCTTTGAACCCCTATTAATGATAATAATTATTTATTACTCAAAATGTTTAAGTTTATAATGATTGCTTTTGCTGAAGTTATTTACAATCGAATAATGCAATGAAGTAATGAACCACTCGTGTTAAGTCGTTGGTCGTGTAATAGCTTAACTCTCTCTCTCTCTCTCTCTCTCTCTCTCTCAGTACCCTCAAAGTTGGGTGAACAGAGTAAAACTGGTGATGATACATATGAGAACATTAACTTGAGCTCATGAAGACCTCTCTGTCGTATCTGTATCGCTCCCTTCCTATACCAGTGGGTGTGTGTGAGTTACACAGAGTTACACATATACTCAGACCACACAGAGCTTGCGGTCCCAACTAGGTAGTCCGGCCTTAGTACTACTAGACAGGGACAGTTTATAGTGGAAGAATACAACAGTAATTAGAAGGCTCTCTCCCAACTCTCCGGTCCCTCCGGCTAAAACGACGTATCGGAAAATAGAATGAAGTGTAACCTTATGGTTCAGGAAAGGCCCACAAGGAAAGTTTGTATATAGTATAGGAAGAAATTAGTTTGAAAGAGAAATTACACATGCTTACTGATTAATTAATGTTAATCCAATCTTCATTAGATGATCGTCCAGTCTTTTCTTAAATGTATCAATAGAATTACTGTCGACCACCTCCCTTGGTAAACTATTCCACTCTTTAACCACATTGTATGTGAAGAAATTTTGTGTCACATCTAAGGATGCCTTTTTTCAAATTAATTTCATTTTCAGAGAGAGAGAGAGAGGGTGTGTGTGAGTGCCAACAACATAGGACTATGGAATCAGGTAAGACCATAAGAGTGTCCACATAATATTTATAAATCTGTGAGATACATTGTTTCCATTTAATGATTTAACATGTAAACAAGAACACTCTACCGACATCATATTGATAGTGAACAAAATATTCCACCACAGTTTATGTATCGTGGATTGTATAAACATCTCTCTCTCTCTCTCTCTTTCCCTCTCTCTCTCTCTCTCTCTCTCTCTCTCTCTCTCTCTCTCTCTCACACACACACACACACACAAACACTCTCTCTCTCTCAATAAATAAATAAATAAATAAATTTATACATGTTAATAAGTCAAGTCAAGTCTCTCTCTCTGTCTCTTTTGTGAGAAAGAAGGCAAACTCATGAATTAGGTAGCTGGGGTTAAGGCACAACTGAAACAAAGAGACACTGAGAACACAATCCTGAAGAACGAAGTTTCTGAAGGAAGAAAATATATAGAAGAGTTGAAAAAGGAAATACATAGCATTAGAAGTGAAACTAAAAGTAAGAATGGCAGCTGATCCTTCAAACACCAGTAGTATAAGTCATGCAGGTGGGACAATGCCAGTCAAGGAGGTAACAAATGAAGCAGAAACTACGGAAGAGGCTGCGAGTCCTGCTACAGCTAGTGACCCTCGCTATGCTTGGAGAAAGGTCAAAAATAAAAAGAAGAAAAAGGCCAGACAGGAATATGAGGTTAACACCTCAAATAGATTCAGCACTCTAGATAGTGCCAACAATAAGTATGACATCCCTCAGTCCTCACAGAAAAGAGGGAAAAAGGATAGTCAAATGTAGAGTGGGCAGCGAAATGCTAGGCCTACTATGCATCATTCAGACAACAAAGGATACAAACTTAACATGTCAAGAAGGTTTGGTCTTGTAAGTGACAGAGAGACAAAAACAATTTTGATTGGAGATTCACAGGTCAAAGGACAAGAGTCTCACTTTGTTAAGTTTCGCCGAGATGTGCGAAATGTGAAGAGCCTCTCAGGTGCAAGGACTTCCAAGATCACAAAGGAAGTAGAAAAGTCTGGTCCAAGACTAAGGTGACGGCAATAATAGCAAAGGTCAGTAGTAATGACCTGTTCCTCAAAGAAAATATTGTCGGTGCCACAGAGTCAATAATAGGAAAGGTCATGACTTTGGCTGATGAGCTCCGACTCAAAACAGACAGAGGCATGATACTTGGTATTTTGCCCAGGATGTATGGACGTGATTGTGCTACCAGCAAAGCAATAGGCTTAAATGGTAGGTTAGCTGACCTGTGTACCCAGAAAGGGGTGACATTTGTGGACCCATTTAATGAGTTCTATGGGAAGCGCAACCTCTACGTCCGTGACGGTGTGCACTTAACCACTAGTGGTAAAATCAAACTTGGTGATTTCCTAAATCACCATCTTTACAGCTTGCTGAAGGCAAGCAAAAATATAGAAAGCACCCCCCAGCAGGAAAAATGCAAACCTTCATCAGTAACTGATCTCAAACTTCCAAAAAGAGGTCCCACAAAAGAAGGAGTTCGTCCCTCTGAGAGCAAGAATACCTCTCAACAAATGACAGAGTTCCCTAGTAGATTGAGTGATGACTCGCAACTCCGTCTAGACTCTACATCTCGGTTGCCAATTTCTGAACCACTAGATAGTGGTTCTTCTACCTCAGGTGAGGATTCACCAAGTATAGGAGATTGCAACACCTCTGATAGTGTACAGAGAAGTAGTGTGCAAGAATATGCACTACTTCCAGAAACCCCTTTCTGTTCGAGAAATGGGGCAAGCTAGGGTGTTTTAAGAAAAACCTGAATACCCTTAAGGTAGTATTATTTAATGCCAGGTCAACTAGGAATGCATTCTCCGAACTTCGGCCATTGTTGTCTACAGAATGCTTCGATGTAGTGGTTATCACTGAATCCTGGATTCACAGTGATACCAGAGATTATGTTGGGGAATTTGAAATACCTGGATATAGAATGTTCCACAAAGACCGAACCATTCAGGAAGGGGGCGGAATTCTTTTGTACATGAGAAATTTTCTAAACCCAATTGACTGCAAGATTACTGCTTGGAGTAGACCTCAGTCTAGGTAACTCTATCTATACGATTGTTCTGGTGTACAGGCCTCCACATCAAAATGTTGAAAAGGATGAACTTCTGTACACAAGACTGAGTGCCGTTATCGAGGGTAAAACCAGTGTGATCTTAGGTGATTTCAATTGCCTAGTAAACTGGGAAGCAAGAACTGCAGATGCTGAAGGTAGGCACCTTGTGGAATTTGTTAATGATAACTTTTTGACACAGTGGGTGAATGAGCTAACTAGAGGGAACAATATACTTGATCTTGAGCTTATCTGTTTGGGAATCACTCGGAGGTAGTGACCACAATCTAGTTAGGTTCTCTCTTCGCATCTTTAGCAGCAGATCCACCAGTCCTCAGAGGGCAAAACAAGATTTCCGTTGTGCAAATTTTGATGGCCTTGGGGAAAGCTTATCCCAGATCAGACTCGAGCAGTTTATGGAAGCAAAGCGGAATGAAGAACTCAGGGTTTCAGCCCTCTGCAAAGAGAGTCCTAAAGAGTTCTTCAGCTATGTGAACAACAGGAAGCCATTCAAAAGTAGCATTCAAAAGTAGGGAATCACGAGTGTCCCAAGAATTATCGGACAATTAGCTTGACTTCTATCATAGTAAAACTCTTAGAAGGGATACTAGTAGACAAGATAGTTGACTACCTAGAAATCCACAATTAAATTACAGATTCCCAACATGGATTCAGGCGACACTGATCATGTCTTACCAATTTGCTGGGATTTTTTCCATGAAATGCTGAGTGAGTATGACAAAAGTAGAGCCATAGACATCCTTTATTTAGATTTTCAAAAGTGCCTCATTGCAGGCTAATGTGAGTGTGCTAGGTATCAATAAAGAGGTCACAAATTGGATAGAAAGTTGGCTAACAGGTAGACAACAACGAGTGGTAATCAAAGGTATTTCTTCTGAGTGAACTTCAGTCACTTCTGGAGTTCCACAGGGATCTGTCCTTGGCCAACTACTGTTTATCATATATGTCATTGACATCGATATTGCTCTGTTGAGTGTGATCTCCAAGTGTGCAGATGACATAAAGCTTGAAATGAATGTGAAAGACCCAAAAGGGGTTGAACAGCTCAGGATGGACCTCAACAGACTGGGTGAATGGTCGGAGACATGGCAGATGCCTCTAAACTTGGAAAAGTGCAAGGTGATGCATATCGGCCAAGCAAACCCCAATTCAGGCTATTCACTATTGGGAGTGCCTCTGGAAGTGACTGACTTGGAAAAGGATTTGGGTGTTCTGATCAGCAGTGACCTAGAGTTTTCCAAGCAGTGCAATGAAGTAGAGATGAAAGCTCAGAAATTACTGGGCTATATTAACCCTCTCCGACATATGACGCGATTTTGAGCCTATTAGGGATACCTTAAAGCCTTTGTTACCATCAGGGGTATTTAGAAACCTTTAGTTTAGTTACTTCAACCTCTGCAGTTGTCTTTGAGTTAGCTGTGGGCAGAAAACTAATTTTGGAGAGGTAATTATAAGAGTGAGAGAACTCTATTTCTTATTGCTAATCTGACAACCTCTGTGTCATATGTGCGTGAAAGGGTTAAGAGGCAATTTCAGTATAGAAATAAGAAAATATTCCTCACACTTTACAACGCTCTGATACGGTCTCTCCTGGAGTATGCTATTCAATTCTTGTCTCCACCACTCAGGAAAGATATAGAGCGAATGGAAAGAGTACAGTACAAGCTAGGGCTACAAAGCTTATTCCATCGCTTAGAAGAATGAGTTATGAGGACCGGTTGAGAGCTCTTGATCTATTCCCGTTGGAGACACGCAGACTACGAGGTCAACTCATTGAAGTTTTTAAAATACTTAATGGGTTTTACAATGTGGATTATAGCAAAATGATTAGCCTAAATATGAATACAACATGCAACCATGACTGGAAATTAGAATTGAAAAGCTTCAGCACTGGTATCTGTGGAAACTTTTTCACATATAAGATCTGTTCTACCAGGAACAAACTTCCCTCTGAAGTTCTAAATAGTTCTTCAGTATAGCAGTTCAAGAAGAATGGTATTTTGCACACTCTGTAAAGAGTGTAGTGCACTAAACAGTCTCTCTATCCTTCCACTTCGAGTGTCTCCTCGGAATGGACCGCAAGGGCTCCGAGATACTAACTATTCCTTGTAACTCCTTGCAACTCTCTTTCTCTCAACTAACACTTCAGTAAGGAACTCGCAGAATAAAATAGGCAAACTTTCAATTAACCTTTTCAAGCAGATGTTGATATTTTTCCACTGCCGGCATTTGGGTGTCAGTAGCAACGTTTCCATCGGATGCAAGAGGAGGCATTTCATTTTTCTAGGCTCCCTTATCCCTCATGTTTAGTCCTATAAATTTTCAGATTTTAAGACGTTCACCCCATTCGTTTGGCGATATTAAGACTTTTTGCCCCATTTTGTTGCTAATATTTAAACCTTTCGTGTCATTTAGGCATCAATTTTTTTCCTGGCGAGTGAAAGTGAGCCTGTAAATTAGGATGAACCAGCCTATGACCGGGATTTTTTCTACCGAATAATGTACACATTTATTTCAAAGGAGGAGCTTGGAAATGTTGTTTAAAGCTTGATGGAGGTCTACCAAGAAAAATAAATAAATAATGAACAAATAAAAAACAGACCAATGAATACTGACGACTAAATTACATCGTGAATTCTGCATTTCCACACTATTGAAATATAACCATATTGTATTGTTAAATGGCCATACAGTAGGTCTTCCCTTCTATTTACCACACTTAATTTCACCAGTTTCATTCACAACATCCCAGCATGCAATCACTCATAAAGTCACGTGAGAAGGCCATAGCACTCCTATCTTCTGATCTATCAATTATTTCTGATTGGGGCAGAGAAAACTTTGTTACTTTCAATGCCTCCAGGACCAAATTTCTCCTTCTATCTACCCGTCGCAATCTTCCACAAGGCTGTCAATTACTTTTCAACAATATACAAATCAACCTTTCATCTTCTCTCAATATTCATGGTGTATCCTATTTATCCAACCTTTCTTGGAGAGATCATATTACCACTCATGCTAAAACAGTTTCCCAGAAGTTAGGTGTGCTCAACTGTCTCCGTGGGTTCTTTACCCCCCCAAACAGCTTCCTTCTTTGTATAGGGGCGAGCCATATATCGAGTAGTGTTCACATGTGTGGGGAGGTACCACCCATACCGCACTTCTTGAAAGAGTAGAGTCAAAAGCATTTCGCCTCATCAACTCACTTCCTCTTACTAGTTCCCTATAATCTCTTTCTACACACTGCAAATTTGTATCTCTTTCACTCTTCTATCGCTATTATAACAATGAGTGTTCTTCAGAGCTCTCTCAGTGCATAACTCCTCCATTGTGGCGGGAGCAAGGCACCCGCCTTTCCACACAGTCCCACTGCTTCACGACGCAGTAAAGGATTTTCGGAAAAGAAGCAGAGCCAACCAAGGACCACCAGGAACAAGGATCGAGGTCATCGATGCCCGAGGACCACCAGGGACGAGGATCGAGGACCGTGGACCACCAGCGACGATCATCGAGGACCGAGGACCACCAGGGACGATGATCGAGGACAGCGAGGACCGAGGACCACTAGAGATGATGATCGAGGACCGGTGTCAGACAGGTACATAAATGTAGATCCGACCAGAACCAAGAATTTGATTACAGAGCATTCTGTGAATTCTACTGTATATTCAAAGCTTTAAAGGTTTTCTATGCAAATGCTCAAAGCATACACAATAAATGTTCAGATTTAGAGGAACTAGTGTTTACAGAAAATTACGATGTTATTGGCATAACAGAATCTTGGCTCAATACAGAAGACAGACTTTTAAGCAGAGTATTCACTTCCCGGTTATGTAATGTTTGAGAAAAGCCGAATAAATAAAAATGGAGGTGGCGTATTACTTTTTATCTAAGAAAGTCTTAACCCGACCCTTTTGTCAAAACCTCAAATTGTGACCTTCGACACATCCTTTGTGCTAATAAAGAATAATAAAGGTACAAAAATAATACTTGCATTAACATACAGACCTCCAGTCAATCAGTGCAAACTGACCGAGAAATTATGATCAAATTGCAGACGTAAGTAGCTCGCAAGATACCGTAATTTTTGGCGACTTCAATTTACCTGTGACCAAGTGGGGAGAAAGTATTACTTCACACTCTGGACAAAACCTGTATGCAAACTTGCAAGAGAGTTCGCTATATCAATTTGTAAGATCTCCAACCCATGGAAATAACGTCCTTGACGTTGTACTTTCAACAAAAGAAGAATTGATAGAGAATTTGCATGTCGGTGATGAATTTAATAACAGCGACCATCGTGCGATAACTTTCAGTTTAAAGTTTACCAGTAACGAACCAAATAGCAGCATCGAGAAAGTCCCTAATTTCAAGAAAGCAAACTTTTGTAAACTTAGAGCAATGTTTAAAGAAACTGACTGGAGCTTTCTAATTAACAATAACGACATAAATATATCTTGGGAATTATTCGCAAACACCTACCTAAAAGCAGTGCAAGACTGCATAACATCGAAAATACGGCGTACAGGCCATAATGATAAGCCCAAATGGTGGAATAAAGACTGTTTGCTTGCTAAAAAGTTTACTAATGATAGATTAAAATCCTCACAAAATAACGAAGAACGGGTGAAATTTGTAGAACTACGACGCAAAGCCAAAAAGTTAATTAAGCAAAGTAAAAAGACCCTGGAGTTACATGTTGCAAATCAAAGTAAAACAAACCCAAAAAAATTCTATAGTTATATCAGAAAGAAGAAAGTAATTACTTCAACTGTTGGACCGTTAGTCGATGAAAAAGGAGAATACACCAAAGACGAAGTACAAATTAGTAATGTCCTCAATACCTTCTTTGCATCAGATTTTACTACAGAAGACCTCAGTGATATCCCTACAGCATCGCCGGTTCAGATAGATAATTCTGATGTTCTAAGCAATATCACCATTACAGAGAAAGAAGTATTGAAATGTTTAGATAAACTCAAGGTAAATAAATCGCCCAGACCTGATACAATCTCACCTAGAGTTATAAAGGAAGCTAAGGATGAGCTCTACAAACCACTGACATTGCTATTCAATAAATGCTTGCAGTCTGGAACTATGCCTGATCAGTGGAAGCTAGCCAACATAACACCGATATTAAAAAAAGGCAGCAAATCTCTACCCAATAACTATTGTCCAATTAGCTTAACCTCAGTTGTATGAAAAATGCTAGAAACACTCATAAGAGACAGACTCTTAAATCACTTAGAGGAAAATAACATACTTAAAGATACTCAACACAGCTTTCGTAACAAACGTTCCTGCTTAACAAAGCTCTTAGACTTCTTTCACGATATCCTCAACCTCTATGATGAGAGTAAAGCTGTAGATATTATATACCTTGATTTTCAAAAGGCCTTTGACAAAGTTCCCCACAAATGCTTACTGCTAAAATTAAAAGTTCATGGAATACAAGACGGTGTGTTGAAATGGATAGAAAATTGGCTCAGCGACAGAAAGCAAAGAGTAGTCATAAACGGTAAGGCATTTAAATGGACCAATATAAGTAGCGGGGTACCCCCGGGATCGGTACTAGGACCAATTCTCATTCTAATTTATATCAACGACATAGATGAGGGTCTCACCTGTACAATCTCAAAGTTTGCTTATGATACAAAAATTATAAATAGTATACTCTCAAAAGAACAAGTTTACAATATGCAACACAATCTAAATAAGTTGTCATGTTGGGCCCAAATTTGGCAAATGAGTTTCAATGCGGATAAATGTAAAGTACTACGGTACATATCGGATACCGAAATGAGAAAGTAAACTGTTATGTCGCGCTATAATTCTGCACGTTTTAAGTTAGTTCACTATTTCCACCTTAGGAAAGCTTTAGAACTACAACACTCAACTGGAACATAACTGACTTCAATCACATGAATCTAAATCAAATCAATCTCCACCAATGTAACAGAATACACAATTGCGGTTTACAAGTTTTATTTCATTTACTTAGCTAGGGTACACAGCACATAATTATATAGTTTGTCTGAATCTTACTTATATAGAAATAAGTTCAGGAATGCATATGGAACAAATAACACTATTCCTAGATCATATATGAATAATAATAAAGGTTATTCTTCATCAACAATACTGTAAGATCAAGTTAATTTAAGATGATGAATATACATCAAAAGCATAATGGCACACAGAGCGGTTAGTCTCAAACAATAACTGATATCCTGAGTTTAGAAAACGAACGCGAGGTATAGCGTAGATCAAGGTAGGTCAATAATACTGAGTGTTGAGTGGTACTTGAAAAGTAGACAGAATGGATAAAAAACACCATCTGAGGAAGAGCACTTTATTGACAACGTTTCGCAGATAGCTTCATCAGGTCACTAACAAATGCTGGTACATAGGAGGCCTTAAATATCCGTCCAGACAGGTGGCGGGGGAGGAGTGGGAGGTGGGGGTTGGGAGGGAGGAAGGAGGCAGGACAGGGAGGGGGCAGAAGCATGGGGGGAGGGGAGGCGGAGCCTATATATCGGTCAAAATAATACATCAGTAGGAACTAGCAAAAACAGACATACAAACATGCGTACAGGGTAACAACTCTACTATAGTCAAACTCAACTGAAATGAGCTCCAAGGAGGTCAAGGTCGCCCTATGCGGTGTTGCCACATGTCGACCAAAACAAACCTTTTAGAAAACGGGAAACCAAGGAAAACCACATTTAGAAGGGGAACTTGAAATAAATGTAAAAGACGTTTTTATGTCTGGAAGGGTTATTGGTATTCTTGTATAAAAGTTACAGAAACGAAATAATAGGTAGGCTATATTTGTATATACCTATTTACATTGTACAGCATCTCCCTTGCCTGGCTATGAAGATGAGAGTAACTTTTGCGAGTATTTCCTTCCATGGTGGTCGCGCTATGAATGAGGGTTAGTGACCGTCTGACCTGGATTGAGGCCATTTAAAGCGTTGCCATTACTCGTATCCAGCTCTCTCTCTCTCTCTCTTTTGATGGGATTACATTGTGCTATATTGCATTTTGGAGATTGTGTATGTATGTGTGTGTTTGTGTGTGTATCTGTAGGGGTGTGTGTGAGTGCGTGCGTAGCCAACAGAACCGCATTGACATTACTTGGCAACGTCGCATATCCTACCATTCCTTAAATCTATTTATAGCTGTCCCCAGAAAAATGGCAGCATGTTCTAAATAGCGTGCCATATGTTGTATAAATTCCTTCTATATATCCTTAAAATGATATGTTTCTTAACACCACATAACCTTTAAAAATTGTAATATAATATATATAGTCATAAAAGCTAAAATTAATTTGTTAATAGCCTGAAAAACTAACATTTGTTGTTAAAGCTTTGAATATTTGACAACACCGCACAGGGCGAGGGACTCCACCTTGTAGCTCATTTCATAGGAGAATGACTATAGTAGAAAATAATAAACTAACTATAACAATACAAATAATAATACAAATAATAATAACAATAAAAATAATAATAATAATAATAATAATAATAATAATAATAACATTAATAATAATAATACAGATGATAATATTAATCGTAACAATTATAATGAAAACAGTGAATATAGTGCTAATATCATTTATAGTGGTACAGTACTAGCAATAAAGAACATAGAGAGAGAGAGAGAGAGAGAGAGAGAGAGAGAGAGAGAGAGAGAGAGAGAGAGAGAGAGAGAGAGAGAGAGAAGCCGGGAGTAGGGAAGAGATTAGCTGAATTGTAAAGCGAAAGCGAGGGATTGGCGCATTTAGTGGGTAGGGTTGAAGGTGTGACAGGTATAAAGGAGGGGATTTTTTTTTTTTTTTTTTTTAAGGTTGGATTAAAAGGGAAAGAGAGAGAGAGAGAGAGAGAGAGAGAGAGAGAGAGAGAGAGAGAGAGAGAGAGAGAGAGAGAGAGAGAGGGAGAGAGAGGACAAGAAAGGGCGGTATCTGAAAGTAGTGAAAGGACAGGGGAGGGTAAAGGTGGATGGCATATAAGTGTGAGCTAGGGAGTCTTAGAAGACAACTATCTCAAGCCGAAAGAGTGTGACGGCGAGGGTAGTAGGAACTATTAAGTGTAGAAGATCATATAATATTAATGGGAAAGAGGAGAAGGAACTACACATTGATCAATCTTAATGGCTATACAGGCTACATGTATACATATATATCTTGAATACACTTAAAGATGAAAGAAATATAGATATTATTAATAATTGTAACACAACCAATAAATATTCATACAAATTTCAATAAGATTCAATAGAGACATTTTGGTGTGGTGATGATAGTAATATGGACAGAGAGAGAGAGAGAGAGAGAGAGAGAGAGAGAGAGAGAGAGAGAGAGAGAGAGAGAGAGAGAGAGAGAGAGAAGAGGAAGTATGGTGCTGGAGTAGGGAAGAGATTAGTATAATTGTAAAACGAAAACGAGGGAAGAGGGCAATATAGGGGGTAGGTATGAAAAGCTAGAGAAGAGGGAGGAGTTCTTCAAAGGTAGGTTAAATGAGAGAGAGAGAGCGAGAGAGCGCGAGCGCCAGAGTGAGAGAGAGCGCGAGAGTGAGAGGGAGAGATAGAATGGAACGAGGTAAGCATAATTATGAATAGCATTGATAAAAATAACATCATAACATAGGGAATGGTAACAATAATAATACAAATAAGAAAATATATAAGAATACATATAGCACTAATGATAAAATACTATTAATAATATTAATACAAATAATACTAATAAAAATAACAATAATAATAATAATAATGCACATGATAATGAGAGTGAGAGCGCGAGCGAGAAACAAAGAGAGAGAGAGAGAGAGAGAGATAGAGTACATACAAACATACATACATACACATACACACACACACACACACACACACAAACATAAACACATACAAATATATATACATATATATATATATATATATATATATATATATATATATATATATATATATATATATATATATACATACATAATATACACACATACATACAAATACATACATTCATACTTCAACACTGCAGAAAGCATATATAATACATACATACCTACAGATGCATACACAATCGTAAATAATGTGTAACACGCTCACAGACATACGCACTAGGTAGGGGGATGAGTGAAGTTGAATTCAAGGGGGTCGTATGGGGTTTCTATTGTGTAATATTTTCTTGGTAAGGATTAAATGAGAGAGGGGACGTGCTAGTGTGAACATTCCACTGTTTTGTTCTACGGTGTCGCTAGTTGTGATCACTGCTGACTCGAGGCACTTCCGTTTGTAGTTGTCAGATTCACGAATCAGCATGCTAGCCCCATCCCAGTTCATGAGATGGGTAGTTTTGTCCCTGTGGATGACACAGGCATTATTCGTATTATTGTTGCGGCAATCGTTTTTGTGTTCCTGCACTCGAGTTCGAAGATCACGCGAAGTCTCACCCACATAACCCTTGCTGCATCCCCCACAAGGAATGTTGTATACCCCAGCTGTGGTCAGGGTTACATGGTTAGCACTTCGCTTGGTAAGGTCCTTGATGGTTTGGCTGGTCGTGCATACCACTTCCATCCCACTACCCTTGAGGGAGCGAGATAGGGCAGAGGCAATTCTTCCGGTTGGAAGCACGACCCTCCTTGTGTACGGCTTGGGATATCTGGGGGTATTGTAGATAGAGAAGGCTCTCTTCTTACATTCCCTCAACATGTGGGTGGGGAACATAAGCTTTTTGAAAGTTTCGCAGATATAGTCACACTCTGCTTGGAGAAACTCAGGGCTGCAGATCCTAATGGCCCTGAGAAAGAAGCCAATCACTACCCCTCGTTTGATTCGTGCATCATGGTGGGAGAAGTAATGAGTCAGGTCATTTGTGTTGGTAGGTTTTCTGTATACTCCGAACTTGTGAACATTGCCATCTTTTCTTATCAGAGTGTCAAGGAAGGGTAGAGAATCATTGTCCTCGACTTCTAGAGTGAACTGGATAGACTGTTCCACCTCATTGAGTCGATCACGGAGGCCCTCTATGTTTAGTCGTCGAGGAGCTATGACGATGATGTCGTCAACGTAACGTAGCCAGATTATGTTGGGAGGGATGATGTTGGTGAAGGGGCCTGCTTCTAGGGACTCCATGAACAGGTTGGCCAAAACTGCACTAATGGGTGAACCCATAGCCATTCCAAACTTTTGTTTGAATGCTTGGTCCCCAAAGCTAAAATAGTTGAATTTCACGCACAGCTCAACGAGGTCAACAAAGTCTCTGTGCGGTATGGGGAGGTCTACGTTTTCGGGAGTCATGTGTTGCCTGAGGGTATCGATGGCCTTGTCAGTAGGGACTCTGGTGAAGAGGGAAGTGACATCAAAGCTGGCAAGTTGCTTGTTCCTAACTGAAGTATTCTTGATATGGTCAAGTAGGTCTCCAGAATTCTTCAGATGGGCATCACTGATTTTCCCTAGCATCCTGGACATGTGTCCTGCGAGGGCACCAGCTAATTTATGTGGGGTGCTCCCGATGCCAGAGGTGATGGGTCGCATAGGGATATTTGGTTTGTGTGTTTTGGGGAGTCCATACATGGAGGCAAGACGGGGGTTATTTGTCAGAAGATATTGGAGTTTTCTTCCTGCTTCTGACCTACGTAAGAGCTTACGTGCCTCTTGGGTGATTTTTTTTGTTTCATTATCCACTTCACTCTTGGTTACTTTTTCATAGGTGGTAATGTCATCCAGAAGTTCATTCATTTTCAGAAGGTATTGCTCTGAGTCCATGATCACCACACCTCCCCCTTTGTCAGCTGTAGTGACTTTGATGCGGGTGTCCTTGGAGAGGTTTCCTAAGGTTTGAATATATCTTTTAGGCACTGTGGGGTCACTAGGTTCACTCAGCGCGACAGTCAGGAGACCCTGAATAAACCCCTTCACAAATCCTGAGTCTTTGGATCGGTAGTTCCTGGTGATAAGGTCTAGATTTTGTTTTTTGGGCTTGACACCGCATGCAAACTTTAGACCTAAGCTGAGAGCTTCGGTCTCGGTGGGGCTAAGGTTACGGCTGGACATATTCACAATAATTTCACTATTTCCTACCTCACTCCACTTGCTGTTGGTACATAGGTGCGTCAATTTCTGGGTGAGAAGTCGTTTCTGTTCATTGTTAGAGCGTGCGACGTCCATCCTGATGTTGGTGGCCTCTATGTTGGACATATGTCCACGTAACTGTTGGCCAAGTTCTCGGGCTCGGTTGAAGTTCTCCTTAGTCTGTTGTGTTAGGCGAGATTTACATTCTTCAAGGTAGGATTTGAAGGGCAGGGGGAACGGATGATCGAATTGCAATAGGTGTGGCGGGGTTGATTTAGGGGCCACCATTTCCTCGATGCAGTTGTGGAGGAAATCCCGTCGGTTCCGGACACTGTAGGCTCTATTGATGGCTGCAGCAAATTGTTGGTGTAAAGGCTCCATGGCTTCCTCGGTGTAGGGACAGAGTGTTGAGTGGTACTTGAAAAGTAGACAGAATGGATAAAAAACACCATCTGAGGAAGAGCACTTTATTGACAACGTTTCGCAGATAGCTTCATCAGGTCACTAACAAATGCTGGTACATAGGAGGCCTTAAATATCCGTCCAGACAGGTGGCGGGGGAGGAGTGGGAGGTGGGGGTTGGGAGGGAGGAAGGAGGCAGGACAGGGAGGGGGCAGAAGCATGGGGGGAGGGGAGGCGGAGCCTATATATGGGTCATATACAGTACATCAGTAGGAACTAGCAAAAACAGACATACAAACATGCGTACAGGGTAACAACTCTACTAGTACAAAATAATAAACTAACTATAACAATACTACTAATAATGGTGTTTTTTATCCAATAATACTGAGGTTACACGTATTCAATAATGGAAAGATATGTAATTTAGGATATCAGATGAGGTATAAATAACTGGGAAGTTGGATTGATATTTAGAGTATATAAATCTCTATCAACTCATATAAGTACAAATGTAGATATTAGTTCATGGAACTGAGGATAATTTATTTTAGCCCGAGTGAAAGGCTGAGGTCCCGTCGTTGTTGAAATATTAACGCGATGTAGTATAAATAGAAGTTAATAATTAACTCAATTAAGGCTTAGTCTGAGTTTGAAGTCAGGAAGCATGAATACAATAAGTTTAAATAAGAGACAAAATATTTAACACTCTGTGAACATTTTTATTTTCATTTTTTTTCTATATTCCAACTACTCCCTCTCGGGCATAGGCTGATAGCCTCTACATTCTACCACTGAACACTCTACCGCTGAACACGGTGAGGCCCATGAGGTCTTGTTCCAGTCTAGGGAGGGAGACATGCGAAGCACCTATTCACGGCTCGAACCCAACTCCATCTCTGAAGCTGCTTCGCCTCTGCGCTTCACAGTCTCACACCCCAGGCTCGGACCCTCACTCTCAGAACGCCACCTATTGAGCAATTAACTCACTAGGCATTGCCCCCCTGTAGCATATTTTGAATATGGGAATATTCATACAGTGCTATTTAATCAGGGAACAATGAGGGTATTTTGTTTTGGCATTTCGGTGTGCTGTGGTAATGCACTGAAACTAGGTGCAGCACAAATTCCATCCCAATAATATCTTCCCATTGACATATTGGGATTCGAACCTGGGTCCATTGGATTACCAGTCCAGTGGCAAGACCACTCGGCCACACCTCCCCTACTTACGCACATACACCCTGCTAATAATATTAAACATAGAATATGATCTGTTAGGGTGTTCACAGGTATTTACGTGTAATGTGCGGGTAGTATTTCCGAACGAATATATCTATAAACCTTAAATATAATATAGGAATATATATCACAAAGTATATAGATATCAATCCCAGGACAGAGTTTGTATGTTCTCTCGATACGAGCAACGATTGCTAAAAGACGAGAATAATTAATCTCGAAGGTTTACGTTAAATTGAACACATAACATATCCTATATAACCTTCGCAATAATCACCAAACGCATAAGAATCACAAAAGCACTTAATTTGGGTTGAAGTATAGGAGAAAGCAGCCGTGAGAGATCTGGTCACACGTGGCGCCACGACTATAGTGCGGTGTCCGTCTGCCTGTTTGCACCAGGGATAGACAATACCTTCACACGATATAGCTAGAGAGGGCACTTCTAGCACAACACACTCTCTCGGTCCTCCAGCACTCCTCGCAGCTTGTAGGATACTTTTCAAGGGGATTTTGGCTAGCCCATACGGAAGTATTCTCTGAGTAGACTTGGTCACGTATACTCCAACACAGGAAGCCCGTGCTAGACAATGAATCAACTTTGCCTAACAATATCCTAGTTTTGATCAGGTAGTATTACACATTACAGCTATGAACATGGCTGATGTGTTTCCGAATATTTGTTTAAATTATTGCTCGGTTATCTAAAGTCTTAAACATATAGTACTTACATGTTTATATGGGGAATGGTAGCCTTTATTTATTTAATTTTAGAAGTAAGTCTTATACAGCTTGGATAAGACATGATAAATAGTTTTACAATTTTATAGCTTCTTACTATTTATGCATATTTTCTATGCAATAGTTTGGTTGTTGGTTTGAATCTTCTTATTGTAGTTGTTGCCTCACTTCGTAGTGGCCATGGTTGGTATTTTGCATCTGGGTAGAGAGACAGAAAGGGAGGAGGCTGGTGGCGTAATTGCATAAAGTACGCCTCATCGTAATTTAAATCTGGTTCCTGTGGTGATGCTTGGTCTTTTGGTGTGAGCAGCCATGTGTTATTGACTGCCCAGGGTTAATTAGCAAAAGGGTTTCTGACCATATTCGGAACGTATTTTAAGGGGCCAGGTGAACCTTGTTTTCTATCTGGCTTCTGTAGGTGTGACTGGTGTAGGTGATTTTTGCAAGGTAATATTTGGAGCTCTTCTGGTTGCAGGAACGGGTTCTTTATTGCTGTTGGTTTATCTTCTTCCAGCCCCGTCATCTCACCATCGTCGACCATAACAAATCTCAGCCTCGAGCTTGAATAACATATGCCCGGTTTGTCTTTGTACAGGCATATGGTGTGAGACCCTTGAGAAAGCGGCACCAGAGGAAGGCTGCTACGCTGTGAGGGGCAGCGTGGTCATAGGAGATGGTTAGATGGAGAGGGATGGGTGAGTTGCGAGCCAGATATACCAACTGGGATGTGGTCTTGATCGTTGTCTCTTGATGGTTATGTGTAATGGACAGCTTATTTATCTTCATGGTGGTGATGGTGGTTGTGGGACCAGAGGATGTTGTCGGTTTGGGGTCAATGCTTGGACTGACGGTGGAGGAGGGTCGTTGCTCTTTGTACCCTCCTGTAGAGGTGGGAGGGTCTTAGAGAGTGTGGGGTCACGAGGTTGACTAGGTGGGTTGACGAGGTGAAATCCGGTCGTGGATAGGTGTGAGGGCGTGGTCGGCGGTTTGGTGGTGGTGGTGACAGGTGTGGCTGGAGGGGGTGTGGGTGTGGCAGGTGCATGTTGACTGGTGGTAGAGGTTGGCTTCCTCTGTTTTAGGGTGAAGGTTTCAGGTGTCCACCATGTAGTCTGGGTCACACGTCTGCATTGAGGCTGGAAAATATGAGGATTTAAAGCAATGGAAGGGTTCAACTTGGTTTGTTGAGAGGTTGAAGTGGGGATATTGGGGGAGGGTTTGGTGTGTTAGCATGGGTGATCGTTTGTTTGAAGTGGGTGAAGGTGATGTGTTTGAGTGGGTGGTAGAGGTGGAAGTTTGGCGAGAGAAGTTATCTTGATTTATGGGTGGAAGTAATTTATGGGTGGAAGTGGAAGGTGGGGGAGGTTTTGTGACTGGTTTTGGTATTCGTGAGGGAAATTTGGCCTTAGGAGAGTTAGTGTCTCATTCGGAAGAGGGAATACGAGAGAAAGATGGTGAAGTAGGTTGAGTAGTAGGTGAGAGAGAAGACATAACAACATTGACTTCGGAGGAGTCGGGAGAACAAGAGGGGGTGGCGGCGCGAAGTGGCTTTGGGTGTGGTTGCGTGGCAAGGGTGGGGGGGGGGGGAGGAGATGATGAGCAGAGGGGGAGTGAGGGTGGGGGGGTGATTTAGATGGTGAATATTTGTGGTGGAAGGATGGGGAGAAATGTGAGGTAATTTATCAATAGTTGGAAGAGTTGTTTTTGGTCGAATGGGAAGAGGTGTGATGAGGGAAATTTGGGGAGGTAATGATTCTGTTGAACTTAGGTTTTGGTTATCAGTAGCAAGGCATGTGTTATTATCATCAGGGTTGGCAAGCATGGTTATATTTTCATCAATAGGTTGGAACCGGCGTACATATCGATTTCGGTACGTGCGTGATTCTCCGTGGTAATTGATGGTGACCTGGTAACAGTTTGGAACAGTGAGGATTTCAAAGGGTCCTTTATATCTAGGCTTGAGTTTAGAGGGTATTGGAAGGACAGCTACCATAACTAGATCGCCAATGTGGTGAGGACTGACTTTTGGGGTTTCTTCAGGCTGGAGGTCTTGCAGGTACTGTAATTGTCGTAGGCGTTTTTTTAAGTGTACCAGAGCTTGGTCGAAGTTTGAGGAGGGCTCGTATGGGACAGATAGGTGACGTAAGGGAAGAAGGAGGGGGGGCATGCCAAAAACACGTTCGTGGGGGGAGATCCCGTCTTGGCGGGGGCAAGTATTTATTCCCCACTTTGACTTGACTAGGCCAATCGGTGGTGTTCATCTGTTGTAATCGAGTTAGGATCTTATTTGCAATGGTACGGTGGCTC
Organism: Paralithodes platypus; assembly: GCA_032716605.1. Classification (NCBI taxonomy): domain Eukaryota; kingdom Metazoa; phylum Arthropoda; class Malacostraca; order Decapoda; family Lithodidae; genus Paralithodes; species Paralithodes platypus. The sequence continues at coordinate 23,513,692 of CM064509.1, read as the reverse complement.
CTTTCGCAGAAAGAGTTGCCTTGGGGCCAGTATGGTGAGGAATGATTGATTTTGAACCCACATATGAGATTTTTTTTTTCTTTTTTTTTTTTTCTTTTTTTTTTTTTTAGACAATGAATGGAGGAAGGAAAAACACAGATAAAACAAAAAAGGTCCATGTGCCTAAAGGCATCCTCCATTCATAATATGTTTGTAACAACTGGATTTAAACTGTTGTAGATTGTAAGTTTGTGGAAAACAACTCAAGGGAAGTGAATTCCAAAGAGTAGTAGTTCTGGGGATAAATGAATTTTGATAAGCAGAAGTTCTGCATTGTGGAGGAGAAAGTGTAAATTCATGGGCACTTCCAGCTGCTCTAGTTCTACGGGGAAAGATGTGGAGAGGCGGCACAATTGAAGCAAGTTGAGTCCAGATGTGTTCTGTGAATTCGAGGGCGTTGTCTGAGTGAATGGCTTCGGGAAGGCCGAAATAGGGAAAAATGTGCTGGACCATAGCTTCGGCGACGGAGAAAGCAGTGTGGTCTTTGGCTGGGCAAGCAATTATATATGTAGAGTAGGTGTCTACAGTAATTATATATTTGAATCCTTTTACACCTTCAAGGTGGCCCATTACGTCTATGGCAAGTAATTGCCAAGGTTTGGAGGCAACAAGTTTGCCTGAAGGCGCGGGGGTGCGAGTGCTGTCTTCACCTAGGGCACATGCTCTACATGCTTCTGTTACTTTTTTTGCTGTGATGTAGGGGGAAGGAGTCCAGTAGACTTGTTGAAAGGTTGAAGTTAATTTACGTTGGGCTAAATGCATGCCATTATGGGAGTGTAAGGATTGCATGGTAGGGAGGGCGGTCTGAGGGCTAAGGACAATATTCCCATCTGGGGTGTATAGGTTGTCTCCTTTTTGTTGTAGCTGTGAGAAAAGATGTCGCTTTATCCAATCAGGTTTTTATTGTTGTTGGAACTGTTGCAAGCGGTGCTGTTGATCTTGATCATTGGAATTTTGGTGATGAATGGCTAGGGTGGGGCTAATTTCGTGATCTGAGGGGGGCAGAGAGTCATGGATGGTTGGGTTGAGGGGGAGTCTAGAAAGAGCGTCGGCGTTTGTGTGCAATTTACCAGGCCGATAAGCTATTTCGAAATAGAATTCTTTGAGGGATTCGCGCCATCTGATGGTTAATGCGTTCTTAGTGTCTGACTTATGGAGCCACTGAAGTAATGATCATGACTTTTACGCCGGCTAGGTAGGCTTTAAAATACTGGAGGGCCCAAATGATTCCTAGACATTCTCTCTTTGTGACGGGATAATTGATTTCAGCATGGTTGAGGGTACGGCTGGCGCATGCAATGATATGTTCGCGTTCGTCCCGAGTTTGACTGAGAACTGCTCCGATACCAAATTGGGATATATCAGTGTCCAAACAGAAAGGTTTGTTGTAATCCGGAAATGAGACAACTGGGGAGGTAATTAAGATCTTTGAGGGATTGAAAAGCTTGAATGCGTTGGTCAGTCCACAAGAAGGGTTCTTCTTTTCAGGTTTAATCATGTAAGGGTTTGGCAATAGTGGCAAAGTTCTTGACGAATCTACGGTAGCATGAGATTTATCCTAAAAATACTCGGACTCCTTTGACATTAGTGGGGGGGGGGGGGGATTGAACTGATTGCTTTGAGTTTCTCTGAATTGGGGGCGATTCCCTCTTCTGACACTATATGACCTAAATTTTTTACTTCTTTCTGAGCTAGCGTGCATTTGGGGGGTTTGAGTTTTAAGTTAGCTTTCTGTATTCGTTGAAACACTTGACGAAGACGTTGGATGTGTTCTGCCCAAGTTTTCCCAAACACAATGATGTCATCTAGGTATGCTAAACATGTCTCCCAGGTTAATCCTTGCAATACGGATTCCATGAGCCTAGAGAAAGTGGCAGGACCGTTACAGAGGCTGAACGGCAGCACGGTAAACTCATAGAGTCTCCCCTGACTGGTGGCAAAAACCGTATTCTGTTGGTGTTCCGGAAGTACTGGTACTTGCCAATATCCGGCCTGAAGGTCTAGGGTAGTAAACCATTTCGCCCCTAGCAAGGAGTCTAAAGAATCATCAATGTGGGGAATGGGGGTGGCGTCTTTGATGATTACATGATTGAGTTATTTATAATCTATGTAAAACCTAGTGGAGCCGTCTTTTTTTCTAACTAGGACTACGGGGGAGGACCAAGGGCTGGTGGAATCTTTAATAACGCCAGTGTCTAAAATTTCTATTACTTGGGAGTCTTCCTCCTGTCTTTGAATAGGGTTTTTCCTGAGGATAAGTTGTCTAATGGGTTGCCCTATCGTATGGATTTGGTGGTGGAGTACGTTAGCTTACACGACGTCTCGGCTGGATGTGGCAAAGATGTCTTGGAATGAAGTCATCAAGTTGTGTAAGTCAAGTTGTTGTTGAGGAGTCAAGTGAGAAGGTATGTCAGGAAATTGAAAAGGAAAGGGGGTTTCTTGATCATTAGCTAAAGTTAGTTCTTCATTGTGGTTTTCTAGCTCTCCAATAGCTAATCCTTTGGGTAAGGTAAGGGGTTGGTCAGAGATATTTGCGACTTTAATGCAACTAAGTTTATGGGGGACAATGGCTGGAGCGGTCGGGCAATTTCGGTCGACCGGGCTTTGAAGGTTCGGGGTGATGATGACGTCACTAGGTAACGTGGGTAGAATAGGGATCCACTGTTCGTGGTGAGGGGGTTAGCGTAATGGGTTTGGATGTGACAGCTTGAGCAGTTGTGATAGTGTGAATGGCCTGGGTGGTGCTAATCATGGCTACGTTAGGTTCGATGTTAATCTCGGATTTGATGGCTGTGTTTACGTTAGACTTGTGTTTTTTTTAGTTTTTTTTTTAGTTGGATGAGTGAATGTCAGAGCTCTTTGCTTACAATCAATTGTGGCGTGAAGGGAAGTGAGTAGATCAAAACCCAAATATCCATCGTACTTGATTTCTTGGGAGGGGAATATCATAAAGGAATGGTGTTCGACGTGATCATGAATGGGGGTGCTAACATAAAGCGATGCAGTTTCACCACAGTTTGAAATGATCCATCATTTGCTTCTACGAGTATTATGGTGGAGGGTTGGAGGGGGCCAAAAGAGGCTTGGTTTTGTTTGAAAAAGGAAGAGAAAAGACAGGAATGCGAAGCTCCAGTGTCAATAAGAAGTCGAGTTTTTACCCCATTTATTGTGAGTTGATTGTAAATGGGAGGTATGTTTGTGCTTGTCCCATCATGAGCCCCCACCAATTTGACGGTCTGTGGACGGGGGCAGATTAAAAATCCTGGTTATCTTGAAGTTTGGCTATTTCCTCCACTATTTCTTCGGAATATTCGTCCTCCTCATTTCCCTCTATTCCTGCAGTCCCATCCTCATTTATTGTGGCCACGCGCCGGGGCTTCGGTCGACGTTTAACTAGTTCTCCGAATGACTTTTTTAAAGAGACAAGGGGACACCTGGAATTGCATGGCTTCCAGTCCGAGGGTCGAACTCTGGCCCATTTTTACATTTTGTCCTGTGAACGGATGGATGCAGTATTTGGGGGGGGAATTGATAGGAGCTTAAGGTTGAGTAGTAGCTCGGCGAACTACGGCAATTTTATCCTCCTCTTAAGTTTGCGTCAAAGCTAAGATACGCCAAATTACTGGCATGTCCTCGTCATAACCCGTGGGTTCTGTTATGGCAAAATGATCTCTCACAGGTGTGGGAAGTATCCTCAACAATGCACTAAACACAAACTCTTTTATTTTAGCAGCAGTATCAGTAGGAAATGCTGTCACTACCAGTTGATTTAACTGGCTGAGAGTGTGGTCTAAATTCCTTGAAAACTTGACCTGATGGAACTGTCGGTCTGCTATAGATTTTCCTAGAGATGGGTTAATGGTTGTTTTGGTGTAACTTTCGAACTGTGCCCAGGTCAACTGTTGAGAATCACGCACATAACCCGACACGAGGGACAGATGTCTGCCCAACTTTATTACTACAGTGTGGATTTTAGCATTTTCATCCTCCCTGAATACAATATCAAGGACGACTTCAAGATATGTAGCGATATCTATCGTGTTCTTCTGGCTTGAATGAAATAATATCAAGCGATATGCCGGCCGATATGCCGGCCATGATGATTCGTGTATTGGGGTAGAATGATCAAATAAAAAATCAAAGTCGATATGCCGTGTTGAGACACGCTGTCTCCAGTGTTATGTCGCGCTATAATTCTGCACGTTTTAAGTTAGTTCACTATTTCCACCCTAGGAAAGCTTTAGAACTACAACACTCAACTGGAACATAACTGACTTCAATCATATGAATCTAAATCAAATCAATCTCCACCAATGTCACAGAATACACAATTGCAGTTTACAAGTTGTATTTCATTTACTTAGCTAGGGTACACAGCACATATAAAGTTTGTCTGAATCTTACTTATATAGAAATAAGTTCAGGAATGCATATGGAACAAATAACACTATTCCTAGATCATATATGAATAATAATAAAGGTTATTCTTCATCAACAATAAGATCAAGTTAATATAAGATGATGAATATACATCAAAAGCATAAATGCACACAGAGCGGTTAGTCTTAAACAATAACTGATATCCTGAGTTTAGAAAACGAACGCGAGGTATAGCGTAGATCAAGGTAGGTCAATAATACTGAGGTCACATGTATTCAGTGATGGAAAGATATGGAATTTAGGATATCGGATGAGGTATAAATAACTGGGAAGTTGGATCGATATTTAGAGTATATAAATCTCTATCAACTCATATAAGTACAAATGTAGATATTAGTTCATGGAACTGAGGATAATTTATTTTAGCCCGTGTGAAAGGCTGAGAGCTCGTCGTTAAAATATTAACGCGATGTAGTATAAATAGAAGTTAATAATTAACTAAATTAACGCTTAGTCTGAGTTTGAAGTCAGGAAACATGAATACAATAAGCTTTAATAAGAGACAAAATATTTAGCACTCTCTGTGAACACTTACGCAAGATTACGTACCCTGCTAATAATATTAAACATAGAATAAGATCTGTTAGGGTGTTCACAGGTATTTACGTGTAATGTGCGGGTAGTATTTCCGAACGAGTATATCTATAAACCTTGAATGTAATATAGGAATATATATCACAAAGTATATAGATATCAATCCCAGGACAAAGTTTGTATGTTCTCTCGATACGAGCAACGATTGCTAAAAGACGAGAATAATTAATCTCGGAGCTTTACGTTAAATTGAACACATAACATATCCTATATAACCTTCGCAATAATCACCAAACGCATAAGAATCACAAAAACAACCTAATTTGAGTTAAAGTATAGGAGAAAGCAGCCATGAGATATCTGGTCACACGTGGCGACTATAGTGCGGTGTCCGTCTGCCTGTTTGCACCAGGGATAGACAATACCTTCACACGGTATAGCTAGAGAGGGCACTTCTAGCACAACACACTCTCTCGGTCCTCCAGCACTCCTCGCAGCTTGTAGGATACTTTTCAAGGGGATTTTAGCTAGCCCCTACGGAAGTATTCTCTGAGTAGACTTGGTCACGTATACTCCAACACAGAAAACCTGTGCTAGAAAGTGAATCAACTTTGCCTAACAATATCCTAGTTTTGATCAGGTAGTATTACACATTACAGTTATGAACATGGCTGATGTGTTTCCGAATATGAGAGGCATGAGAATAATATTTTTTTAATTATTGCTTGGTTATCTAAAGTCTTAAAAATATAGTACTTACATGTTTATATGGGGAATGGTAGCCTTTATTTATTTAATTTTAGAAGTAAGTCTTATACAGCTTGGATAAGACATGATAAATAGTTTTACATTTTTATAGCTTCTTACTATTTATGCATATTTTCTATGCAATAATTTGGTTGTTGGTTTGAATCTTCTTATTGTAGTTGTTGCCTCACTTCGTAGTGGCCATGGTTGGTATTTTGCATCTGGGTAGAGAGACAGAAAGGGAGGAGGCTGGTGGCGTAATTGCATAAAGTACGCCTCATCGTAATTTAAATCTGGTTCCTGTGGTGATGCTTGGTCTTTTGGTGTGAGCAGCCATGTTTTATTGACTGCCCGGGGTTAATTAGCAAAAGGGTTTCTGACCATATTCGGAACGTATTTTAAGGGGCCAGGTGAACCTTATTTTCTATCTGGATTCTGCAGGTGTGACTGGTGTAGGTGATTTTTGATTTGGAGGGTAGACTTCTTCTTGCTTCTTCTTCTGCTGGTTATGGCCGCAATTTTGCAAGGTAATATTTGAGGCTCTTCTAACTGCGGGAACGGGTTCTTTATTGCTGTTGGCTTATCTTCTTCCAGCCCCGTCATCTCACAAACTATTCGATGAATGGCACTTAGCTTAAGAGTGAGACAGAGAAACCGATATGGGAGTAACAATATCGAGTAACCTAAAACCGAGTCAACAATGTTCAGAAGTTGTTAAGAAGGCAAACAAAATAATTGGCTTTATAGGCTTTATGCTTTTGAGCATAAATTGAAAGAAGTTATCCTAACTCTTTACAATTCCAAAGTCTGCCCTCTTCTGGAATACTGTGTTCAATCCTGGTGCCCTTATTGCCAAAAAGATATAAACAAGCTAGAACAAGTTCAACGTAGAGTAACCAAAATGATACCTAGCCTAAAGAACAAACCATACGAGGAGCGTCCTAGAGAATTAAATCTATTTCCTTTAACCCAGCGCAGATTAAGAGGCGACTTAATTCAAGTGTTCAAAATCATCAAAGGCATCGACAATATGAACTGTAGTAAGTACTTCACTATTTGACCAGTCTAATTACACACAGGGAAACGGTTGCAAAATTATTGGTAAATCTAAAAACTCACACGAATCTAAGAATTTCTTCTTCAATCGAGTTGTCAACTTGTGGAATGGGCTTCCCCGAGACGTTATAGACTGCAGCACCGTTGATTCTTTTAAACTTCGCCTAGACAAATATCTTGCATCAAACCCGCGACTGACTGCGTTTGTAAATTAATTATTTTATTTTATTCCCCCTCAGATTCATCAAAGGATTATTGAGTTTATATAATAGTTATATTATATATAGTTTATAAGCTCAGTGATAGCGAAAGAACTCGTACCAATGGTTTCAAATTAGATAAATTTCGTTTCAGAAAAGATATAGGCAAATATTGGTTTGGTAACAGAGTTGTAGATGGGTGGAATGGACTACCAAGTGCTATAGTGGGATTAAAAAAGGTAGGGAGCTTTAAGATAAAATTGGATAAATATATGGACGAGAAGGGTTGGGTGTGAAGGGGGATCAGCAGGGTTGGGCCAATCAGCGCTCTGCAGACCCCATAACCCTGCGTTAATCTCTAACCGTTTGGTAAGATGATCCTCAGGGTATTAGAGTGTTGAGCCTATAATTGGGCTTTGTAATTTGGGTTGTGTGGGACAGGGATCTGCCTTGCTTAGGCCAATCGGCTTTCTGCAGACTCCCATTTTCTTATGTTCTTATGTTCTTATATATTGCTAAGAAGTTACTCTCTTTTTCCCAGATATACGAAAGATCCTTATAACTGTGTTATGTTACTAACCCATCTGTTTCCTACTTACTTCCTAGTCCTGCCACGGACATTAGTTCCAGGGCAGTGGTTTCCTTTCCAATTTTCCCTTACCCACTCTAAACCACTGTTTGGACACTTGATCCGCAGTGTTTTGGAGGACAAGCAGCCTAGAGGGGTCACTAGACCTGTTTTTGCTTGATTTACTTTGGACTCCTATTCTGTCCAGCTCTCCAATCCAAGAATTAGCACCATTTCTCAGTCTTTCTTCTATTCAACAAGATAACTCTGGAACCCTCTCTCTCAATCAATCTGTCCTTCATCCTATGACTTACGCTGGTTTAAGCTTCGTGTGTCCAAGTATTTTGATGCCAATGTACCTTAAATTTGGCTATCTGTCACTCTTTTGGCTTTAGGGAAGACACTCATTACAACAGCCTACCTTTTGTCTCCTTCATACACATAGAAAAAAACTTCAGTACAGGCGATGCCATTATTCCTTGTATTCTGGCTATTATTGTATAATTGTATGCAGCTTAGGAAGAACATCTATTAATCAAAGAAGTGTATTTAACCTCCATTAATTTGTTGACTATCAAATATCCTTCCTAAACAGTAAAATCGTCTAATACTAGCCAGAAAAAAATAACAATAATTACACCCATACAGAGATGGTTAACTGAGGTAACTATTGTATAATAGATGCCTAACTTTTATGTATGTAGTAATCATATTATACCTAATCGACATAATATGGGCATAAATAGTGAAATCTGATGGCACTGGCTCTTTAAAATGGTTAACCCTTTCATTACGATGGCGTTACTATTTCCTTATATTTTGGCGAACATTAAGCTAGTGTATTTTGCTGTGCAAGGACCTCTAGGAATCAAAGGGCTATACACTATATCAATCCACTTTTTGACTCCCACAGGTCCTTGCCAAACATTATTAAATCGTCTAATGATAGTCAATCAATTATCACTCTAACACATCAGGTGGCCGACTCTAGACAGAGCCCGAACAGGAAAAACAAATAAAATAAAAACACACACACACAAAAATAAATACAAATTCACACACATCTAGGTCGCCCAGGAGGAGACCAAGAGACCAGGGATCACTAAGGGCACTCAAACACTCCCCCTGCCCCCGACCTCCCGGAGAAGTTCTGGTCTCAGCAGGCAGATATGCAACAGAGCACACCCCCAACTAAAAAAATAAAATAAAAATAAGGAGGTATGTGCCTGAGATAGATTGATAGATAGATAGATAGATAGATAGATAGATCACAGCTGGTGATACATGTTCTTGTTAATATATACCTCAAAAGCACCATCCACACATATACAAGCCACACCAACCAAAGAAATGATGACATGAAACAAGAGGGGTAACTTCACCCACACACCTGGGAGGATTATGACAATCATACAGACAACACTTCTGGCCGCGCCAAGACAAGAAAGACCTGACGCACTCCCACGAAATAATATCCAGCTTATATCCTATATCCTCTTACCCTCAAGCCATACACACCTGATGCTTCCACTGGAGTTGCCTACCCCGGCTCTGACAACACTCAGCAACTCAGGGCAGCAGCTAAACTTTACTAGCTTGCAAATCCTAGAACTCTCAGAGCAAAAAGCATGGACAAGTAGGGCTTCCACAGGGTCACACATGTTCACCACATCTCTAGACTAAGCAGGCCAACACATAAGGTGCGGCATAGTATCTAGCTGACGCATAAGGCGCAGCATAGTAGCGGACTGAAGTATAAAACACAGCATTGTAGCATGGTGAAGCATGACATGCAGCCTCATTGTGGTCTGACACAACAGGTGCAGTATTATAGCAGGCTGACACAGTAAGTGCAGCAAGCTCTAACACCATTACATGCTGCCGCAGTAAGCCTCCATAGCCGTCTAGCCACATAAAGCTATCAACATCACAATGCCACTTAGAGAGAGATGAGAACTACCTGACGGTCGAGTTACATGATGCTCGATTATACACTCAGTCTTGCACTACTATTGTACACCAAGAAATATCTCCACCTTCGTCACCATCTCAGGTCTCTGCCGCATCTTCGACGCTGCCCAAAAGACTCTAGAGCGTCATAAGGGCTGACTTTGGGGGCCTCTCTTTATATATTTGTTTTTCTTCTCCAGTGCTGTTTTAATTCATAGAAAACTCAATCAATCCGTTTTCTTCCAGGACAAAGGTTTCCTTTTACAGCAGCTGACTGCTTGTCCTTATATTTCATTATCTAACTACCTACCCATCTACTGCACATACCATAGACTCCTCTACATCTATGGCACATACAGTATATATCATTCAACCTATCTATATGGTTAGCTATCTATTAACTCACCTACCTAACAATTTATCTCTATATACATCACCATAATAATCTGGATATCTATGTCCCTATATCTATCTATATCAGCCCATTAATTTGCATATATCTCTATCTTTATTTCAACTATTTTTTATATTTACTTTTTTATATATCAACGAATTTATTTACCAACTACTATACCTACATTAATTGATTTCCCCATTAATTTATGCATTAATTTTCACCGGGAAGGCATCATCCAAGCAATCGATCTATTCCTAAAACAGTCTTATCAGATCCTCCCTCCCTCCCTCCCCTTCAGGGCCATCCTTCGTTACCCCCAGCCTTCAGAGAGGTGTTAGGTGTCAGAAGGAGCCCAGAACTGTTTTCATTACTGTAAATCTTCTCCCTCTTACTCTCTTTAATTTATCCCCCTCCTCTCTCTCTCTCTCTCTCTCTCTCTCTCTCTCTCTCTCTCTCTCTCTCTCTCTCTCTCTCTCCATAGAGGTATTGTGTGGCAGAATGAGGTAAGGAATGTTTTGATTTTGTTTATTTTTACAACTCCTGCCCTCCCTGTGCCTGCCTCTCTCTCTCTCTCTCTCTCTCTCTCTCTCTCTCTCTCTCTCTCTCTCTCTCTCTCTCTCTCTCTCTCAGTGAGATATCGGGTATCAGGTTTGATAACAGAAAGTACAGTCTTTTGAATATATTCTTCCGTCTTAAATTCCCTTTCTTTCACACACATAGAACCACACGCGCACACACACACACTATTAAATAAAAGTAAATATATATATATATATATACTATATAATATATATACTGTATATGCAGTATATATATATTATATATATACTGTATATATATATATATATATATATATATATATATATATATATATATATATATACAGTATATATTATATATTTATATATATATATATATATATATATATTATATATTATACTACCAGGAATGTTGACCCCCACGTAGCTTGAATTTGGCTCTGTCACTCCTCTGGCTTTGGGGGAGACACTTGTTACATGCAGCTTGCCTCTTGTCTCCTTCATACACATAAAATAGAATATACAGCCACACTCACACACGGCACTTACATAAACACAACACACACACACACACACACACACACACACAATCAAATGCCGTTTTTACATGTTTCATTCTCACTATCACTAGACGATTGTATTCATTCTCACATGCTCACAGACAATAGGTCAAAACACGGATCCTCAACCTTGTACATTAATTTCATCATTATCAAAATTAACCATTTCAGTAACATCACAGGGTGATTTTATCCATGCTAAACATTGACGAATTTTGCAGCTTAGTAATCAAAGTGGTAAAACATTATATCGAGTATCCTAATGATATAACTTCAACAGCTTCTTTATAAACTGAATAATATCGTCAATAATAGCCAGAAAAAAGACTACATCATGTTTTATAATACTGTATAGTGAAAGAGGTGATACATTGGTTTGGAGGTGGCTAGAATAAAAGGTTTAACCGTATCATCCTTCCTAAGCTGATAAAATGATGATGATGCTAATGATGATGATGATGATTATCATTATCATAATTGTATTGATTATTATTAATATTATTAGGGGTTCGAGCCCTGCGGGGAACCCCTATTGTAATCATTAAATCTTCTTATTCTTCCAAATTATTTTTCCAAGCCGGTTTTTACGCATTAACTCCAGAACCGCTTTTTGGTTCGGGATCAAACTTTCACACAAGGTGTGTTTTTGTATTGGGCAACTTTTGATATGCTAAACATCCGAAATGGCAGCCAAACAGGTCCGTGGCAGCCCATTTCCAGGGAAATTTGACACCTCAATACCGTCTCTCCCACTCATAGAAAATTATTGGGCTTTGGGATTTGGAATCCACTACTAATGCTCCGCAAATGTTATGGAAAAGGTTTTGCTTTGCACATGTTTTTTTTCTCGGCAATCTTAAAATCCACATCTTGAAAACGACGCGGATGATCAAAGCCATGTTTGCGTAGTTGGGTGAGGCTCGCAATTCCTAACGTTTTGGTACCAAAAGAATAAAATTGGTGGAATAGTTTGGCCGCAGCATTGGAAACTGTCTATTCAAAAATTACTTTAAAACCGTATTAGCTACCCACACAACGCTTTCAATGTTCAATCTATAGGTTTCCCCCGCATCCCCTAGTTTTGCTTAATAATAGTTATGTTAATCATTCAGATCCATACATTTTTTAAATTTAACTCTCTCAAAATACTTAGAGTCCCTACGAATTCCAGCAATTATTTAACCAACCTACCTATACATACCTACCCTACCAAATAATAATAATAATTCACATTTATTCTTGGTGAATAGCAGAGTATTGGCTAAGGGTTTTAACAATTCCTCCCTTTGCCAAATGCTAAGTTTAATAAAGTTCTAGACCTTTAAAGTTTTGAATTTTGTTGGTGTGGTGTGACTTACCTTCCCAGCTCCTCCCTCAAACAGCAAGCAACGTGCCCTTCCTTCCTACCTCCCTCCTCCCTCATATATTTTTCTTTATCAACATCCACTCTAGTGAACTTTCGGTATTTAGTTTATTCGGCTTAATACATTTATTCAAATAAAATAGAAACTTATCACTATTTCTGTCTAATACAACCATAGACAGTGCTATTACATATTATTTGAACATGATGTCCCTAACAGGCAAAATATTGAGTGAAGTGAAGAGAATTGATATACAATAAAGAAGAGATGGACGAATTCTCCCCATAGACGTCAAACTCAAACAGAGAGAGGGGCTGATGTCATGTTGTGATAAGCAGTGGCCGGTAATGTCGGCCTTATGGAGTCGTGTAATACGGAAAGGGATATCGTGTTTACATAGAGTAGGAGTCTCTCTCTTTCTCTCTCCCAGGTGTTGTTCTCCATTCTCTCCACTTCCTCATTCCGTTTCCTCCCACTGATCGTTAATTCCGCTTTTTGTTGTCGCTCTCTATTACACACACACACACACACTATCTTTATATCTATCTATCTATCCATATATTTATTTATTTATTTACTATTTTCTCTCTCTCTCTCTCTCTCTCTCTCTCTCTCTCACACACACACAAATGAGAACATTAGAACATGACAACGGGAGTCTGCAGAGAGCCGATTGGCCCACAAACGGCAGATCCCTTCCATGTTTGTTTGCACACCGGTGTGAGGTGCTAGAGTTCCCTGTGACAGAGTGACATTAAAACAGCCGATATGCCTGTCATTTGAACCAAAATCAGTTAAATCACGACTGTATTTAGATATATTGTACTTAATGTTATTGTATTAGGTTAGGTTGGTTAGGTTAAGTTAGTAAATGCAATAACATTAAATAAAAATCCACCGAAATAGAATCGTGGTTAGCGCCCCGGGAGCCGTTGCCTTCTATAAGTAGATTCTATACTTTATCCCACCAAATTATTGTTATTTATAGTTATTTTCTGCATTAGTATTATTGTAAGTAGTGGTAGGTTAGTCTCGCTAACGATATATCGAAATACAGTCGTGATTTAACTGATTTTGGTTCAAATGATAGGCATATGGGCTGTTTTAACCTGTCACTCTGTCACGGGGAACTCCAGCACCTCACACCGGTACAAATTAGGCACATCCCTTACACACGTAACCAAGATGAAAATTTGAGTCTGCAGATAGACAAGTGGCCCACACAAGGCAGAACCCTTTCACATCCAACCCATCTCATCCATATCCCTACCTGATTTTATATTGAAGCTTTCTATTGTTCTTGATACCACTATAGCACTCGGTAGCCTATTTCACATATCTACAACTCTGTTACGAGAGGCAGATCCCATACACAGCCAATCTCTCTCTCTCTCATTTGCACACCAGTATACAAATGAGGCAGATCCCTTACACATGCAACCAAGATGAAAATGGGATCCTGTAGAGAGCCAGTGGGCCACACAAGGCAGATACCTTTCACACCCAACCATTCTCATAGGCTACACATGTTACTTACGATACACCAATGTTATCATATACCTGCAACCAAGATATAATTGTAAGAAATAGGAATGTAAGAAAATGGGAGTCAGCAGAGAGCCAATGGGCCCATACAAAACAGATCCCTTTCAAACTCTGTTACTAAACGAATAGAGGCGGATCCCTTACACACCCAGTCTCTCTCTGTCGCTCGTTTGTTTGCACACCGGTATAAATGAGGCAGATCCTTTACACATACAACTAAGATGAACATGGGAATCTGCAGAGAGACAAGTGGGCCACAAAAGGCAGATCCCTTTCACATCCAACCCATTTCCTCCATATGACTATCTGATTTTATCTTGAAATTCTCTATAATGCATCAGCTAGGGGGGTTCCTGTGTGCAAAAAATGTGCCCTAAGTTACCCACTGCAGTTTTGAAGTAGACCACTATTACCTCATCAGAAAACCATGGGTACCACTTCTGTAACCCAGCAATAAGTGAGATATTGATGTCTAGATTTATGGTTCCGATAGAAAAATTAAGGCAATTTTTTAGGGGTAAAGGTAACAAAAATGACCATAACTTTTCAGTCAATCAATCTATAGAGACGAATCAACCATCAAAACATTGGTATTTGAATGTTATTTCATATGATATATGAATGATAAAGATTGAACTAATATTAAGGTCACCAGAGGTCAAAAGGTAAAATATAATGGAGTCAAATACGAAAATCACCTATCATTAGAAAATGACCCATAGCACACTCCAGATCTACAATTTAACCTTTTTGAGGGTCTAATCCTTTATATTAGGAAGTATATCAAATAACACATTGCTGTGAATAAAATGTACTTTATTGGTATAGTTGCCAGGTAGTACTAAATGAAAAAAACTCTACTTATCGCTTCAAGTGTTTTCTTATGCTCAAATTGTTCATAATAAGGGTAACTTAAATAATCATTACTTTGCATCCATTCATCTTATATAAATTATATACCACTCATAATGTTGGTCCTGTAAAGCTCTATTAAATTATATACACATAATTTAGATTTACTTAATATTTAAGTCATTGGGGGTCAAAAGGTCACAATATATGACGTTATGTGAAATATTCATGCGTATCAAGAACATTACCACAACATACTCAAGGTACACATTTGTTTTCATCTTTGACATTCAAAGCATAAGACAGTAGGCTAGAAATAAAATGATTTTAACATATGTTATAGACTTAGAAACAAAAATATTAAATGACAATAGAAACCACTTTAAAAATGTTTGCTTAACGTGAAATTAATATATAGACACTATAATTTTCAATATTCCGCCATATGGTTATTTGGTTAAGTCCCTTTAGGAACTTGTGAAGATAAAAAGTATTACGGGACATACAAGACATGATATACAAAACAAATATTGAGTTTGTCATGATACCGATATGTTTTCCTGCACCTATTTAAAAATCAGTTTATACATTTATGAATCAACCACTCTCCTTTGTATAAAACCAAATGCATTTTTGCATCTTGAACATTCCTCTTGTAAGTCACTCTGACATGCGCAAAACGTACAACAAGGTATTTCAAACTTCCGGCAGACACACCTCACATATGCACACTTTGTACATGTACAATCGGGGGTATTAAGTATTGTCATAAATTCCAGTGGTTTTCGCTCAACAAGTGTTATTGGTATCTTTATAGTTACTGGGAAAAGTGCTTATCCCTCAGAGTATTAGTCAGTGTCCGAAACTTGTGAAATATCTGACAACACTTATTAACCTCGACTGTACAGTGGATTGCAAGTTCATTGGGAATAGGATAGATCCCCGTGGTTGGAACCAGAAGTTCATCAACCTCTTCATAACCATACTGTCTTGGATTAAGAAATTCACTAGATGAGAGGAGAGACACCATTTGATGAGTTACAAAATATGCTCTCTTGATGTGCAGTCTACTGTAATGGCAAAGCTTGTGGGTGGCAGATCCTCTAAGCTTGAGGGCTTTCCATGATGATACTTGTGGCGTCAGAGTTGATTCATGGTCTTTAATGGCGTTCCTTTCTTTAAGACCTGAGTGAGATACTCTTCTGCTTTATCAATTACTGTATCCAGGGTACTCGCCATCACAGCAAAATCTCTCAGGTACTTTACTGTATTGGCCATAAGGGCAGCATGCTTCGTTCCAACTTTGTTAGCGTAATCACATCCAGTTAGTGTTTGGATAGCATGCAAGACTTGGCATAAACTCCGTCCAATCTTCTTAACAAGGATGTGTAATGGAATGAATCTGGTGGTGTCACCAACCCCAGCCTTGAACCAGAGTTCTTCAAGTCCATTAATTTGAGGCTCCCTCTAATAGAACATCAGCAGAATGAATACATCGGTGTCAGATGAGAGTACAATTATTCTAGTTATACCACACTTTACGGCGTGCATGGCATGTGGTATAATCCTCCATTCAGCTTCTTCTACATCTAAGTTCAGTTCCGAAAACTCCGATGGTCCTCTTGTCTTTGAACAACAAGGAGCAACAATGCTGTTCGGTCCGCAGAAGTTACTCACAATGATGTCCATCTTAGGGCTACTCCAGTTTCGCATGAGGGCATCTTCATGAATTAGGCATTCTAACTTCGTTTTGTTGACATTGGATGGCCAAAGCCTGTCCATTTCTCGAGGAATAGGGGTATTCCTTAATATTTCATGTAGTTCTATGGGTAATGTCTTCTCTCGTCGTTGACGCTCATAATTCTTCACTGATTTTTCTATGTATGAATCAAATCCTTTGCTGTTGACAAAACGTAATCTAAAAAGGCATTGGAGACTTCACCAAAATTCTTGCAACTTTTTCTTTGAATGTTTCGAGTATTTGCTATTACACCAACTACAGTATATAACAAGTTCTTACTAAGTTATTAGTTGTCGGTATTGTGCAGTCCTGATAATTGAGATGAGTTTCAAGTTCGTGGATAATTTGACTCTTCATTGGCTTAGCCATGTGTCCTTCACTATCAAAGAGAGGGGATGCAGAACACACATCATACTGCAAGAGTTCATCCATTGTCAGCCCTCGCACCTTTGCAGACTCTAGGGACCGACTCATAAGAGCATATTCTTGTTTGTTTAGTTTTACTTTTCCTTTGTGTTGGAGGGATTCTTTACGAATTGAAGCAAAGGGTTTGAGCTTGGTTCGATGGATTGTGTCTGACAATCGAGTGGTCTTTTCAATGTATCTTTCTGTACGCAGTTTCTCATACTTGTCCTTACCAATTCTCTCGATATGCAGCAACTGTTCTCTGATATCATATGACATGACCTCCTTTGTTAGAATATTGTGCAATCTTTTCTCCTTCGGTGGAATGATGAAGGGATTTTCATTCTTCTCAATCACATCTAATATGGCTTGGATGTTGGCGTCCTCTAATTCAGTTGCTGCTTTGCTGAATGTCCTGTTCACTTGCAATTCATATGAAGAACCAGCCAGACCAGCTAGTTCTCGGTGGAGGTTTGTTATGGCTATCATTTCATGGTATGTTAGTTCCCACTTCGTAACAAACTTCTTCTTATGGTAACTTCCAATAATTCCCGATATGCTTTTCTGGGCTCTGTTGATGGTCTGTTCCAAAGCCAAGTCTGCTCTTACTGCTTTGAAACATCCTTCAATATGTTTAACAACAAATCTGCCATCCATGAATGTTGAATGTATTTCTGGTGCAGTCTCTTGCAGCTTCTTCATGTCCTCTAATAGAGAGAGCACCATCTCAAATAACTAGTGGAATCAAAAGTGGCAAACAGGGGCAGCAAATCTTGTATGGCCTGTACTTGGAGGCTCCAATTTCCCTCTCGGATCACTTCGAATGAGGTTTTCAATTTTAGACAGTAGATGTAAAAAGGTGTACCAATATTGGAATGTCTCACTTTACATACTACTCTTCGAGATAAACTGTTCAAACTCGTCCTTAAGTCCAGACTGGGTGTAACCCTGGCACTTGTGAAGAAGGGGCACACATTCGGGAGACATGGCTGCTACTTTTTCCTTCATTTGCTTAAGATTATCCAGTAGTTCCTTGTATTTATTGGTGCGGTTGTATTAAATGAAGAAAGCTGCCCACACTAGCCTTGCAAGTGCTTTTAGCAACTGCATTCCTTTCAAAGGTCTCACATAGTTCTTACCATTTAAGACTAACTCTACAACATTCACTCCAAAAAATATAACTCTCTATTAGTACACTTTCTGCACCACTGCCCTTGATGTACTTGCCAAAGCAGCCCAAGGCAACTCTAGCCATATGAAAAGAACCAAGGCATAGCACAATATTCTCAAACTTCTTTGGGCGAATTAGCTGTATCTCACGAGCAATATAGTATACACCTTCATCACAGGTCACAGGAAGCTTTTTTTTATCAAGTAACTCAAGAACATTTAAAAAAAATGTCATGGCTGTGTACACAGAAGCATACTCTGTCACTGGATAAATAAGGACAGGAAGAAACACTACACGTTTCACAGGTATATTCTCCATACTTAGGACAGAGTTTGTGGCACTCCATATGGGCATTGTTTGATTTTGAGGTCGCGTGTTGAGCAGTACAGGGTGATCTTCACACAAGTACATTCTGCTTAACAACCAAGCTACTTCCCTTATCCAAATATCATTAATTAGATCATGGTTCACTTAGTAAGAAGTAGAAACTGTGTAGTCCTCATGGAGATCTGGCTTCTTAGCTGGTTTGTAGAATTCTCTCGAGGATTGGCACTTTAGTTCAACATCGAATACTCGCAATCCATTCTGAACATCTGGTTCAGACCGTCTTGGTTTACATGCATGTGATCCTCCCTTATCTTGGAATAAGACTGCAACTGTATCATGGCTTCCACTCATTCTAGACAGGCATGCTTCTTCATGATTAAAATGATCAAATGCACCAATAGTGAACATCGTCATATGTTGTGACTTTTTGACCCCCAATGACCTAAGTATTAAATAAATATAAATTATGTGTATATAATTTAATAGGGGTTTTCAGGACCAACATTTTGAGTGGTATATCATTTATGTAAGATGAATGGATGCAAAGTAATGATTATTTAAGTTACCCTTATTATGAACAATTTGAGCATAAGAAAACGCTTGAAGCAAAAAATTGAGATTTCTTCATTTAGTACTACCTGGCAACTATACCAATAAAGTACATTTTATTCCCAGCAATGTGTTATTTGATATACTTCCTAAAGGATTAGACCCTCAAAAAGGTTAAATTGTAGATCTGGAGTGTGCTATGGGTCATTTTCTAATGATAGGTGATTTTCGTATTTGATCCCATTATATTTTACCTTTTGACCTCTGGTGACCTTAATATTAGTTCAATCTTTATCATTCATATATCATGTGAAAGAACATTCAAATACCAATGTTTTGATGGTTAGCTCGTCTCTATAGATTGATTGGCTGAAAAGTTATGGTCATATTTGTTTGCTTAAACCCCTCAATTATGGCCTTAATTTTCTATCGGAACCCTAAATCTAGACATCAATATCTCACTTATTGCTGGGTTACAGAAGTGGTACCCATGGTTTTCTGATGAGGTAATAGTGGTCTACTTCAAAACTGCAGTGGGTAACTTAGGGCAAATGTTTTGCACACAGGAACCCCCCTAGCTGATAGACTACTATTGTTCTTGATCCCACTATTGCAATAGGTAGCCTATTTCACATATCTACGACTCTGTTACGAGAGAGGCAGATCCCTTACACAGCCAATCTCTCTCTCTCTCTCTCTATCTCTTATTTGCACACTGGTACAAATGAGGCAGATCCCTTACACATGCTACCAAGATGAAAATGGGAGTCTGCAGAGAGCCGATTGGCCCACACATGGCAGATCCCTTTCACACCCAATCCATCTCGTCCTATCAAATTTTATGTTGAAGCTCTATTGTTATTGATCCCACTATAGTACTCGGTAGCCTATTCCACATATCTACGACTCTTTTACCAAGCGAATAGAGGCAGATCCCTTACACAGCCAATCTCTTTCTCTCTCGCTCTTGTTTGTTTGCACACCGGTACAAATGAGGCAGATCCCTTACACATGCAACCAAGATGAAAATGGGAGTCTGCAGAGAGCCAAGTGGCCCACATAAGTCAGATCCCTTTCACACTCAACCCATCTCATAAACGTTACCTGTTATTTACACTACTTACTATACACCCATGTTATCATATACCTGCAACCAAAACACAATTGTAAGAAATAGGAACATAAGAAAATGGGAGTCTGTAGAGAGCAAATTGGCCCACACAAGACAGATCCTTTTCACACCCAACCCATCTCATAAAAACTCTCTCTTATTTATCTTTGTCTTCCTTACATTTATGACATCCTAGTCTCTCTCTCTCTCTCTCTCTCACAAATAAGAACATAAGAAAACCGGAGTTTGCAGAGAGCCGATTGGCCCACACATGTCAGATCCCTTTCACACCCAAGCCATCTCACACGCTCTCTCTCTCTCTCTCATATTTATCGCTATCTTCCTTACGTTTACATCCTATTCTCTCTCGCCATACTCTCTCCCTCACAAATGAGAACCTAAAAAAATAAGAAAACGGGAGTCTGCAGAAAGCCGATTGATCTACACATGGCAGATCCCTTTCACACCCAACCCATCTCGTTCTATATAATTTCAAGTTGAAGCTCTATTGTTCTTTATCCGATTATAGCACTCGGTAGCCTATTCCACATATCTACAACTGTTACTAAACGAATAGAGGCAGATCCCTTATACAGCCAATCTCTCCCTCTCTCGCTCTGGTTTGTTTGCACAATCTGTTCCTTCTGTAGTTTCTCCATGCCCGATAAGTCGAACCCCGGACAACGTTGCTTGCAACTTTAATTATTATTATTATTATTATTATTATTATTATTATTACACTACAACTATATTAACTACTACTATTACTACGGGTTCAAACACTACTACTACTATTGCTACCACTACTATTCAATGAAAGGAGACAATGATTATGTTGACACCATAAACGTTGTAGTGCCTCCATGGACCAAGCTACCCATGTGATCTATATAAGGTAGCGTCCTGTCTGACCCTAGGCACCATATTATCATACAGAGTGCTGCCGCGCCTCCCTTTCCTACACAACACTATGTAATATAACTTAATCAAGGTCAAAGGGGAGCCGTTTTACGGGGGTGGACAAGGACGACGTACATGCGAGGGGACACATCAGGGGGAGCCGTTTTAGGGGGGTGGACAAGGACGACGTACATGAGGGGGGACACATCAGGGGGAGCCGTTTTAGGGGGGTGGACAAGGACGACGTTTTTTATTTATTTGTTTCTATGTGTATGAAGGAGACAAAAGGCAGGTTGCATATAATGAGTGTCTCCCCCAAAGCCAAAAGAGTGACGGAGCCAAATTCAATGGACATTGGAGTCAAAATGCCAGGACACACGAAGTTTGAAGCAGTTTAAGTCATAGGCTGAAGAAAAGATTGATTGAGGGAGAGAGTTCCCGAGTTCACTTGTTGAGTAGAAGAAAGATTGAGAAAATTTGCCAATTTTTGAGATGGAGAACTGGATAGAATAGGAGTGGGACTGTGTTGAAAGGCGGGTGCCTCGCACTTGCCGCAAGGGAGGGGGTATGCACTGAGAGAGCTCTGAAGAACACTGAATTGTAATGGGAATAGAAGAGTGAAAGAGATGCAACATTGCGGCATGTAGAAAGAGATTGTAGTGAACTAGTAAGAGGATGTGAATTGATGAGGCGAAATGATTATGATTCTACTCGTTCGAGAAGTGTGGTATGGGTGGAGCCTCCCCACACATGCGAACAATACTCAATACAGAGGCACACTGTGCCCAGATACAGAGCAAGGGTGAAGAACCCACAGAGATGGTTAAGCACACCTAACTTTGAGAAGCTGTTTTAGCAAGAGTGGTAATGTGATCTTTCCAAGAAAAGTCGGACGAATTAGAAACACATAGAACATTGAGAGAAGATGAAGGGCTGATCGAGTTGTGTATTGTTAAAGAATAGTTGATAGTCTTGTGGAACATTGTGATGGAGAGATAGAGGGAGAAACTGGGTCTTGGAGTCGTTGAAAGTAACACAATTTGTTCTGCCCCAATCAGAAATATTTGATAGATCAGAAGATAGGCATTCTATGGCCTCGTCAAGTGTGTTTTGGAGTGCTTGCATGCTGGGTTGATGTGAAAAACTAGTTGAATAGTGTAAGATACAGTCATCAACATATGAGTAGATAGGACTACAGGTAGAGTAGAGTAGATCATTAATGAATATTAGAAAGATAATTGTTAACAAAACAGAACTCTGAGGAACACCGGAGTTGATAAGTTGAGGAATTGAGCGATGGCCGTCCACAACTGCAGCTATGGAGCGGTCTGAAAGGAAATTAGAGACAAAGGCACATATAGAGGGATAGAAACCGAAGGAGGGTAGTTTGGAAATTAGAGATTGTGCCAGACTCTATCGAAGGCTTTCGATATGTCTAGCGCAATAGAAAAAGTCTCACCGAAGTCCCGAAAGGAGGATGACCAAGAGTTAGTAAGATAAGCAAGAAGATCACCAGTAGAACGGTTAAGGAAACCATACTGGCGATCTGAAAGTAAATTATTGGAGGATAAATGCTTAAGAAATTTTGAGTTAGGAATAGTTTTAAAAACTTTAGAGATGCAAGAAATGAGAGCAATTGGATGATAATTGAAGGGTTGGGAGCGGTCACCCTTCTTTGGGACTGGTTGAATGAGAGCAAACTTCCAGCAAGAAGGAAAGATAGAGACGAAAGAGTTTGCCTAGGCAGGGAGTCAGCACAGAATTTGTTTTTTTTATTACAACAGGAGGAACACCATCTTGTCCATACGCCTTCTTAGTATTAAGCCCAGAGAGGGCAGAAAGTACATCCTTAGAAGAGATTATGATCTTAGGCATAAGACAGTGTGAGGGGGGTGGAGAGTTAGGAGTAGCGCTGGAATCATCCAAGGTGGAGTTTTTAGCGAAACTTTGAGCAAAGAGTTAAGCTTTGTCAGAGGAAGATGTGATGGGGGTACCGTCAGAGTGGAAAAGAGGAGGGAAAGACGAGGAAGCGAAATTGTTGGAGATGTTTTTGGCTAGGTGACAAAACGCTTGGGAAGAGCTACAGTTGGAGAGTTCAGAATATTTGTTATTGATAAACGAGTTTTTGGCGAGTCGAAGGACAGATTTGGCTTAATTCCGGACAGAGACATATAAAGTACGGGATGCTTGAGTTTGAAGGTGACGGTACTGTTGGAATGCTTCCTCATTATTGCGGACAGCAGTAGAACAAGCGTGAATAAACCAAGATTTTTGTGAGTTAGTATGAGAGAAAGAAAATGGGATGTATGCTTCCATACCCGAAAGGATTACCTCAGTAATGCTCTTAGCACTCTCTTAGGGTCCCCGGCCACGGAAGCAAAAATCATTCCATGGGAAATAAAAAAAAAGTACTGCCAAAGAGTCTCCCAGTTAGCAGCGCCAAAATACCCCAAGCGCCGCCGCCTGGGGGGGGGGGGGGGGGTCAGAAGGCTGTACTGGAGAGACAGGACAGGTGAAAGAGACAAGGTTATAATCGGAGGAGCTAGACGGAGGGAGAGGAGTTATAGTGTAAGCAGAAGGATAAGTGGTTAGAAATAAGTCGAGAATGTTGGGCCGATCTCCTGGGCGGTCCGGGATATGGGTGGGGTGCTGAACTAACTGCATTAGGTCATTTAGGATAGAACAGATGTAGGCTTGTTCACCAGGTTGGGCAGTGAAATGAGAAGAGAGCCATTGGTGGTGGTGAACATTGAAATCTCCTGAGATGGAGATTTCAGAGAAGGGGGAGATGGATAGAATATGTTCCACTTTTGAAGTAAGATAGTCAAAGAATTTTGGATAGTAGCATTAGGGGAGAGATAAACAGCACATATATATTTAGTGAGAGAGGGACAAGATGGCTTAAGCCAGAGAGTTGAGAATTCAGAAGAGTCAAAGTTGGGAACACGAGAGCAAGAACCATTGTTACATACATACTCACAACATCCACCTTTGGCTTTGAATTGAGGATAAAGATAGTAGGAGGATACAGCAAAGGGTTTGCTGTCTGTTGCCTTAGAGAACTGTGTTTCGGTGAGAAAAAGTAAGTCAGGTTTGGTTGATGAGAGATGGTGTACCACAGAGAAGAATTTAGAGGAAAGGCCGCGGATGTTGCAGAAATCAATAGATCGAGTACTAGTTAGTGGCAGGGCATTTTAGTGAGTCAACACCTGGGGTCTCTGAGGTTGGGAGTAAATTTGTCTTCATTTTTGTTTTCTAGATTTAATGAAAAGTAAGTGTGGTATGTAACGTGTTTGTGGTATAATGTATTGATAGTAAGATAAGGTGTTTTGGAGGGCAAACTGGGGTTGCCCTCAATATTGGTGAGGTACGGAAGGATCAGCAAGGGAAGCCAGGTGGTGAAACAGGAGTTCCAGCTGTCCTTAACAACCACCTGTAGCATTCCCCGGTAGTACTGCCCTGTTCGATGGTGCCTACAGCATCCTCCTACCGTACAAGAGGGGGGACACATCAGGGGGAGCCGTTTTAGGGGATGGGCAAGGACGATGTACAGAAGGGGGATCTGTTTTAAGGGGTTGGACAAGGACGACGTACACGAGGGGGGATACATAAGGGGGAGCTGTTTTAGGGGTAGAAAAAGGACGATGTGCATGAGGGGGGAAACATAAGAATTGGTTAATGAGCAGTGGTATAGTTTAGAATGCTACTTCCAGGTCAGGTCAGGTGAAGGTATTGAGGGATAAGCCTTTACAACGGCACCTCGTAGCTACTTTCTATTTTCCTATTTTGTGAAGAGTGTGGAGAGGGGAGAAGGGGTGTTGGAGAGAGAGGAAGCTCTTGGAGTGGTATTGTTATGTGTGTTATTTGTCTGTATACGTCGTCGAGGTGTCCCCCGACTGGATGCGAGCATGTGAAATACGCTAAGACGTACTACCATACCCACTAAATATCCGCCTTGGCTGGGGTCGAACCCAGGTCAAGCAGATTCACACGTGAGTGTGCTCTCCACTCGACCGCCGCGGCTCTCACCTCTAAACAAAGTTTGCGGAGATTATGTGATCGTCGTGGCCTGTTTGTCTGTCCATCCTTTTGTTTGCTTGTCTGTTTGTAAGAAGGATTTCTCTAAAACTAATGGATGGATTTAAATGAAACTTCATCGACATTTTCATTTGACACCAGGATAGAATCAATTTACTTTTAACCAACAACTGATTACGGACCAAAATCAAAATGATAGAGATTTCAGACAACCCACAATATTCAACCGTTCAGCACATATCGGTCAAGGATAAAAACGAGCATATCACCACCACCACCATCACACAGAATCAAGGCTCCAATCCTAACCACAACCACAACCACCAACATTACCTAGTGTGTATCACCACCACCATCATCATCACCACCACTTCTACCACCATCATCATCACCACCACCACCACCATCACACAGAATCAAGGCTCCAATCCTAACCACAACCACCAACATTACCTAGTGTGTATCACCACCACCATCATCATCACCACCACTTCTACCACCACCACCATCACACAGAATCAAGGCTCCAATCCTAACCATAACCACCAACATTACCTAGTGTGTATCACCACCATCATCATCACCACCACTTCTACCACCACCACCATCACACAGAATCAAGGCTCCAATCCTAACCACAACCACCAACATTACCTAGTGTGTATCACCACCACCACCACTTCTACCACCATCATCATCACCACCACCACCATCACACAGAATCAAGGCTCCAATCCTAACCACAACCACAACCACCAACATTACCTAGTGTGTATCACCACCACCATCATCATCACCACCACCATCATCATCACCAGCACCATCACACAGATCCAGGCTCCAATCCTCACCACCACCAATTCTACCACCATCATCATCATCACCACCACCATCACACATAATCCAGGCTCCAATCCTCACCACCACCACCATACCCCCTCCCCCCCCCCCCGGGGGTAATGTATAAAGTGTGATAAAGGCAGCAGTGCCAGGTGCCACAAGGGACGGACCATTGGGGCAGGTGTTGTACAGGGCTCATGGACACTCAACCAGTAGTAAGACAACCAACCACCATCAATTCCACCTGCAGTACACCATTTCAACCACTAAATCTCAACCACCGCCAATTCCACCAGTAGTAAACTATTTCAACCAATAGATTTCAAACAGCACCAATTCCATCAGAGGTAGACCATTTCAACCTCTAGATCTCAACCAGCACCAATTCCACCAGTAGTAGACCATTCCAACCACTAGCTCTCAACCAGTAGTAGACCATCCCAACCACTAGCTCTCAACCAGTAGTAGACCATTCCAACCACTAGCTCTCAACCAGTAGTAGCTCATTCTAACCACTAGCTCTCAACCAGTAGTAGACCATTCCAACCACTAGCTCTCACCAGTAGTAGACCATTCCAACCACTAGCTCTCAACCAGTAGTAGATAATTTCAACCACTAGCTCTCAACCAGTAGTAGATCATTCCAACCACTAGCTCTCAACCAGTAGTAGACCATTCCAACCACTAGCTCTCAACCAGAAGTAGACCATTTCAACCACTAGCTCTCAACCAGTAGTAGATTATTCCAACCACTAGCTCTCAACCAGTAGTAGATCATTCCAACCACTAGCTCTCAACCAGTAGTAGACCATTCCAACCACTAGCTCTCAACCAGTAGTAGATCATTCCAACCACTAGCTCTCAACCAGTAGTAGATCATTCCAACCACTAGCTCTCAACCAGTAGTAGACCATTCCAACCACTAGCTCTCACCAGTAGTAGACCATTCCAACCACTAGCTCTCAACCAGTAGTAGATCATTCCAACCACTAGCTCTCAACCAGTAGTAGATCATTCCAACCACTAGCTCTCAACCAGTAGTAGACCATTCCAACCACTAGCTCTCAACCAGTAGTAGATCATTCCAACCACTAGCTCTCACCAGTAGTAGACCATTCCAACCACTAGCTCTCAACCAGTAGTAGATCATTCCAACCACTAGCTCTCAACCAGTAGTAGATCATTCCAACCACTAGCTCTCAACCGGTAGTAGATCATTCCAACCACTAGCTCTCAACCAGTAGTAGACCATTCCAACCACTAGCTCTCAACCAGTAGTAGATCATTCCAACCACTAGCTCTCAACCAGTAGTAGATCATTCCAACCACTAGCTCTCAACCAGTAGTAGACCATTCCAACCACTAGCTCTCAACCAGTAGTAGATCATTCCAACCACTAGCTCTCAACCAGTAGTAGATCATTCCAACCACTAGCTCTCAACCAGTAGTAGATCATTCCAACCACTAGCTCTCAACCAGTAGTAGATCATTCCAACCACTAGCTCTCAACCAGTAGTAGATCATTCCAACCACTAGCTCTCAACCAGTAGTAGATCATTCCAACCACTAGCTCTCAACCAGTAGTAGATCATTCCAACCACTAGCTCTCAACCAGTAGTAGATCATTCCAACCACTAGCTCTCAACCAGTAGTAGATCATTCCAACCACTAGCTCTCAAAAAGTAGTAGACCATTCCAACCACTAGCTCTCAACCAGTAGTAGACCATTCCAACCACTAGCTCTCACCAGTAGTAGACCATTCCAACCACTAGCTCTCAACCAGTAGTAGACCATTCCCACCACTAGCTCTCAACCAGTAGTAGATCATTCCAACCACTAGCTCTCAACCAGTAGTAGATCATTCCAACCACTAGCTCTCAAAAAGTAGTAGACCATTCCAACCACTAGCTCTCAACCAGTAGTAGACCATTCCAACCACTAGCTCTCACCAGTAGTAGACCATTCCAACCACTAGCTCTCAACCAGCACCAACTCAACTATGGCCAAATAAACCGGTGCCAATGTAAAGTCCTAACCTAACTTAACTCACGGATACATTGTATTGATGTGTTTGTTTATTTGTTTACTTTTGTTATAATTAATTTCCTCCCTAGACCTCCATATCAAGCTTAACATTATACCCTCAAGACCCCCTTCGAGATACATTTGTGCATTTTTCAGTAGACAAATCCTCCTAAATAGCAGGCTCACTCTCGCTCGCCAGGAAAGAATCGACACCTAAATATTTCGAAAGGTCTTAAAATCGCCAAACGATTGATACTGAATGTCGTAAAACCTCAAAATTAATGAGGCTAGACATGAGGGAGAAGGGTGTCCTGAAAATATGATCCCTTAACCCTCTCCGACATATGACGCGATTTTGAGCCTTTGTTACCATCAGGGGTATTTATAAACCTTTAGTTTAGTTACTTCAACCTCTGCAGTTGTCTTTGAGTTAGCTGTGGGCAGAAAACTAATTTTGGAGAGGTAATTATAAGTGAGAGAACTCTATTTCTTATTGCTAATATGGCAACCTCTGCGTCGTATGTGCGTGAAAGGGTTAAGTTAAAAATTTCCCATAGCCTACCAGTATTGGTTGAAAGGGTGTATTGGTTGTGATGTGCTGGTTTAAAGGGTGTACTGGTTGAAAGGGTGTACTGGTTGAAAAGGTGTACTGGTTGTGATGTATTGGTTGTGATGTACTGGTTGTGATGTATTGGTTGTGATGTACTGGTTGAAAGAGTGTACTGGTTGTGATGAACTGGTTGTGATGTAGGCCTACTGGTTGAAAGGGTGTACTGGTTGTGGTGTACTGGTTGTGATGTACTGGTTGCGGTGTAGGCTACTGGTTGTGGTGTAGTGGTTGTAATGTACTGGTTGTGATGTACTGGTTGAAAGGGTGTACTGGTTGTGATGTACTGGTTGTGGTGTACTGGTTGTGAAGTACTGGTTGTGGTGTACTGGTTGTGATGTACTGGTTGTGATGTACTGGTTGTCATGTACTGGTTGTGGTGTACTGGTTGCTATGTACTGGTTGTGGTGTACTGGCCGTGATGTACTGGTTGTGATATACTGGTTGTGGTGTACTGGTTGTGATGTACTGGTTGAAAGAGTGTGCTGATTGTGATGTACTGGTTGTAGTGTACTGGTTGTGGTGTACTGGTTGTGATGTACTGGTTGTAATGTTCTGGTTGTGATGTTCTGGTTCTGATGTACTGGTTGTGTTGTACTGGTTAGTGATGTACTGGTAGAAAGGGTGTACTGGTAGAAGAGGTGTACTGGTTGTGATGTACTGGTTGTGGTGTACTGGTTGTGATGTACTGGTTGTGATGTACTGGTTGCGGTGTAGGCTACTGGTTGTGGTGTAGTGGTTGTAATGTACTGGTGATGTACTGGTTGAAAGGGTGTACTGCAGGTTGTGATGTACTGGTTGTGGTGTACTGGTTGTGATGTACTGGTTGTGGTGTACTGGTTGTGTTGTACTGGTTGTTGTGTACTGGTTGTGATGTACTGGTTGTGATGTACTGGTTGTGGTGTACTGGTTGTGATGTACTGGTTGTGATGTACTGGTTTTGGTGTACTGGTTGTGATGTACTGGTTGTGATGTACTGGTTGTGATGTACTGGTTGTGATGTACTGGTTGCGATGTACTGGTTGTGATGTACTGGTTGTGATGTACTGGTTGTGATGTACTGGTTGTGATGTACTGGTTGCGATGTACTGGTTGTGATGTACTGGTTGAAAGAGTGTGCTGATTGTGATGTACTGGTTGTAGTGTACTGGTTGTGGTGTACTGGTTGTGATGTACTGGTTGAAAGAGTGTACTGGTTGTGATGAACTGATTGTGATGTAGGCCTACTGGTTGAAAGGGTGTACTGGTTGTGGTGTACTGGTTGTGATGTACTGGTTGCGGTGTAGGCTACTGGTTGTGGTGTAGTGGTTGTAATGTACTGGTTGTGATGTACTGGTTGAAAGGGTGTACTGGTTGTGATGTACTGGTTGTGGTGTACTGGTTGTGAAGTACTGGTTGTGGTGTACTGGTTGTGATGTACTGGTTGTGATGTACTGGTTGTCATGTACTGGTTGTGGTGTACTGGTTGCTATGTACTGGTTGTGGTGTACTGGCCGTGATGTACTGGTTGTGATATACTGGTTGTGGTGTACTGGTTGTGATGTACTGGTTGAAAGAGTGTGCTGATTGTGATGTACTGGTTGTAGTGTACTGGTTGTGGTGTACTGGTTGTGATGTACTGGTTGTAATGTTCTGGTTGTGATGTTCTGGTTGTGATGTACTGGTTGTGTTGTACTGGTTAGTGATGTACTGGTAGAAAGGGTGTACTGGTAGAAGAGGTGTACTGGTTGTGATGTACTGGTTGTGGTGTACTGGTTGTGATGTACTGGTTGTGATGTACTGGTTGTGATGTAGGCTACTGGTTGTGGTGTAGTGCTTGTAATGTACTGGTGATGTACTGGTTGAAAGGGTGTACTGCAGGTTGTGATGTACTGGTTGTGGTGTACTGGTTGTGATGTACTGGTTGTGGTGTACTGGTTGTGTTGTACTGGTTGTTGTGTACTGGTTGTGATGTACTGGTTGTGATGTACTGGTTGTGGTGTACTGGTTGTGATGTACTGGTTGTGATGTACTGGTTTTGGTGTACTGGTTGTGATGTACTGGTTGTGATGTACTGGTTGTGATGTACTGGTTGTGATGTACTGGTTGCGATGTACTGGTTGTGATGTACTGGTTGTGATGTACTGGTTGTGATGTACTGGTTGTGATGTACTGGTTGCGATGTACTGGTTGTGATGTACTGGTTGTGATGTACTGATTGTGATGTACTGGTTGTGATGTACTGGTTGTGATGTACTGGTTGAAAGAGTGTGCTGGTTATGATGTACTGGTTGTAGTGTACGAGTTGTGGTGTACTGGTTGTGATGTACTGGTTGTAGTGTACTGGTTGTAGTGTACGGGTTGTGGTGTACTGGTTAGTGATGTACTTGTTGTGATGTACTGGTTGTGATGTACTGGTTGTGGTGTACTGGTTAGTGATTTACTGGTTGTGATGTACTGGTAGAAAGGGTGTACTGGTTGTGATGTACTGGTAGAAAGGGTGTACTGGCTGTGATGTACTGGTTGATGGGGTGTACTGGTTGTGATGTACTGGTTGTAGTGTACTGGTTGTAGTGTACGGGTTGTGGTGTACTGCTTAGTGATGTACTTGTTGTGATGTACTGGTTGTGATGTACTGGTTGTGGTGTACTGGTTAGTGATTTACTGGTTGTGATGTACTGGTAGAAAGGGTGTACTGGTTGTGATGTACTGGTAGAAAGGGTGTACTGGCTGTGATGTACTGGTTGATGGGGTGTACTGGTTGTGATGTACTGGTTGTGATGTACTGGTTGAGTTGTTTGGTCACCGCGGTTATGGATATCACAGCCACAACTCTTGGGAGGGTAAAATGTTTGTTAAAAGTGCCGTTCTGCCTGGATAAAACTGTTGTGCACTACTGTATATTGCCGCTAACAAGACCACTTAGGCAGTTGCCTGGTTTTGTTACAGTCCTAAATAATATTACAGGAGCTTGATTTTTGGAAATATATTCTAGTTTGGAATTATAATTACGTGAGATTGTCTGACTTATCATTTGACTAAAGTCGGTATCACACAAGCGTTTTTTTTCCTCAACACTGGTCTGGCAGCTTATGAGGTCAACATATATAATATTTCTGTCACCGAAATTCATCTATCATCAGTCTAGTGTCCGATACCAGTGCAAAATATTCCAGAAATGTTGCCAGAAAATTTTGATTATCGAATGTTGACTATAATAGCTCTCGTGTGATACCGGCTCAAGCAGCTCCCTGTTATTTACCAAAACATAACTAATTTAAAATGTAAAACTTGCAAACTAAACAAACCAAAATTGGGACAAGGACAATATAAAGTCAAATTAAATTATCAAAATCGCTATGTGGAAACAACGCTTACTAAAATGAAATCTATGAAATAAAAGAACACAATCCACCACATAGGGTGTACATTACTACATGAACAAGTTAATCTGTTTCCCAAGCAAACTAATCGCACACATAACGACGCACTATCGTCACGTTCAAGGAATTAGTCAAATTTGGGAAGTCCGGGACGTTCTGGTAAATTTGACTAAACTCTTCATGAATAAAGAAACTACATGTTAAATGTAAAAATATTAATTTAAAATCAAATTTGCAACATGACAAGACATTAACAATAGTACAAAATACAAATATTGATAAGATATCTATATTATTACAAAATAATATATAAAGTATTATTTGATTTTGGAGGTGATTGACGACTTGACCCGAAGCTGTCCTTTTAGTGTAGCAGGTAAGTAGAGGAATTCACAACGTGCGAGTTTCAGGCTATAAGGAAGTTGGAGCTGTAACATCGATATAGAGGAGAAATGCAATAATGATGTAGATTTCTATATGGTATAAGATATTTGTTTTAGGTTTTTGTAAATGTACTACGACTGTATTTTGTTATCAATTCTGATAAATATCGATGTCTATACCTCTAACTTCCTTATTGCCTGAAGGTCGCAAGTAGTCAATTGTTCATGTCTTGATAAAAGCATAACACTTGGCACACACAATCAAGAGGCCATTTTAACCAAAATGACTGTAGATGTGAAGCCATCTTAGATTTAGTTTGTGTCAGCTTTGTTAGCCCTTATTCAATTATTATCCATTACAATCCTTAAACTCCTTAAGACATTGACTTCGCCTTGAGGGGAGATGGGCGTATTTATTTGCTTATTGTTTATCTTTATAATTATTATTTAGTTTACTCGCTAGACCTCAATCAAGCTGTCTTAAACACCACCTAGACCCCCCTTCAAGATGAATTTGTACATTTTTTAAATTACAGGCTCGCTATCGTTCGCCAGGAAACAATTAACACCTAAATGGCACGAAAGGTCTTATTATTGACAAAGAAATGGGGCGTCAAGTCACAAAATCGCCAAACTAATGGGCCGAACGTCTTATAATAAAAAAAACAAATGAGGTTAAACATGAAGGAAACGGGGGGCCAGAAAAACCGGCCCATTAAGCTGTACAAAGGGGTAGAGATGTCAGAATGGTCGCAAATAACTCTACTGGACAAGAGTAACAGTTTAGGTTTACACTATGTGTGGCTACTGTTGACAGTTTGTGTCAGGCTCCTCTAGTTCACCTTTAGGCCTCAAATAACTCTACTGGACAAGAGTAACAGTTTAGGTTTACACTATGTGTGGCTACTGTTGACAGTTTGTGTCTTGTGTAGGCTCCTCTAGTTCACCTTTAGGCCTCAAATCGGTAAAAAAGCCCGTTTCTAATTGGTACTAATGTGTTGACCTACTGAAGCGTGCTCCCTCTCTCTCTTCTGTTATCACTCCCATACAGACATGTGGACATTCTCCGTCCAATTCACCTTATTTATGGTCCCATTATCAGAAGGGGCAACGCACATTTGGGGGCCTACATTATACTGAAAGGCGAATATACGCTCTCTCTCTAATACTGTGCCAATATATATATATATATATATATATATATATATATATATATATATATATATATATACACTATACACAGAGAGAGAAAGAGAGAGCGAGAGAGTTATAAGGAGTTACAAGGAATAGTTAGTATCTCAGAGACCTTGCGGTCTATTCCAGGGAGATACTCGATGTGAAAGGAGAGAGACTGTTTAGTGCACTACACTCATTACAAAGTGTGCAAAATACTATCTACTCTCTTTTTGAACTGCTCTACTGAAGAACTGTTTACAACTTCTGAGGGCAGTTTGTTCCAGGTAGAACAGATCCTATATGAGAAAAAGTTTCCACAAATACTAGTACTGAACTTTTTCAATTCAAATTTCCAGCCATGGTTGCATTTTGTATTCGTATTGAGGCTAAGCATGTTGCTATAATCCACGTTGTCAAACCCATTAAGTATTTTAAAACTTCAATGAGCTGACCTCGTAGTCTGGGTGTCTCCAACAGAATGAGATTAACCCTTACTTACCAGCGACGGTATACAGCCGTCAGTAATAAAGTCACTCGTCAGTACCATCGACGGAAGATCGCAGTCAGTACTATACGGTCCTTGTAACTGCCCATAGAGAGCGGTATCAGGTACCGTGACTTGTAAACACTGCTTTGAGACCTTGGCAACACTGCTCAGCCTGGATCCAAGCCTGTTTTTGCTAGCTGGGACAGTCTTCCTCCAACTTCTCTTGACTCTGAAGAAATTTTTGCCACAATGCCTGGTACTGGACGGTACATTTATAGTAATTCCCTTTGGTATAGTAGGGGTTATGCTCTCTCTCGATCTCTCAACCGGTCCTCAGACAGAGAGAGTTTTTTTTAGAAAATAAACTAAAAATAGGATCCACACACACACACTCTCACACTCTCTTTCTCTCTCTCTCTCTCTGTCTCTATCTATTTCTCTCATTACGAGTTCATTATGTCCTCCCCCGAACTATTATCCCGGAGTCAGTAGTCTTACTCTTTCACCATTTTCTCTATTTTGTATTTTCTGTTTCCATCCGATTGTTACATACATCCTACTTTCAAATTTTAGACATATTTACTCTACACATATCCAATGTTGATTCTTAGATTTATTATTCTACTAGTATCCGATGTTGATTTTTAGTTATATTATTCTACTAGTATTAAATGACAATTGTTAGATTTATTTACTCTACTCGTGTTCAATGTCGAGTTTTATATTAATTTACTCTACTCTTATGCAATGAACAGCTAAGGAAAAATGGTTTCTATATGTTTCATGAATATTCTACACTGTAATGTAATTTGTGTGTGCAGTAGCGTATGCAATTCAAAACTGTAAGCACACTGGCACACAATTTAAGATTATTTATTTGAACGGATTTGTAAACGCCTCACCTACTTGGAATTCATTACCGAACACATTTAAAATATGCATATTAAATTAAATCTACAAATCGGAAAAAAAAACTATTCATACTGTTACGCCAATACGACTTTTACCCACTGACTATGCGTACCAGTGTTGTTGTGTGCATGTGTTCTATAGTGTGTACACTAAATTATATATTTTATGGTCAGTCTACAAATCTCCAGCCCAACCTCTCATAACTCAGAATGGAATACATCAATAAAGCTTATATTACTACCAATTGGAAAGAGGCAATCAGTACATAGGTGCAGGAAAATTACAGGCAGTTTGCACCAGCCCTCCCTGAGTAACGAAACCATAGGGATCATAATGTCTAGACTCAGAATACCGTCCAGATTACATATCAATAGCACATACACAGACACACACACACACACACACACACACATGGCCTGCCTAGCAATATTATAGATTGTAGCACTGTTGAAACCTTCACAAAATTAATAGCATAGACAAATATCTTGCCGTTAATCCCCGGCTGACTGCGTTTACAGGTGAATAACAAGACATGCCCATGTTACCTCTTTTGGTAGAGTGGATATAATAAAATAGTTCTATTTTCTTATTTTCCCGTAGAGTACCATTTTAGTTTATCAATTCTGCATGGAAAAAATAAACCCTGTCCCTTCTAAGCCATCTTTTCTCTCCTAAATATCAGGCTAGTTAGTTTAGATACAAGCAGCCTCTTAGGGATCACTAGATATGTTGTTGTTTGCTTTTCTTTGTACACACACACACACACACGCACACACACACCGGGGAGTACATTGTGAAGGTTAACGTATACAGTAACGCGGGAAATGATCTCAATTATACCCTGAGTGTCGCGATAACTGTCCTATTGTGTCATTCTACTACCTGATATAAGAGACCACACATCTTCGTTCCTTTTTAGCTCACTTGTTTGTTTTAGTCATCATCCTCTTCTTACTTTCTCCCTCAGGCTACTCTTTCCATTTGATCTACTCTTATTTAACATTGAATATATATATGTGTGTGTGTGCATGGAGGACACAAAATTCACAAGTGTCCCCCCCCCCTCAATGTCAAAAGAGTGACAGAGCCAAATTTAAGGGACGTTGGAGTCAAAATACCTGGACATACGAAGTTTAAAGCAGTCTAAGTCATAGGATGAAAGAAAGATTGATTGAGGGAGAGAGTTCCAGAGTTCACTTGTTGAGTAGAAGAAAGACTGAGAAAATTTGCCAATTCTTGGGTTGGAGAGCTGGACAGAATAGGTGTGGGATTGTGTTGTGCCCCACACTCGCTGCAAGGGAGGGGGTATACACTGAGAGAGCTCTGAAGAACCATGATTGTTGTAGTAGCGATAAAAGAGTGAAAGAGATACAACATTGCGGCATGTAGAAAGAGATTATAGGGAACTAGTAAAAGGAAGCAAGTTGATGATGCGAAATACTTTTGACTCTACTTGTTCGAGGAGTGCGGTATGGGTGGAGCCTCCCCACACACGCGAACAATATTCAATACAGGGGCGTACTGTACCCCGATACAGAGCAAGAAGCTGTGCGGGGGTGAAGAACACACAGAGACAATTGAGCACACCTAACTTTTGGGAAGCTGTTTTAGCAAGAGTGTTAATATGATCCTTTCAAGAAAGGTTAGATGAAAAAGATACACCTAGAATGTTGAGAGAAGATGAAGGGCTGAGTTGTGTATTGTTGAAGAATAGTTGATAGTCTTGTGGAAGATTGTGATGGAGAGATAGAGGGAGAAACTGGGTCTTGGAGGCGTTAAAAGTAACAAGATTTTCTCTGCCCCAATCAGAAATAATTGAAAGATCAGAAGATAGGCATTCTATGGCCTCGCCACGTTTGTTTTGGAGTGATTGCATGCTGGGTTGATGTGAAAAATTAGTTGAATAGTGATAGGTAGAGTCATCAGCATATGAGTGGATAGGAATAGAGGTACCGTTGAGAGCATTGATAAATATTAGAAAGAGAATTGGAGACAGGACAGAACCCTGGGAAACACCGGAGTTGATAGGTTGAGGAAGTGAACGATGGCCGTCCACAACTGCAGCTATGGAGCGGTCTGAAAGGAAATTAGAGACAAAGGCACAGATAGAGGGATAGAAACCAAAGGAGGGTAGTTTGGAAATTAACCCCCCCAGACATATTAACTTATGAAAGTTAGGGGTTGCCCGAGCGCCCGGTATTTCCCCCACAACAGTCTTTCTCACACTGAGGGACCGTTGGAAGTCGGAGGAATTTGGGGTTGCCATCAACCAACAGATTATTATCTAACTTACCTAACTTACTGAGCTCAAAATGACACAAATGCGTCATATAACTTATTATTGAGCTATTTCACTAAGTTCATATGACGCGATCGCGTCATATGATACTTTTGGGCGAAACCGCCATATGACAGGATCGCGTCATATGTGACGTAGAGGGTTAAAGACTTGTGCCAGACTCAATCGAAGGTTTTCGATATGTCTATAGTAATTGAAAAAATCTCACCGAAGTCCTGAAAGGAAGATGACCAAGAGTTAGTAAGATAAGCAAGAAGATCACCAGTAGAGTGGCCCTTAACCCTCAACTCATGGCGACCGTCATGTGACGGGAGAGAGAATATTGACCACCCCTGCGGCGCCCGTCATATGACGGGAGCCATTTTGAGGCCATTATGAGCGATGAGAGAGAGACTGAGCATTGGGGGGACGATAGGCGACCTTGGACCGCTCGCCACAGCTCCGTGGCCGGCACTGGGGACTATTGTATCTTATCCTCGCCTCCAGACACACCTCAACAAGGATAAAACCAGTAAAAATACCTAAATTTACGGTATTTTCGCCTTCGGTTGCACGATCGTTGCAGGATAACCAGATAATGTACAGGGATGATTCAGGTCTCATTGGAAAGCTCTATCTTTGTACTTTTGCAGTTAAATAATTGTAATATGCTCTGGCTCTTGCTTATGCATTACAAAGAGCATGGAAGGAAGGTAATTTTCAGTAAATACAGCCGCCTGGCGCTACGGTGATACACACACCCCTTCCCACTCGTAGGGAGTTAAGAAAACCGTACTGACGATCTGAAAGTAGATTATTGGAAGATAAATGCTTAAGACATTTTTAGTTGAGAATAGTTTCAAAAACTTTAGAGATGCAAGAAATGGGACAGGTTGAATAAGAGCAAACTTCCAGCAAGAAGGAAAGTCGCTAGAGGATAGACAGAGACGAAAGAGTTTGCCTAGGCAGGGAGTCAGCACGGAAGAACAGTTTCTGAGTACAACAGGAGGAACACCATCTGGTCCATACGCCTTCTTTGTATTAAGCCCAGAGAGGGCCGAGAGTACATCTGTAGAAGAGATTATGATATTAGGCATAAATAAGTGAGAGGGGGGTGGAGAGGGAGAAATAGCACCGGAATCATCCAAGGTTTAATTTTTAGTAAAAGTTTGAGCAAAGAGTTCAGCATTGTCAGAGGAAGAGGTGATGGTGGTACAGTACCGTCAGAGAGGAAAAGAGGAGGAAAAGACAAAGAAGTGAAATTCTTAGAGAGGTTTTTGGCTAGATGCCAAAAAGCTTGGGAAGAGCTAGAGTTGGACAGTTCAGAGCTTTTGTTGTTGTTGTTGTTGTTGTTCGCCAAGCTGCCTGGCCGAACAGTCCCAAGGCCCTGAGCAAGGCCAAGGCCATAACCGAGCGCCCCCACAGAACCCTCCCTGCCGACCACAATAAAGCCTGGGTGACCGAAGCCACTCCATGGCGGGGAGCTGAGGAGGGTGCAAAGACGCCCGGGAAACCAAAGCCCTACCCAGGGTCCTGTGCCCCTCAGCAATTATGAAGAGAAAGTTGAGGGGCAAAGGAAAAATGTGACACTTTGGCTTCCAATCTTGGTAGATTGGGAGGTCAATCCACGGAAGAGACGCCGTCACTTGAGATCTAGAAAATATATAAGTAAAAGGAACAGTCAGAGTAAGCTATGGGTATGGCAGAGATTGCTCAGTTCCCACTCTGATAGACCAGCCCATCACCACATGATTAGAACCCAATCCTCTCAGCATCAGCTAGGAAAGGCCCTAGAAAGCCGCCTTTGGCGGGGGGGATAGCTCCCCTATTTCAACCCCTTTCGGGGTTGGGCACCCGCCTCAGAGCATTTGTTATTGATAAAAGAGTTTTAGCGAGTCGGAGAACAGATTTGGCCAGATTCCAGGCATATATATATAAAGTACGAGATTCTAAGGTTTGGAGGCGACGGTGCCGTTTGAATGCTTCCTCCTTATTGTGCACAGCAGTTGAACAAGCGTGAGCAAACCACGATTTTTGTGATTTAGTCTGAGAGAAAGAGAATGGGATGTATGCTTCATGCTCGAAAGGATTTCCTCAGTAATGGGCTCGGCACTTTCCGAGAGTCCCCGGCCACAGAAGCAAAAATCATTCCATGGGAAATCAAAGAAGTACTGCCATAGAGCCTCCCAGTCAGCAGCGCCAAAGTGCCACAAGCGCCGCCAGCTGGGGGAGTCAGAAGGCCGTACTGGAGAGACAGGACCTGTGACAGAGATAAGGTTATGATCGGTGAAGCCCAACGGAGAGAGAAGATTTACAGTATAAGCTGACGGACTAGAGGTAAGAAATAAGTCAAGGATGTTGGGCCGATCTCCAGGGCTACGGGTAGGTTGCTGAACTAACTGTTCTAGGTCATTTAGGATAGACAAGATGTAGGCTTGTTCACCAGGTTGGTCAAAGAAATTAGAGAATCTCCTAAGATGGAGATTTCAGAGAAGGGAGAGATGAATAGAATGTGTTCAACTTTAGAAGTAAGATAGTCAAAGAATTTTGGATAGTCAGTAGAATTAGGGGAGAGATAAACAGCACAGATATACTGTATTTAGTGAGAGAGTGACAAGATAGCTTAAGATAGATAGTTGAGAATTCAGAAGAATCAAAGTTGGGAACACAAGAGCAAGTAAGATTGTTGTGTACGTACACACAACATCCACCACCTTTGGCTTTAAAGTGAGGATAGAGATAGTAGGAGAATATAGAGAAGGGTTTGCTGGCAGTTGCCTTAGACAAGCCGTGAATGTTACAGAAATGGATATATATATATATATATATATATATATAAGATACTGTATATAATTATACTGTATATATATATATATATATATATATATATATATATATAATATATATTTATTTATATATATATATATATATATATATATATATATAATTATATATATATATACGGTATATTTATTTATATATTTTTTGTTTATTTTTACTGTTATTATTTTTCCCGTGGACCTGCATATGATCCACTTTACAGTACAATTGTTTCGCACTTCCATTATTTTTCCTTAGCTATATTATTTATTTTCATTCTACATCTATATTTGTCCTTATTAATTACAGGCTCTCTCTCTCATTTGCCAGGAAAAAATCAAGGAACGAAAAGTTTATGCTAGCTATATTTGGACGATATTATGCAGCTTAGGAAGGATCTGTGGCAGGTAAAAGGGTTGGTTGAGATAGTTTTAAGCCTTATTATTGCTGGAGGTCCTTCCAAAGCTAAATAAAATCGTCTAATAGTTCCCAGAATATGATCCCTTGTACTCAATGGGTTAAACACATATCTACAAAAACATTGAGATACATCACATTGACTAAAGAAAACTATATGTTGAATGTGGCTTTATCGGTTGTTCAGTATGGTTCGTCGGTGCCTTAGATATTTCCCACCTAATTGTGACACATACGCCGGCTCTGGCAGCGTCAACAGCCCTGCATCGCTACTGAGAAAACTCGATCATAATTTGAGTATTTCATAACCCTATTCCCTTTATTTATTGCATGAGCAGTAGTTAAATGCCTGTTAATATGTTAAACCTCCACATAGTTCAGTAGTTGCCGTGCATGTCATTTTCTGACTGATAAAGATCTTTGTTTACCTTTTTTAACCTAGCTTGGGAATGTAGCAGACGACGCGCACCTCCAAACATACTTTGTATTGTATTATTACTTCTATTAGTTTTTGTATTCAGTATCCTGCTGTAATTTTAGTAGTTGCTTGCATGATCTTGTAGTAACTTTTGACCAATAAACTTTGTTTATCTACAGTCCTATGATTGACTGCAGCGACACCAGCACCATATGTTGATACATACAGTTTATTAACCCCTTGTGCGCAGTTGTTTTATTTGTTTACAATCTCTATTTTGTGGTTTATATATTTAGTTATATATTCGTTTATTTTTTCTCATAGCTTTCACATAATTAAGATACATACTGTTTTATATTTTGGGTTAGGTTAACAACCGGTTTGTGTTTTTGTTTCTGACTAGGCTGTCATCTCTGGTGGCATATCCTCATCATTGTATTGTAATATTTACTGTCTAAGAATCACCTAACTTAGAATTCGATTGAATTACTCAGCAAGTGTGTATCTTTTCACGTACCGGTACATTCTTTTTGACTAGGCTATCACCTCTGGTGGCCTATTTCTGCGCATTTAATTTGTTTTGTTTTCGAATTGGCTATCACCCCTGGTGGCCTATTTACGCATGCTTATTTTTATTTTTTTATTAAGCTATCACCCCCGGTGGCCTATTCTGCGTATTTCAAATTTGTTGTTTTTGATTTCGGCCATTTAAGTAAGCAAAGCGATCTGAAGCGAGTAACCCAATTTGAAGTGAGTGAAGTGAATTGAGTGAAGTGATTTGAAGTAAGTGAAGTGATTTGAAGTGAGTGAAGTGACTTGAAGTGATCTGAAGTGACTGTCACCATGCCTCGCACCTGTATGAGCTGCGCTGGTAGGCTTGGTGCTTCCATGTTTGCTGCTGCCGATCTTCAAGCCTGCCGACTCTGCCAGCAACGAGAGCCGGATTTGACAGCGAAATTTGATGAAGCCCACATCAAGATCAACGCCCTCACCATGAAGCTGGAATCACTCCAAGAGTTTGTAACACTCAATGTTGGAGTATCACCAGCTTCAATTGTCATCGCTTCAACTCCAACTGCCACCGCCGCCCCAACATCAACTGCCAACAATCCAACGCCTGCAGTAGCTACTTCAGCAGATACTTCCGATGCACAAAAAACAAATAGTGACTCTGCTCCCCCTCAAGACAACTTCCGCGTTGTGAGGAACAACATTCGCCCCAAGTCCAGGAAAATCATACCGGTGACCGAGTGTCACAACCGCTTCCAGATACTCACAGACTCTGATGACGAAGAGGAAACAGAAGAAGTTTGGATCGTGGGAGACTCGATGGTACGTGATCAGCTCACAGAGTTTTGCACCAGGGCACCTAAGAATAGGAAGCGTTTTTGTATCCCTGGTGGTGGTGTGGACGAAGTAGTTGCTGGAGTTGATGAAGTATCGAAGCTGGCCCCTGCTAATACAATGTACGTCATCCACGTCGGATCCAATGATGTACAGCGAACTCTGTCGGAAGATTTACTTCTCAAGTACCAGCAGCTGATCAAGTCGTTTAAGAAGAAGTCTTCAAGGATCATCGTCTCAGGAATCGCCCCCCGGCTCGGTGTAGGAAACCAATTTTACAACATAGCCACCAGCGCAAATCGTCGTCTAGCTAACCTCTGCAGAAAGGAGAACGTTGGATTCATCGACACATGGGACAATTTTTACTACGATGACTATTTGTTCTCGGATGATGGAGTTCATCTGAAACAGGTGGGAGCAGCACGTTTTGGACGTCTTCTCAACAATAAGGTGAAGGATTTTCGGAGAAGAAATCGACTCAACACAGGGCAACCAGGAAGGAGGACTGAAGACAGTGAGGACGGCGACCTGCGAAGGACTTAAATGCTAATCCGTCAAGAACCACGAATTTAGATAACGCTCCATCAACAAAACCCAAATCCAATACCGCCAGGGATGAGGACCGAGGACAGCGAGGACCGAGGGCAGCTATGAACGTAAATGTAGATCCGATCAGAACCAAAAATTGGATTATAAAGCGTTCTGCGAGTTCTAAAAACACAATTAACTTTAAAGGTTTTCTATGCAAACGCTCATAGCATACGCAATACATTTTCAGATTTAGAGGAACTAGTGCTAACAGATAATTATGATGTAATTGGCATAACAGAATCTTGGCTCAATGCAAAAGACAGAGAATTTTCTAGCAAAGTATTCACTTCCCGGTTATGTAATGTTTAAGTAAAGCCGAATTGATAGAAATGGAGGTGGTGCTTTATTTTTTATCAGAGAAAGTTTTAACCTGATCCTCTTGTCAAAACCCCAATTTTGTAAACGTCGACACATCCTTTGTGCTAATAAATAATAATGAAGGTACAAAAATAATACCTGCATTAATATGCAGACCTCCAACTCAATCAGCGCAAACTGAGTGAGACATTTTCGAACAAAGTGCGGATGTAAGTAACTCACAAGATACCGTAATTTTTGGCGACTTTAATTTACCTGTGACCAAGTGGGGCGATACTCTTACTTCACACTCTGGACATGACTTGTATGCGAACTTGCAAGAGAGTTCCCTGTATACATTTGTTCGATCGCCGACCCGTCTTAATAACGTCCTTTTACTTGCAACACAAGAAAAATTAATAGAGAATTTGAATGTTGGTGATGAATTCAGTAATAGTAACTGGAACTATGCCTGATCAGTGGAAGCTCGCCAACATAACACCAATATTATAAGAAGAAAAAAAAAAGGTAAAATGCTAGAAACACTCGTAAGAGACAAACTCGTAAATCACTTAGAGG
Organism: Paralithodes platypus; assembly: GCA_032716605.1. Lineage (NCBI taxonomy): Eukaryota > Metazoa > Arthropoda > Malacostraca > Decapoda > Lithodidae > Paralithodes > Paralithodes platypus. Next base: position 23,470,122 of record CM064509.1, on the reverse strand, counting down.
AAAACAACACACTTTAAAACACTCAACATGGTTTCGTAATAAACGCTCCTGCTTAACAAACCTCTTAGACTTCTTCCACGATATCCTCAACCTATATGATGAGAGTATAGCTGTAGATATTATATACCCTGATTTTCAAAAGGCCTTTGACAAAATTCCTCACCAATGTTTGTTGATAAAACTAAAAGCACATGGAATACAAGAAGGTGTGTTGAAATGGATAGCAAATTGGCTCAGTGACACAAAGCAAAGAGTAGTCATAAACTGTAAAGCATCCAAATGGATCAATGTAAGTAGTGGGGTAACCCAAGGATCGGTACTGGGGCCAGTTCTCTTCCTAGTTTACATTAACGACATAGATTAGGGTCTAACCTGTACAATCTCAAAGTTTGCTGACAATACAAAAATTGCAAATAGCGTACTCTCAAATGAACATGTTGAAGATATGCTAAAATAATCTAGATAAGTTGTCACATTGGGCTCAAATTTGGCAAATGTGTTTCAATGTGGATAAATGTGAAGTACTCTCTATCGGAAACCGAAATGAGAAAGCAAACTATTCAATGAATGGCACCCAGCTTAAGAGTGTGGACAGATAAACTGATTTGGGAGCAACAATATCGAGTAACTTAAAGCCGAATCAACAATGTTCAGAAGTTGTTAAGAAGGCAAGCAACATAATTGGCTTTATAGGCAGGTCATTTGAGCATAAATCCAAAGATGTAATCCTAACTCCTTACAATTCCTTAGTCCGCCCTCTCCTGGAATATTGCGTTCAATCCTGGTGCCCTTACTACCAAAAAGATATAGACAAGCTAGAACAAGTTCAACATAGAGTTACCAAAATGATACCTTGCCTAAAGAACAAACTATACGAGGAGTGTCTTAGAGAATTAAATCTATTTCCTTTAACCCATCACAGATTAAGAGGCGACTCATTTCAAGGGTTCAAAATCATCAAAGGCATCGACAATATGAACTGTAATAAATATTTCACTATCGACCAATCAAATTACACGCGGGGGAATGGTTGCAAAACGATTGGTAAATCTTTTAACTCCCACGTGTCTAAGAATTTCTTCTTCAATCGAGTTGTCAACTTGTGGAATGGGCTTCCCCGAGATGTCATAGACTGCAGCACTGTTGATTCTTTTAAATTTCGCCTAGACACCTTGAATGTTCCCACAGATCCCTCCTAAATTGCATACAGTCATCTAATGATAGCCAGAATAAACTGTCAAAATGTGCCATAATCTTCAAAGTGTTAACTAAGATCTTGTGTCATGCTACCTTACCCTGGCCCTTAGTGTAACCCGCCACCCGTGAAGCTGAGCCTTGGACCTCTAGGAGGGCCCTCAGGTACCCACTTAGGACAGCGGCCAGGCTCTACCTTACAATTATGGGATTTGGCCTCCCCTTTCACTGGTTTTTACTGAGGCAATAGTTTGTATGTTTATATATATATATATATATATATATATATATATATATATATATATATATATATATATATATATATATATATATATATATATATATATATATATATATATATATACATATATGAGGGAAGTTAGTTCCAGGTAGAACAAATCATATATGTGAAACATTTTCCACAAGTACTTGTGCTGAACCTTTTGAATTTTAACTTCCAGCCATGTAACTTCCACGTGTTGTATTTATATTTAGACTAAACATTTTGCTATAATCTCCATTGTCAAACCCATCAAGGGAAGGGTCAACCTTCATATGAAGGTTGACCCTCCCCTTAAGTATTATAGAAAACTTCAATGAGCTGACCCACAACCCTCTAGTAAAGACCTGCCGGCGGCTGGTCCGTGACGTAGTAACCAAAGGGGCTAGGAGAGGTTCTGGCTGGCGACCACTGGCAACCCCTCCATCTTTTACTTTTCCCTAATGATATTTTAATTAATTCGACATCCGCCAGTCACTAACCATATTATACTACTTGTACAGCGTGGTCTAAGTTATCACCACTTTATGTTGTTATTATTGTTTGTTTGTGATAATAATAATAGTAGTATTTGTTATAATGTCTTGACTTCTAAATTGTAGCCTACGTGTATCTATCATTAATATTCAATGTATGCATTAGTATTTTTATTTGTTGCTTAGTAATAATATATGGTAAGCTACCGGTACTAGGATTTTTTTGTTTATACTGATACTGTTGTTATATTGATATCATTTTCCAGGTTGCATTTCACCTAGCTTTGATTATACGAGTATTCTTGTTATACGTTTTACTTTTATGAGAGTAGGCTTAATCATAGTGTTACTATTATTATTATTATTATTATTATTATATTCAAGCTCAAGTTTTCCATTAATCACTTATATATAGCACGGTATAGGTTATAGAAGGTTTATATATAGCACGGTATAGGTTATAGAAGGTTTATATATAGCACGGTATAGGTTATAGAAGGTTTATATATAGCACGGTATAGGTTATAGAAGGTTTATATATAGCACGGTATAGGTTATAGAAGGTTTATATATAGCACGGTATAGGTTATAGAAGGTTTATATATAGCACGGTATAGGTTATAGAAGGTTTATATATAGCACGGTATAGGTTATAGAAGGTTTATATATAGCACGGTATAGGTTATAGAAGGTTTATATATAGCACGGTATAGGTTATAGAAGGTTTATATATAGCACGGTATAGGTTATAGAAGGTTTATATAGCACGGTATAGGTTATAGAAGGTTTATATATAGCACGGTATAGGTTATAGAAGGTTTATATATAGCACGGTATAGGTTATAGAAGGTTTATATATAGCACGGTATAGGTTATAGAAGGTTTATATATAGCACGGTATAGGTTATAGAAGGTTTATATATAGCACGGTATAGGTTATAGAAGGTTTATATATAGCACGGTATAGGTTATAGAAGGTTTATATATAGCACGGTATAGGTTATAGAAGGTTTATATATAGCACGGTATAGGTTATAGAAGGTTTATATATAGCACGGTATAGGTTATAGAAGGTTTATATATAGCACGGTATAGGTTATAGAAGGTTTATATATAGCACGGTATAGGTTATAGAAGGTTTATATATAGCACGGTATAGGTTATAGAAGGTTTATATATAGCACGGTATAGGTTATAGAAGGTTTATATATAGCACGGTATAGGTTATAGAAGGTTTATATATAGCACGGTATAGGTTATAGAAGGTTTATATATAGCACGGTATAGGTTATAGAACGTTTATATATAGCACGGTATAGGTTATAGAAGGTTTATATATAGCACAGTATAGGTTATAGGTTTATATATAGCACGGTATAGGTTATAGAAGGTTTATATATAGCACGGTATAGGTTATAGAACGTTTTACACATTTGTCAACATTTATTTACAATAACAAGTAGTTTGGATATACCGATAATTTAATTTTACAGTAGTCATGAATGAATGATGGCTATAGATAAGTAGGAAATTAGAGAATTTTGGATAGAGGAAGAATAAGTTGATAAATGGTTACGAAACTTATGATTATATTGAAAATAACTGATTGACTACATCTGTTGATAGAATACTATACATATATTGATAGAATTATACAAGTGTTTGGAGCTTCCTCTTCTTACTTGCAGACTTGGTTTGTGTTATCAAGTTATTTTCTTTTGCACAATAATTATTTAAAAGAGTATTTGAAGAAGCCAAAATCAACAAGTTTTCAACCTTTTCTATTTCATGACCACTATCACAGAATTCATTAGGAAACAGAGCATCATTATTGGCAAGAGCTTGCATTGTTAACTCCATTGTCAATTTCCGCTGATTAAGTGAGTAGCAAATGAAGGGTGTTGAGTGAATGTTGTAATGATGATATAATTATACATGATAATGGTTGTTGTTATGTCATTTGGATATATTAAGGATCCTCTACTTATTCCGTGGATATAATCATGATGGTCAGATATTTCAGTTTCAGTCTCTGTACACAAACTAACATTTTGCAAGAACTACATTTCGTTTTTTTGGATACTGAATAGCAACAGTAACCTGCTAAGTATGTAATAACTAGAAGTATGTCAGTGCATTGTTCAACATCATTATTAGAGATATCTAAAACTATGTTGGGAAAGTCTAACCGATTTGAGGTTTCCATTTCCTCCCAGTTTGTTTCATTAAATATCTTTAGATTAATTGGTTATGAAATGGCACATTAATTTTCAGTACGGACATCATTCTGAGTTGTTTTTGTTCACATTCAAAGACTTTTCTAATTAATATAGTATATTGACTTCCTGCAAGCTGGCGATATTGTCCAATTCTTGCTTCAAGGTGATCTGTTTGAAAATTTCCTGTTAATATAATATATTCCATATTTAGTTCATTTATACAATACTTTGTCTGCTCAATTATGGCATGTGTGGTATGTTTCAAGGCAGTGAATGTTTCCCTTGTCAGCTTCCCACTCGCATCTTAATCACTATCCCATAATTCAAGCCCATTATAGAAAATATTTAAAAATGTGTAGCAAGTATTTTTTTGTTCATCATTAGTCAAAAGATAAGCATATTTGTTGTCGAGTCCACATCCTTTAAATGGTGAATTCATATTTATCACACACAGTCCACCAGATATGAAAGATCTCAATGTAATTTGCAACCTCAGTAAAAATGTCAGATCATGTTGCTTATAGACGTATATAGACTATCTCAACTAAAATGAGCTCCAAGGAGGTCAAGGTCGCCCTGTGCGGTGTTGCCACATTTCTACCAAAACAAACCTTTTAGAAAATGGGAAACCAAGGAAAACCACATTTAGAAGGGAAACTTGAAATAAATGTAAAAGACGTTTTTATGTCTGGAAGGGTTATTGGTATTCTTGTATAAAAGTTACAGAAACAAAATAATAGGTAGGCTATATTTGTATATACCTATTTACATTGTACAGCATCTCCCTTGCCTGGCTATGAAGATGAGAGTAACTTTTGCGAGTTTTTCCTTCCATGGTGGTCGCGCTATGAATGAGGGTTAGTGACCGTCTGACCTGGGTGATGCCGTCTGACCTGGGTGATGTTGTCGTAGTTTGAGGCCATTTAAAGCGTTGCCATTACTCGTATCCAGCTCTCTCTCTCTCTCTCTTTTGATGGGATTACATTGTGCTATATTGCATTTTGGAGATTGTGTATGTATGTGTGTGTTTGTGTGTGTATCTGTAGGGGTGTGTGTGAGTGCGTGCGTAGCCAACAGAACCGCATTGACATTACTTGGCACCATCGCATATCCTACCATTCCTTAAATCTATTTATAGCTGTCCCCAGAAAAATGGCAGCATGTTCTAAATAGCGTGCCATATGTTGTATAAATTCCTTCTATATATCCTTAAAATGATATGTTTCTTAACACCACATAACCTTTAAAAATTGTAATATAATATATATAGTCATAAAAGCTAAAATTAATTTGTTAATAGCCTGAAAAACTAACATTTGTTGTTAAAGCTTTGAATATTTGACAACACCGCACAGGGCGAGGAACACCACCTTGTAGCTCATTTCATAGGAGGATGACTATACAGCACCATTGATTCTTTTGAACTTCGCCTAGCCAAATAGCTTGCATCAAACCTGCGACTGACTGCGTTTGTAAATGAACCCCTACTGTACCGGCGACATGCTTTGTGTTTTATTATTGCTGCTACTAGTCGATTTTATTCAGTTTAGGAAGAATCTCTAGCAATAATATGGCTTCGAACTATCTCAATCGACCCTTTTAGCTACTATAGATCCTTCCTAAGCTGCATTAAATCATCTAAATATAGCTAGAATATAATGAAAAAGACGTAGCCGGTACAAAAGGGGTTAAACATCGTAAAAGCTTTCCCTACGACTTTTCCCGACCTAGAATGACCATTATACAGATAAACGATAAGTGTCAATATGGGTCGGTAAAGGTCGTGGGGAAAGGCCCTAAAGCGTGAAGGGTCAAGAGTAGGTGAGGGTCAGAAGGGTAGCAGATTTTTTTTTTTTTTTTTTTTTTTCTATATTCCAACTTACTTCCTCTCGGGCATAGGCTGAGAGCCTTAACATTCACCGCTTTACAATGAACAGTGAAGCCTGTGAGGTCTTGTTCCAGTCTAGGGAGTGAGACATGTGAAGCACGTAGAGTACAACGAGCACCTGCCATCTTGCCTTCACATGAGGCACGGTGCTCACTCATGGCCCGAAACGACCCCATCTCTGAAGCCACCTCATTCCCGTGCTTCACTGTCTCACCCCCTACACTCGGACTCTCACACTTACTCTTGTGTCTACGTCACACTAGTTTAAAGGTCCGAGCTGGCAGGCCTTTACTAGAGGGTTGTGGCTGACCTCGTAGTCTGCGTGTGTCCAATTAAAAGAGATAATGAGCTCTCAACCGGTCCTCACAGCTGTCTTTAAATCGATGGAATAAGCTTTGTAGCTCTAGCTTGTATTCTTTCAAAAGAGAGAGAGAGAGAGAGAGAGAGAGAGAGAGAGAGAGAGAGAGAGAGAGAGAGAGAGAGAGAGAGCATAAGAGTATCTAATGAGTTAAGGAAGTAACACACGATAACACGAGATCTTTCATCTCTAACTTTTAATCTATAATTTTATTCCGACAACATTTAAAGTCCATTAATCATACACTGGTATTGGTATCTAGGCTGGAGGTATATACTTATATGTGGCAGTGTTCGCGTCACAGTGAATTTATATAACCTGTCTGATCAGTGTTGTGAAAAAAATGAGTGGAGAGAAAAAACACTCGCGGGGGGATATATATATATATATATATATATATATATATATATATATATATATATATATATATATATATATATATATATATATATATATATACGTATTACATTTCTATACTTCCTAGTTTTCCTTTATAAACTGCTCTTGTGACGTCGCCTTAATTAATATTGGCTAGACAAATGTATAGACAGGCAGCATTACCAATTTCTGCCAGGTGAGGTTGATTACAATTTAACCCATTCAGTACCGGTGACGTCCTTTTAACTTTATTGTGGCTGCTATAAGACGATATTAATCAGCTAAAAAAAGGGACTCCAGCAATTAACAGGTTTCAAATGATCTCACTCAACCCTTTTTACTACCACAGAACCTTCTGAAACTTTGTCTTTTCTATGTGGATGAGGGAGACAAAAGGCAGAATTGCCTGTAACGAGTGCCTCCCCCAATTGAAAGAGTGACAGGACCAAAATATCAAGGAACGTTAGAGCCAAAATGCCTGGACACACAGAGTTTGACACAATTTAAGTCATACGATGAGGGGAAGATGGATTCAGGAAGAGGGTTCCAGAGCTCAGCTGTTGAATAGAAGAAGGTTTGAGAATATCGTTTCACTATTGAATTGGAGAGTTGCACAGAGTAGGGATGGGATTGTGTTGCAGGACGGGTGCTATATACTCTACGTAGAGGAGTTGGTATAGACTGGAACAAGACCTCACGGGCTTCACTGTTCATTGTAAAGCGGTGAATGTTAAGGCTCTCAGCCTATGCCCGAGAGGAAGTCAGTTGGAATATAGAAAAAAAAAAAAAAAAAAAAAAACACTGAGAGAGCTCTGAGGAACATTGATTATTGTAATAACGGTAGAATAGCGAGAGAGATGCAACACTGCGGCAAATATAGAGAGATTGCAAAGAGTCAGTGAGTGGACGTGAGTTAATGAGACGAAAGGCTTTCTTTTCTACTTTGTCGAGAAGTGCTGTGTGAGAGGATCCTCCCCACACATGCGAACATTACTCAATACATGGACGCACTGTGCCCCTGTACAGTGCAAGAAGCTGTGCAGGGATAAAGAACCCCCAGAGGCGGTTGAGTACACCCAGCTTCTGGGAAGCTAATTTAGCAAGGGTGGTAATATGGTCTTGCCAAGTGAGATCAGGAGAGAAAGATATTCCTAGAATACTGAGAGAAGATGAAGGATTGACTTGTGTATTGTTGAAATATAATGGATTGTCCTGTGGGAGTTCTTTACGGGTAGATAAATAGAGAAATTGGGTTTTGGAAGCATTGAATGTAGCAAGATTTTCTCTGCCCCAAATGGAAATGGTTGATAGGTCAGAATTTAAGTGTTCTATGGCATCTTTGCGTGATTTTTTGAGTGCTTGCTTGTTGGGGGGTTCTGGAAAACTAGTTGAATAGTGTAAGGTAGAGTCATCAGCATATGAATGGATAGGACTGGAGGTATAGTTGAGAAGATCATTAATGAATATTAGAAAAATAATTGGAGATAGGACAGAGCCCTGAGGAACACCGTAGTTGATAGGTTGAGGAAATGAACGATGGCCGTTCACAACCACAGCTATGGAACGGCCAGAAAGGAAATTCGAGATAAAGGCACAGATAGAGGGATAGAAACCGAAGGAGGGTAGTTTAGAAATTAGAGATTTGTGCCAGACTCTATCAAAGGCCTTCGATATAGCTAGTGCAATAGAAAAGGTCTCACCGAAGTTCCAGAAGGAGGATGACCAAGAGTTAGTAAGATATGAAAGGAGATCCCCAGTAGAGCGACCCTTAAGGAAGCCATACTGGCGATCTGAAAGTAGATTATGCAAAGATAAATGCTTAAGAAATTTTGAAGTAAGAATAGTTTCAAAAACTTTAGAGATGTAAGAGATGAGAGCAATTGGACGGTAGTTGGGAGGTTGAGAGCGGTCACCCTTCTTTGGGACAGGTTGAATGAGAGCAAGCTTCCAGCAAGAAGGGAAGACGTTAGAGGAGAGACAGAGACGAAAGAGTTTGCCTAGGCAAGTAGTCAGCACGGAACCACAGTTTTTGAGTACAACAGGAGGAACACCATCCGGACCGTACGCCTTCTTAGTATTAAGCCCAGAGAGGGTAGAAAGTACATCTTTAGAAGAGATTAAGATATTAGGCATGAGTAAATGAGAGGAGGGTGGAGAGGGAGGAATAGCGCCGGAATCATCCAAGGTGCGGTTTCCAGCGAAAGTTTGGGTGAAGGGTTCAGCTTTGTCAGAGGATGAAGTGACGGTGGTGCCGTCAGAGTGGAAAAGGGGAGGGAAAGACGAGGAAGAAAAATTGTTGGAGATATTTTGGTATATGCCAGAAAGCTTGGGAAGAGCTAGAGTTAGATAGTTATGTGCATTTATTATTGATGAAAGAGTGTTTGGCGAGTCGAAGAACAGATTTGGCTTGATTCCGGGCAGAAACATAGGAAGTATGAGATTCTTGAGTTTGAAGGCGACGGTACCGTTTGAATGCTTCCTCCTTGTTGCGGACAGCAGTAGAACAAGCGTAAGTAAACCAAGATTTTTTAGCATTAGACCGAGAGAAAGAAAATGGAATGTATGCCTCTATGCCCGCGAGGATTACCTCGATAATGCGTTTAGCACTCTCCGAGTGTTGCCGGCCACAGAAGCATAAGTCATTCCATGGGAAATCAAAGAAGTACTGCCGGAGAGCCTCCCAGTCGGCAGCGCCAAAGTGCCACAAGCGCTGCCGGCTGGGAGGATCGGGTGGCCATATCTGAGAAATAGGACAGGTGACAGAGATAAGCTTATGGTCGGAGGAGCCCAAAGGAGAGAAAAGATTGGTAGTATAAGCAGAAGAGTTAGAAGTTAGAAATAAGCCAAGAATGTTGGGCCGATCTCCGAAGCGATCCAGGATATGGGTGGGTTGCTGGATTAACTGCTCTAGGTCATTTAGGATAGAAAAGATGTAGGCTTGTTCACCAGGTTGATCAGTGGAAAGAGAGGAAAGCCATTGGCGGTGGTGAACGTTGAAACTGCATACAATCGTCTAAATATAGGTATAGTATCATTTAAAAGACGTCGCTGGTACAGAAGGGGTTAAAACTAGTGTTATTGTCTACATCTCAAATACCACGTTGGTACTACAAAGCCAATACAAAATCTTGAGAAAACGTGAAGTGTGTGGAACGTTGCTGGGGAGCACTATAGTTATGTCCTTGGGCAGGGTAAGTAATAAGGGGATTATATTTGTCCAGTACAGTAAGAAGCGCTAATATGTACACACCCATTGGAAGCAGTATCAAACACTATTCAACCATACACCATGCAGCCAACTACGAAAACATTACCCTCCCTCTCCTCTTTCGTCCTCCTCATTCTTCCCTTCCTCCTTCCTCTACTCTCCTGCTCTCTCCGTCCTTCCCTCTCCTTCTTTCTCCACCTCCTCCTCCCTTCTTCTTCTTACTTCCATCCTTCCCTCTCTCTATTTTCTCCCCCTCGTCTCTCCCTTCTCTTTCCATCCCCCCTTTGTCTCCTTCTATACTTCTCCTCCTTGTTCTCGTGAATGCAGTTTTCCCCAGCCGTCATTACCTAATAGCCATGATTCCAATATAACTGTTCTCATGGTCCCATCATGATAATGCAACATTAGGCCTGTAGCCCCCTTACCCTTGACCTGGAGGAAGGGGATTTATGTTGTTGATGGTGTTGTCTTTGTTTTTCCTTCCTCCATTCATTGTCTCTAAAAATATAAAGATACAAATTATTAAATAAATAAAACAAAAGATGCCCACACGTCCAGCGACAGACCTTTTTGTTAAGATATTATAGCAATGTGTTTATCAAAATAGTTCACCAGCGTATAATTATTACTGTGCTTCCAAAAACTGTCCAGATCTTCCTGACCACCACTGTACCATACAATAGCACAGGCAACCCAACAAGTATAATCCCTAGGGCCGACTCTTAAGGGGAGACTGGCCGTTTTTATGGACCCCTTTCTCCGTAATGCTTAGCCCCACTAGTTTTGAGATTATAAGACCTTCGGCCAATTAGTTTGGCGGTTTTAACACCTTTCGCCCCATTTCGTTGTTAATTTTAAGACCTTTCGTGCCATTTAGGTGTCGATTATTTCCTGGCGACTGACAGCGAACCTGCAATTTAAAGAGGAACCGGCCTTCGGCCGGGATATTTTTCTTCCGAAAAATGTACACATTTTTCTTGAAGGGGGGTCTAGTTTTTTTTTCCTTCTAAGCTTGATGGAGGTCTAGGAAGGAAACTAACAAAATATATGAATACATGAATTAATAGACCAAACAAACGGCCAGCCTCCCCTTAAGGACTTCATTCACTAGAGGGCATCTGTACCTCTGGTCTACTTATATTAACCCAATTTGGTGCGAGGGACTTATTTTTGGACTTCCCCTGTTTCGTCCCATTAGTTTGGAGAATATATGACGTTTTACCTCACTAGTTTGGCGATAATATTACGCTTCACCTCATTAAGGTGTCAAATATTTTCTGGGCGAGCGATAGCGATCTTGTAACTTAGAAGAAATCGGCCATCAGCCGTGTCACTTTTACATCTAAAAATGTACCCATTTAGCATGAAGGGGGTCTAGGTGGGCACTACTTAGTTTGAAGGAAGTCTGGGAAGGCGTTTTTTTGTTAGCCTATGAAACAAACTAAAATACATTGCTTTTTGTGTTTTCCTAATTATTGGTTTTAGGTGTACATGCAACGCATCACCCCAAACATACTGTTTGGGCCGGGGGGGAGCAGGATAAATTGTGCTTTTCCGAGGCGCTCAATGTTATGCATTTGACTTATGTAGGTTGTGATGGAGGAGTTACTATACCCAGTCTGTTATACATTTGACTTATGTAGGTTGTGATGGAGGAGTTACTATACCCAGTCTGTTATACATTTGACTTATGTAGGTTGTGATGGAGGAGTTACTATACCCAGTCTGTTATACATTTGACTTATGTAGGTTGTGATGGAGTAGTTACTATACCCAGTCTGTTATACATTTGACTTATGTAGGTTGTGATGGAGGAGTTACTATACCCAGTCTGTTATACATTTGACTTATGTAGGTTGTGATGGAGGAGTTACTATACCCAGTCTGTTATACATTTGACTTATGTAGGTTGTGATGGAGGAGTTACTATACCCAGTCTGTTATACATTTGACTTATGTAGGTTGTGATGGAGGAGTTACTATACCCAGTCTGTTATACATTTGATTTGTGTAGGTTGTGATGGAGGAGTTACTATACCCAGTCTGTTATACATTTGACTTATGTAGGTTGTGATGGAGGAGTTACTGTACCCAGTCTGTTATACATTTGACTTATGTAGGTTGTGATGGAGGAGTTACTATACCCAGTCTGTTATACATTTGATTTATGTAGGTTGTGATGGAGGAGTTACTATACCCAGTCTGTTATACATTTGACTTATGTAGGTTGTGATGGAGGAGTTACTATACCCAGTCTGTTATACATTTGACTTATGTAGGTTGTGATGGAGGAGTTACTATACCCAGTCTGTTATACATTTGACTTACTGTATGTAGGTTGTGATGGAGGAGTTACTATACCCAGTCTGTTATACATTTGACTTATGTAGGTTGTGATGGAGGAGTTACTATACCCAGTCTGTTATACATTTGACTTACTGTATGTAGGTTGTGATGGAGGAGTTACTATACCCAGTCTGTTATACATTTGACTTATGTAGGTTGTGATGGAGGAGTTACTATACCCAGTCTGTTATACATTTGACTTATGTAGGTTGTGATGGAGGAGTTACTATACCCAGTCTGTTATACATTTGACTTATGTAGGTTGTGATGGAGGAGTTACTATACCCAGTCTGTTATACATTTGACTTATGTAGGTTGTGATAGAGGAGTTACTATACCCAGTCTGTTATACATTTGACTTATGTAGGTTGTGATGGAGGAGTTACTATACCCAGTCTGTTATACATTTGACTTATGTAGGTTGTGATGGAGGAGTTACTATACCCAGTCTGTTATACATTTGACTTACTGTATGTAGGTTGTGATGGAGGAGTTACTATACCCAGTCTGTTACACATTTGACTTATGTAGGTTGTGATGGAGGAGTTACTATACCCAGTCTGTTATACATTTGACTTATGTAGGTTGTGATGGAGGAGTTACTATACCCAGTCTGTTATACATTTGACTTATGTAGGTTGTGATGGAGGAGTTACTATACCCAGTCTGTTATACATTTGACTTATGTAGGTTGTGATGGAGGAGTTACTATACCCAGTCTGTTATACATTTGACTTACTGTATGTAGGTTGTGATGGAGGAGTTACTATACCCAGTCTGTTACACATTTGACTTATGTAGGTTGTGATGGAGGAGTTACTATACCCAGTCTGTTATACATTTGACTTATGTAGGTTGTGATGGAGGAGTTACTATACCCAGTCTGTTATACATTTGACTTATGTAGGTTGTGATGGAGGAGTTACTATACCCAGTCTGTTATACATTTGACTTATGTAGGTTGTGATGGAGGAGTTACTATACCCAGTCTGTTATACATTTGACTTATGTAGGTTGTGATGGAGGAGTTACTATACCCAGTCTGTTATACATTTGACTTATGTAGGTTGTGATGGAGGAGTTACTATACCCAGTCTGTTATACATTTGACTTATGTAGGTTGTGATGGAGGAGTTACTATACCCAGTCTGTTATACATTTGACTTATGTAGGTTGTGATGGAGGAGTTACTATACCCAGTCTGTTATACATTTGACTTATGTAGGTTGTGATGGAGGAGTTACTATACCCAGTCTGTTATACATTTGACTTATGTAGGTTGTGATGGAGGAGTTACTATACCCAGTCTGTTATACATTTGACTTATGTAGGTTGTGATGGAGGAGTTACTATACCCAGTCTGTTATACATTTGACTTATGTAGGTTGTGATGGAGGAGTTACTATACCCAGTCTGTTATACATTTGATTTATGTAGGTTGTGATGGAGGAGTTACTATACCCAGTCTGTTATACATTTGACTTATGTAGGTTGTGATGGAAGAGTTACTATACCCAGTCTGTTATACATTTGACTTATGTAGGTTGTGATGGAGGAGTTACTATACCCAGTCTGTTATACATTTGATTTATGTAGGTTGTGATGGAGGAATTACTATACCCAGTCTGTTATACATTTGACTTACTGTATGTAGGTTGTGATGGAGGAGTTACTATACCCAGTCTGTTATACATTTGACTTATGTAGGTTGTGATGGAGGAGTTACTATACCCAGTATGTTATACATTTGACTTATGTAGGTTGTGATGGAGGAGTTACTATACCCAGTCTGTTATACATTTGACTTACTGTATGTAGGTTGTGATGGAGGAGTTACTATATAAGGTGTTGATTTTCGGTGTGAGCATCCTGGATTCGAATCCACGGACTGCCACATGTGTTTGTAAATTTCATTAATCGATTTTAGGAGTATAGTTGGTTGTTGGAAGGAACATAATAATACATTTGACTTATGTAGGTTGTGATGGAGGAGTTACTATACCCAGTCTGTTATACATTTGACTTATGTAGGTTGTGATGGAGGAGTTACTATACCCAGTCTGTTATACATTTGACTTATGTAGGTTGTGATGGAGGAGTTACTATACCCAGTCTGTTATACATTTGACTTATGTAGGTTGTGATGGAGGAGTTACTATACCCAGTCTGTTATACATTTGACTTATGTAGGTTGTGAAGGAGGAGTTACTATACCCAGTCTGTTATACATTTGACTTATGTAGGTTGTGATGGAGGAGTTACTATACCCAGTATGTTATACATTTGACTTATGTAGGTTGTGATGGAGGAGTTACTATACCCAGTCTGTTATACATTTGACTTATGTAGGTTGTGATGGAGGAGTTACTATACCCAGTCTGTTATACATTTGACTTATGTAGGTTGTGATGGAGGAGTTACTATACCCAGTTTGTTATACATTTGATTTATGTAGGTTGTGATGGAGGAGTTACTATACCCAGTATGTTATACATTTGACTTATGTAGGTTGTGATGGAGGAGTTACTATACCCAGTCTGTTATACATTTGACTTATGTAGGTTGTGATGGAGGAGTTACTATACCCAGTCTGTTATACATTTGACTTATGTAGGTTGTGATGGAGGTGTTACTATACCCAGTCTGTTATACATTTGACTTATGTAGGTTGTGATGGAGGAGTTACTATACCCAGTCTGTTATACATTTGATTTATGTAGATTGTGATGGAGGAGTTACTATACCCAGTCTGTTATACATTTGACTTATGTAGGTTGTGATGGAGGAGTTACTATACCCAGTCTGTTATACATTTGACTTATGTAGGTTGTGATGGAGGTGTTACTATACCCAGTCTGTTATACATTTGACTTATGTAGGTTGTGATGGAGGAGTTACTATACCCAGTCTGTTATACATTTGACTTATGTAGGTTGTGATGGAGGAGTTACTATACCCAGTCTGTTATACATTTGACTTATGTAGGTTGTGATGGAGGTGTTACTATACCCAGTCTGTTATACATTTGACTTATGTAGGTTGTGATGGAGGAGTTACTATACCCAGTCTGTTATGCATTTGACTTATGTAGGTTGTGATGGAGGAGTTACTATACCCAGTCTGTTATACATTTGACTTATGTAGGTTGTGATGGAGGAGTTACTATGCCCAGTCTGTTATACATTTGACTTATGTAGGTTGTGATGGAGGAGTTACTATACCCAGTCTGTTATACATTTGACTTATGTAGGTTGTGATGGAGGAGTTACTATACCCAGTCTGTTATACATTTGACTTACTGTATGTAGGTTGTGATGGAGGAGTTACTATACCCAGTCTGTTATACATTTGACTTATGTAGGTTGTGATGAAGGAGTTACTATACCCAGTCTGTTATACATTTGACTTATGTAGGTTGTGATGGAGGAGTTACTATACCCAGTCTGTTATACATTTGACTTATGTAGGTTGTGATGGAGGAGTTACTATACCCAGTCTGTTATACATTTGACTTATGTAGGTTGTGATAGAGGAGTTACTATACCCAGTCTGTTATACATTTGACTTATGTAGGTTGTGATGGAGGAGTTACTATACCCAGTTCTGTTATACATTTGACTTATGTAGGTTGTGATGGAGGAGTTACTATACCCAGTCTGTTATACATTTGACTTACTGTATGTAGGTTGTGATAGAGGAGTTACTATACCCAGTCTGTTATACATTTGACTTATGTAGGTTGTGATGGAGGAGTTACTATACCCAGTCTGTTATACATTTGACTATGTAGGTTGTGATGGAGGAGTTACTATACCCAGTCTGTTATACATTTGACTTATGTAGGTTGTGATGGAGGAGTTACTATACCCAGTCTGTTATACATTTGACTTATGTAGGTTGTGATGGAGGAGTTACTAAACCCAGTCTGTTATACATTTGACTTATGTAGGTTGTGATGGAGGAGTTACTATACCCAGTCTGTTATACATTTGACTTATGTAGGTTGTGATGGAGGAGTTACTATACCCAGTCTGTTATACATTTGACTTACTGTATGTAGGTTGTGATGGAGGAGTTACTATACCCAGTCTGTTATACATTTGACTTATGTAGGTTGTGATGGAGGAGTTACTATACCCAGTATGTTATACATTTGACTTATGTAGGTTGTGATGGAGGAGTTACTATACCCAGTCTGTTATACATTTGACTTATGTAGGTTGTGATGGAGGAGTTACTATACCCAGTCTGTTATACATTTGACTTACTGTATGTAGGTTGTGATGGAGGAGTTACTATACCCAGTCTGTTATACATTTGACTTATGTAGGTTGTGATGGAGGAGTTACTATACCCAGTCTGTTATACATTTGACTTATGTAGGTTGTGATGGAGGAGTTACTATACCCAGTCTGTTATACATTTGACTTATGTAGGTTGTGATGGAGGAGTTACTATACCCAGTCTGTTATACATTTGACTTATGTAGGTTGTGATGGAGGAGTTACTATACCCAGTCTGTTATACATTTGACTTATGTAGGTTGTGATGGAGGAGTTACTATACCCAGTCTGTTATACATTTGACTTATGTAGGTTGTGATGGAGGAGTTACTATACCCAGTCTGTTATACATTTGACTTATGTAGGTTGTGATGGAGGAGTTACTATACCCAGTCTGTTATACATTTGACTTACTGTATGTAGGTTGTGATGGAGGAGTTACTATACCCAGTCTGTTATACATTTGACTTATGTAGGCTGTGATGGAGGAGTTGCTATACCCAGTGTGTTATACATTTGACTTATGTAGGTTGTGATGGAGGAGTTGCTATACCCAGTC
This sequence comes from Paralithodes platypus, assembly GCA_032716605.1. Lineage (NCBI taxonomy): Eukaryota > Metazoa > Arthropoda > Malacostraca > Decapoda > Lithodidae > Paralithodes > Paralithodes platypus. The sequence goes on along the minus strand of CM064509.1, from coordinate 23,452,933 downwards.
TGTTATACATTTGACTTATGTAGGCTGTGATGGAGCAGTTACTATACCCAGTCTGTTATACATTTGACTTATGTAGGTTGTGATGGAGGAGTTACTATACCCAGTCTGTTATAGATGAGCTGCTGCATCAGGGTTACCATCTCCAGCTTTATTAGGGGTGTTCTGGACCCCCTTCTCCCTCATGTTTAGCCCCATTTTTATGTTTTTATTTTAAGGCGGTCAGCCCATTAGCTTGATGATTTTAAGACCTTTAGCCCCATGACTTTGTTAATATTAAGACCTTTCGTGCCACTTAGGTGTCGACTTTATCCTGGCGAGTGATAGCGAGCCTGTAATTCAGGAGAAACGGCCTTTGACCGGGAAATGTTTCTACTGAAAAATGCACACATTTATCTCGAAGGGGGATATTTTTTATTAAGCTTGATGGGGGTCTAGGGACCAAAATAAAAACCTCTCGTTCCCAGTGCTAACTTTCATACAGTATTAACAATAGGTTAGCTAGTTGAGTTGGCTAGATACCAGGTGCCCATGTCAGGACTGAAACACCCGACAACCAATTATTAGTCAGTAACCCCTTCAAGATACGAGGACGCCTTCTTCAGCTTAGAAAGGATGTGGGACTCGGAGGGTTAATTGGAAAACTTTACCCCACTGATTCCTTTAGATCCTTCCAAAATTGCAGGCTAGCTATCGCTCGCCAGGAAACGATAGACTCCAAAATGGCACAAAATCTTTAAAAATTGACAAAGAAATGGGGCGAAATGTCTTCAAATAGCCAAACTAATGGGTCGAACGTCTTAAAATCTCAATACAAATAGGTGCAAATATGAAGGGGAAGGAGGGAGTCCAGAAAAATCACTCCCTTAACCCCTTCTGTACCGATGACGTCTTTTATATTTGATTTTAGCTACATTTAGATGATTATGTGTAGCTTAGGAAGAACATGTGGTAGCTACAAGGATGACATGAGATAGTCTGTAGCCTTTTAATTGGGAGACGTCCTTCCTAAGCTGAATAAAGCTGTCTATTAGCAGCCAGGATATAATATAAAGGACGTAGTCGGTACAGAAGGGGTTAACTAAATAAAATAATAACCTAAAGGGCGTTATCAGATTATAATGGTTATTCAATTAAGTGAAACCCATTAGTGAATCTTATGCTATATCTTGTGAATAGACAGATAGACATAAGTAACACCCCGTTCTTATCATTAATCAGCAACTACAAACCCCAATGCACTTGAATAAACTAATGAAAGCATATGGTCCTCCCGGGATTCGAACTCGGGACACCACACCCAGAACATAAGCACCTAAACCATTACACCAACAACACAGTTAAAGGTTGAATACACGATCATGAATAGACAGACAGACAGGCCAGGTTTGTTGTTCGAGAGAGTAATTGAATTGTTGATATAGTTAGACAGAAGATGAGTGAGGATATGTACGGTCACGCTAATAAGTCATTTTCCAGCTGTCATTACGTTTGGCTTGCTCTGAGCTATATTAATGTCTGTCAGATGTTGAATAGGGTGGGTAAGTGTAGGAACATGTTTGTATATTTCACTCGATATGAAGAAATGAAGCTTAGATATTGCTGATACCAATTATTGATCGGAGACATGACTTATTAGCGCGATTGTACAGTATTTTTGTTGTATAGGTGATCCTAGTCATGTAAGGGACTACACACGTATTTCTTTAAGGGAGCCCACCTCGCTTTCTTTTTTTCTTTCTCTCCCTCTCTGTGTGGCTTCTTTCCAATCGGCCCCATTCAGCTTACTGTTTTAAGACGTTTACCCCCATCTAGGTGTCAATATTTCGATATAATTTTGTAAATTTCCCGGCCGAAGGCCGATTCCCCTTCAAATACAGGCTCGCTATCGCTCGCCAGGAAAAAAATGGACACCTAAATGGCACGAAAGGTCTTGATATTGGCAAAGGAAAGGGGCAAAAGGTCTGAAAATCTCCAAACTAATGAGGCAAATGTCTTGAAATCTCATAACTAATAGGGCTAAACATGAGGGAGGAGGAGGACTCGAAAAACCAACTGCCTCCCCTTAAATCCTTAACTATACCACCAAGCATTTACACTTAATGTATCGTTCATTGTCTTGTTCACTATACCATTACACATTTACACTTAATGTATCGTTCATTGTCTTGTTCACTATACCATTACACATTTACACTTAATGTATCGTTCATTGTCTTGTTCACTATACCATTACACATTTACACTTGTATCGTTCTTGTTCACTATACCATACACATTTACACTTAATGTATCATTGTCTTGTTCACTATACCATTACACATTTACACTTAATGTATCGTTCATTGTCTTGTTCACTACCATTACACATTTACACTTAATGTCGTTCATTGTCTTGTTCACTATACCATTACACATTTACACTTAATGTATCGTTCATTGTCTTGTTCACTATACCATTACACATTTACACTTAATGTATCGTTCATTGTCTTGTTCACTATACCATACACATTTACACTTAATGTATCGTTCATTGTCTTGTTCACTATACCATTACACATTTACACTTAATGTATCGTTCATTGTCTTGTTCACTATACCATTACACATTTACACTTAATGTATCGTTCATTGTCTTGTTCACTATACCATTACACATTAACACTTAATGTATCGTTCATTGTCTTGTTCACTATACCATTACACATTTACACTTAATGTATCGTTCATTGTCTTGTTCACTATACCATTACACATTTACACTTAATGTATCGTTCATTGTCTTGTTCACTATACCATTACACATTTACACTTAATGTATCGTTCATTGTCTTGTTCACTATACCATTACACATTACACTTAATGTATTCATTGTCTTGTTCACTATACCATTACACATTTACACTTAATGTATCGTTCATTGTCTTGTTCACTATACCATTACACATTTACACTATCGTTCATTGTCTTGTTCACTATACCATTACACATTTACACTTAATGTATCGTTCATTGTCTTGTTCACTATACCATTACACATTTACACTTAATGTATCGTTCATTGTCTTGTTCACTATACCATTACACATTTACACTTAATGTATCGTTCATTGTCTTGTTCACTATACCATTACACATTTACACTTAATGTATCGTTCATTGTCTTGTTCACTATACCATTACACATTTACACTTAATGTATCGTTCATTGTCTTGTTCACTATACCATTACACATTTACACTTAATGTATCGTTCATTGTCTTGTTCACTATACCATTACACATTTACACTTAATGTATCGTTCATTGTCTTGTTCACTATACCATTACACATTTACACTTAATGTATCGTTCATTGTCTTGTTCACTATACCATTACACATTTACACTTAATGTATCGTTCATTGTCTTGTTCACTATACCATTACACATTTACACTTAATGTATCGTTCATTGTCTTGTTCACTATACCATTACACATTTACACTTAATGTATCGTTCATTGTCTTGTTCACTATACCATTACACATTTACACTTAATGTATCGTTCATTGTCTTGTTCACTATACCATTACACATTTACACTTAATGTATCGTTCATTGTCTTGTTCACTATACCATTACACATTTACACTTAATGTATCGTTCATTGTCTTGTTCACTATACCATTACACATTTACACTTAATGTATCGTTCATTGTCTTGTTCACTATACCATTACACATTTACACTTAATGTATCGTTCATTGTCTTGTTCACTATACCATTACACATTTACACTTAATGTATCGTTCATTGTCTTGTTCACTATACCATTACACATTTACACTTAATGTATCGTTCATTGTCTTGTTCACTATACCATTACACATTTACACTTAATGTATCGTTCATTGTCTTGTTCACTATACCATTACACATTTACACTTAATGTATCGTTCATTGTCTTGTTCACTATACCATTACACATTTACACTTAATGTATCGTTCATTGTCTTGTTCACTATACCATTACACATTTACACTTAATGTATCGTTCATTGTCTTGTTCACTATACCATTACACATTTACACTTAATGTATCGTTCATTGTCTTGTTCACTATACCATTACACATTTACACTTAATGTATCGTTCATTGTCTTGTTCACTATACCATTACACATTTACACTTAATGTATCGTTCATTGTCTTGTTCACTATACCATTACACATTTACACTTAATGTATCGTTCATTGTCTTGTTCACTATACCATTACACATTTACACTTAATGTATCGTTCATTGTCTTGTTCACTATACCATTACACATTTACACTTAATGTATCGTTCATTGTCTTGTTCACTATACCATTACACATTTACACTTAATGTATCGTTCATTGTCTTGTTCACTATACCATTACACATTTACACTTAATGTATCGTTCATTGTCTTGTTCACTATACCATTACACATTTACACTTAATGTATCGTTCATTGTCTTGTTCACTATACCATTACACATTTACACTTAATGTATCGTTCATTGTCTTGTTCACTATACCATTACACATTTACACTTAATGTATCGTTCATTGTCTTGTTCACTATACCATTACACATTTACACTTAATGTATCGTTCATTGTCTTGTTCACTATACCATTACACATTTACACTTAATGTATCGTTCATTGTCTTGTTCACTATACCATTACACATTTACACTTAATGTATCGTTCATTGTCTTGTTCACTATACCATTACACATTTACACTTAATGTATCGTTCATTGTCTTGTTCACTATACCATTACACATTTACACTTAATGTATCGTTCATTGTCTTGTTCACTATACCATTACACATTTACACTTAATGTATCGTTCATTGTCTTGTTCACTATACCATTACACATTTACACTTAATGTATCGTTCATTGTCTTGTTCACTATACCATTACACATTTACACTTAATGTATCGTTCATTGTCTTGTTCACTATACCATTACACATTTACACTTAATGTATCGTTCATTGTCTTGTTCACTATACCATTACACATTTACACTTAATGTATCGTTCATTGTCTTGTTCACTATACCATTACACATTTACACTTAATGTATCGTTCATTGTCTTGTTCACTATACCATTACACATTTACACTTAATGTATCGTTCATTGTCTTGTTCACTATACCATTACACATTTACACTTAATGTATCGTTCATTGTCTTGTTCACTATACCATTACACATTTACACTTAATGTATCGTTCATTGTCTTGTTCACTATACCATTACACATTTACACTTAATGTATCGTTCATTGTCTTGTTCACTATACCATTACACATTTACACTTAATGTATCGTTCATTGTCTTGTTCACTATACCATTACACATTTACACTTAATGTATCGTTCATTGTCTTGTTCACTATACCATTACACATTTACACTTAATGTATCGTTCATTGTCTTGTTCACTATACCATTACACATTTACACTTAATGTATCGTTCATTGTCTTGTTCACTATACCATTACACATTTACACTTAATGTATCGTTCATTGTCTTGTTCACTATACCATTACACATTTACACTTAATGTATCGTTCATTGTCTTGTTCACTATACCATTACACATTTACACTTAATGTATCGTTCATTGTCTTGTTCACTATACCATTACACATTTACACTTAATGTATCGTTCATTGTCTTGTTCACTATACCATTACACATTTACACTTAATGTATCGTTCATTGTCTTGTTCACTATACCATTACACATTTACACTTAATGTATCGTTCATTGTCTTGTTCACTATACCATTACACATTTACACTTAATGTATCGTTCATTGTCTTGTTCACTATACCATTACACATTTACACTTAATGTATCGTTCATTGTCTTGTTCCCTATACCATTACACATTTACACTTAATGTATCGTTCATTGTCTTGTTCCCTATACCATTACACATTTACACTTAATGTATCGTTCATTGTCTTGTTCACTATACCATTACACATTTACACTTAATGTATCGTTCATTGTCTTGTTCACTATACCATTACACATTTACACTTAATGTATCGTTCATTGTCTTGTTCACTATACCATTACACATTTACACTTAATGTATCGTTCATTCTCTTGTTCACTATACCATTACACATTTACACTTAATGTATCGTTCATTGTCTTGTTCACTATACCATTACACATTTACACTTAATGTATCGTTCATTGTCTTGTTCACTATACCATTACACATTTACACTTAATGTATCATTCATTGTCTTGTTCACTATACCATTACACATTTACACTTAATGTATCGTTCATTGTCTTGTTCACTATACCATTACACATTTACACTGCATTAAGGGGAGGCTGGCTGTTTGTTTGGTCTATTAATTCATTTATTCATATATATTTTTAGTTTCCTCCCTAGACTTCCATCAAGCTTAGAAAAACACCCCTTAGAACCCCCTTCAAGATAAATTTGTACATTTTTCGGTAGAAAACTGTTCCGGCCGAAGGCCGATTCCTCTTAAAATTGCAGGCTCGCTATCGCTCGCCAGGAAATAATTGACACCTAAATGGCACGAAAGGTCTTAAAATTGACAACGAAATTGGGTGAAAGGTGTTAAAATCGCCAAACTAATGAGCCGAACGTCTTACAATCTCAAAACTAGTGGGGCTAAGCATCAGGGAGAAGGGGGTCCAGAAAAACGGTCTGCCTCCCCTTAATAATGCATTGACTTGAGCTAATGTTAACCGTTTCACTATATACCATCACACGTTTACACTTTATTCTGGTTACCTTAAAGGGGGGTCACCGGCCTTTGTTTTATCTTTCTCTCCATTTTTCTCTTTCCCTGGTTTGTATCCATTCGGCCACATTCAGCCAACTGTTTTAAGACGTTTATCCCCATCCAGGTGTCGATTTCTTCCTGGCGAGCGATAGCGAACCAGCATTGTATGGAGAAATCCGGCTTCGCCTGAGACATGTTTCTATAGAAAAATGTAAAAAATTAGCTTGCTGTCAAAACAAAAATATATATATGCTGGCTCGTTACCGCTCGCCAGGAAAATATTGACACCAGGATGCGGGTAAACGTCTTAAAACAGTAGGCTGAATAGGGCCGAATATAATTATACAAGCCAAAGAGAGAGGAAGAGAAAAAGAAAAAAACGAGGTGGGCTCCCTTAAACGATTTTATTATGTTTTGAAATGATCAGTGGGTGTTACAGGGATAATGGAGATATATTTAATTACCTGCTTGATAGCTAGTTCTTTCCTTGGCACTATGAACTCACTTTGCTTTAGGATGAATATAATGAATAAATGCCGCACTGCTACTAAAAGGGTTAACACTATCTGGTCCGACGTATTGTGGGTTATTATGATATTCTGTTTATTTATTTTTGAGGATGTTTCTTGCTTTTGCCATTTTAGATCTATATACTATAGTTTGTCCCCTAGGCTAACAAAAACGCCTTCCCAGATTTTAATCAAGCTAAACAAAAAATCCCCATCCAGACCCTCTTCAAACTAAATCTGTATATTATTCGATAGAAAATTTTCCAGCCAAAGGTCGATTTCTTCTAAGGAATAAAAGCAAGTCAAACCACACTCGTAATTCAACCACAGTAATATTATGTCCATACATAAACTGACGTAGTGTATTGAAACTTGCTTGTGGCCAACTGTACATTTACAGTACAATAAATATAATTTATATACATACTACACTCAAACATCCTCAACTAAATATTGACATTATTTAGCTTTTAAACACCAACTAACATCAATGTCAACCCCTATTTTATCTCCGCAATCATTTAACTACATTACAATGTAATAAGTAAATATATATTAACAAATATAAGCGAATACTACGTCCTTAAAGTTAATTCTTACACTAGATAAACTAGTATGAGAAATAACTTAGTCGTAGTTAGGTACAGTACGAATTTGTTTTCCCCAAATCTCTCCTTATAGTCTTTAATTTCTTTCATTATTATTTTATCTCCGTTTTCCCGTTTTCTCTTGCCATCCATTTATCTCTTGTTCGTTCGCTCTCCTGTGTTTATTTACCACCTCCTATTTTCATTTGTTTATCTTCAATACCAACTCCCCCTCTCTACCCTCCTTCTTCCCACTCTCACTCCCTCCCCTCCCCAGGCCATAATAATAAGCCCAAATGGTGGAATAAAGATATTTCAAACTGCCTGCTTGCTAAAAAATTTGCTATCTATCTATCTATCTATTGCCTGACGCCGTGATCCCCGAAGGGGTGGCCACGAACGAACCGCCCCCATGCACCTCTGTCCCCTGTCAGTCGACGCCCCTCCCCCCAACCAGCACCGCCTTCATTCATGTAGTTCCTCACTCCATCCTTCCACCTCATATTCGGTCTACCTCTCCGAAGGTAGACCGAAAAATTTGCTAATGATAGATTAAAATCCTCACAAAATGACGAAGAACGGGTGAAATTTGTAGAGCTACGACGCAAAGCCAAAAAGTTAAGCAAAGTAAAAAGACCCTAGAGTTACATATTGCGAATCAAAGTAAAACAAACCCGAACAAATTCTATAGTTATATCAGAAAGAAAAAAGTAGTTACTTCAACTGTTGGACCGTTAGTCGATGAAAATGGAGAATACACCAAAGACGAAGTACAAATGAGTAATGCCCTCAATACCTTCTTTGCATCAGTTTTTACAACAGAAGACCTCATTGATATCCCTACACCATCGCCGATTCAGATTGATAATTCATATGTTCTAAGCAATATCACCGTTACAGAGAGAGAAGTATTAAATTGTTTAGATAAACTCAAGGTAAATAAAACGCCTGGACCTGATACAATCTCGCCTAGAGTTCTAAAGGAAGCTAAGGATGAGCTCTCCAAACCACTGACATTACTATTCAATAAATCCTTGCAGTCTGGAACTATGCATGATCAGTGGAAAATAGCCAACGTAACACCGATATTAAAAAAAGGCAGCAAATCCCTACCCAGTAACTATCGTCCAATTAGCTTAACCTCAGTTGTATGTAAAATGCTAGAAACGGTCATAAGAGACAGACTCGTAAATAACTTAGAGGAAAATAACATACTTAAAGATACTCAACACGGCTTTCGTAAAAAACGTTCCTGTTTAACAAACCTCTTAGACTTCTTTCACGATATCCTCAACCTCTACGATGAGAGTAAAGCTGTAGATATTATATACCTTGATTTTCAAAAGGCCTTTGACAAAGTTCCCCACAAACGTTTACTGCTAAAACTAAAAGCGCATGGAATACAAGACGGTGTGTTGAAATGGATAGAAAATTGGCTCAGCGACAGAAAGCAAAGAGTAGTCATAAACGGTAAGGCATCTAAATGGACCAATGTAAGTAGCGGGGTACCCCAGGGATCCGTACTAGGACCAATTCTCTTTCTAATTTACATCAACGACATAGATGAGGGTCTCACCTGTACAATCTCAAAATTTGCTGACGATACAAAAATTGCAAATAGCGTACTCTCAAAAGATCAAGTTGACGATATGCAACACAATCTAGATAAATTGTCACATTGGGCCCAAATTTGGCAAATGAGTTTCAATGCAGATAAATGTAAAGTACTACATATCGGATACCTAAATGAGAAAGCAAACTATTCGATGAATGGCACTCAGCTTAAGAATGTAAACAGAGAAACCGATCTGGGAGTAACAATATCGAGTAACCTAAAACCGAGTCAACAATGTTCAGAAGTTGTTAAGAAGGCAAACAAAATAATTGGCTTTATAGGCAGGTCATTTGAGCATAAATCCAAAGACGTTATCCTAACCCTTTACAATTCCTTAGTCCGCCCTCTTCTGGAATACTGCGTTCAATGCTGGTGCCCTTATTACCAAAAAGACATAAACAAGCTAGAACGAGTTCAACGTAGAGTTACCAAAATGATACCTAGCCTAAAGAACAAACCATACGAAGAGCGTCTTAGAGAATTAAATCTATTTCCTTTAACCCAGTGCAGATTAAGAGGTGACTTAATTCAAGTGTTCAAAATCATCAAAGGCATCGACAATATGAACTGTAGTAAGTACTTCACTATCGACCAATGTAATTACACGCGGGGAAACGGTTGCAAAATTATTGGTAAATCTTTTAACTCACACGAATCTAAGAATTTCTTCTTCAATCGAGTTGTCAACTTGTGGAATGGGCTTCCCCGAGACGTTATAGACTGCAGCACCGTTGATTCATTTAAATTCTGCCTAGACAAATATCTCGCATCAAACCCGCGACTGACTGCGTTTGTAAATGAATAACTTTATTTTATCCTCCCCTCAGTTACTAACCCATATGTCCCCTACTAACTTCCTAGTCCTGCCACGGACATTAGTTCCAGGGCAGTAGTTCCCTTTCCAATGTTCCCTTACCCACTCTAAACCACTGTTTGGAGACTTGATCCTCAGTGTTTTGGAGGACAAGCAGCCTAGAAGGGTCACTAGATCTGTTGTTGCTTGATTTCCTTTGTACTCCTTTGTACTCCCCTCCCCTACCCCACTCTTTCTGTCTCTTCCTCCCCACTCTCTCTCCCTCTCCCTCCCTCTCTCTCTCCCTCTAACTCCCCCTCCCTCCCCTACTCCTCCCAACTCTCACGACCTCTCTCTCCCCACTCTCTCTCTCTCTCCCTCTCCCTTCCCTCCCCCTCCCCACTCTCTCTCCCTCTCCCTCCCCACGCTCCCTCCCCACACTCTCTCCCTCTTTATTGTATTAAACTGCCCCAAAAATGCGATGGTAGCTGCCATGAGGCTAGAGTTAAATATATCAACATTGCGCCATAAAATAGAGGAAGTAAATATAATATCGGCAGTGAGGCACGTAAGATCAGGGAGCGGAAATAAATTGGCAAATGATGTTAATGACGGCATTCGCAAAAATTCGAACCTTCCGGAGGCAAGGCAAGAGAGGATACCTGAAGGAGCTGATAGGTAAAGTAGAAAAATTCAACCTAACAAACTATTTTATGGCTGACGAGAGAGTACAACAAATTCCACCTTTGGAGGAAAAGGGCGATAATGTTAACATTATCAAGCTTAAGAAAAAGAAAAGGAAGTACAAGACTGAAGAAATGAAACTAATGGTTGAGGGGAAAATAAGTGAACTAAAAAATAATGGTGTAGCACATGTATATTGCGATGGTTGAGTCAGAGATAATGGAAGAGCTGGGTGTGGGATATTAGTGAGTGATAACATAAATAATGGTGTAGCACATGTATATTGCGATGGTTCAGTCAGAGATAATGGAAGAGCTGGGTGTGGGATATTAGTGAGTGATAACATAAATAATGGTGTAGCACATGTATATTGCGATGGTTGAGTCAGAGATAATGGAAGAGCTGGGTGTGGGATATTAGTGAGTGATAACATAAATAATGGTGTAGCACATGTATATTGCGATGGTTGAGTCAGAGATAATGGAAGAGCTGGGTGTGGGATATTAGTGAGTGATAACATAAATAATGGTGTAGCACATGTATATTGTGATGGTTGAGTCAGAGATAATGGAAGAGCTGGGTGTGGGATATTAGTGAGTGATAACATAAATAATGGTGTAGCACATGTATATTGCGATGGTTGAGTCAGAGATAATGGAAGAGCTGGGTGTGGGATATTAGTGAGTGATAACATAAATAATGATAACGTACAAAGTGAGTATACATAATAGAATAAGTGACAATGTCTCCTCCACCCAAGCAGAATTATATGCCATGTTATTCGGGTTAAGACAAGTGAGGGGAGGGGAAGGTGATGTGTGCTTCTTTGTAGACAGTAGGGGTGCTTTGGAGTCTTTAAATAGCAGAAAACCAGTGTATAAAATGCTAGTTTCTCAGTGCAAAATTATTATAGATGAATTACGAAACAATGGGAGAATAGTACAATTCACGTGGATACCATCACACGTGGGAATATATAATAATGAAAGAGCTGACGAACTTGCCAAATTGGGAGCAGAAAAAAAATGTAATTGATATAGAATGCACGCTATCGCTCAAACAAATTAAATCAATAATTAGAAAAAAACAAAAGGATACGGAACTATTCATGGTTGAAGAGAAACACTCAAACAGCTCGACATTTCATCATTATAAAAATATTGCACGGAGAACTAGCTTTAGTTATGGATCCTATAGAAGTGCTTGGAAGGATTCCTTTTGTACTCGTCTCAGGCTAGGATATAAATATATGTGGGAGTTAGGTGTACCTAAAGGATATCATGAAACTTGCTACCAGTTATGTAAACAACCAAGATGTCACACACTGCGGCATTATATCTTGCAGTGCCAACATCTAGAGAACTATAGAAACAATATGATAGATAGTGTAGAGGAACAAATAATATGGATGTTCAACCAAAATAAAATTGGTCAAATCATAGTCAAATGTAAACATATAAAGCATATTATAAGATAAGCACACTTAAAAAAAAGGTATAGAATTGCACCAACTCTAGCAATTGCTATTGTTATAGTAGTTATTACTATGTAAATGTATGTACGTGTGTGTATATATATGTAGGTGTTTATGTATTTGTGTGTATGTATATAATTGTATGTGTATATGCGTACATATATGTATGAACTGTATATGTGTATGTATATTTTTATGTGTGTGTACATGTATGTATGTATGTGTGTGTGTGTATATGTATGTGTGTGTGTATATGTATATGTATGTACATATATATATATATATATATATATATATATATATATATATATGTATATACATTATATATATATACTGTATATATATACATATATACAGTATATATATAAATAAATAAATATATATACTATATATACATATATATACCTGTAAATATATATATTTAATAGAGCCCCTTCATCATTGACGACTTCGCCTATTAGTATAATAGTCTCCATTTAACATCCCGTGCCAGCATTTTGAATAGCCCGCGCGTAAGTTAACCTGGAGTACTCGTCATAAGTGCACGCTTAATTCCCTTACGGGATCGTCATTTTGATCGGGTACCCTACAGAAAAAACTCTGTAATATATAAAAAATAAAAAATAACTTAATATCTGTTATCATATGACTTGCCATATGCGTGGATTTCTCATGTTTCGCTTTCCCAACACCAGGCCCTCTAGCGGCCATCGTCTTCCTTCCTACTTCCGCGGCCACACTGACAACAAGGCTTGCGCCGTGCTCCGCTTCATTCGACGTTCCAGAGCTTCTAGTGAGTCCTTACTCATTTGTATACATCTGTGTTGTAGTAACAAGGTTTAGATAAGCTAGCATGGCTGCCAGATTGGTGTGTCCACAGGAAGTATGTGTTAAAATAGGGTACTTTTGTAACAGGCGTCTACGATTCCAGGATCGTCGTACCGCGTGTGTTTTTGTTTGTTGTGATACGCCTTTAGCTTTTGCGGTTACTTAGCTAGAAGGCTACCACTCTACAAGGAATGATACAGACTGTCATTATTGAGGAAAGTACATGTCAGATTGTTATTTATCAGCAAATGCTATGGTTTAAGGGTGTCTGCACGTGGTGCTCCGCCTTCCAGAGTTCGTGTTTTGCTTTGGGCCCCTTGAGTGGGCCTCCCTCATCTGGGCGCTGTGCAGGGTCTTCGGAGCGTCGTGTGCTGGTGATGTTCGTCGTACCTCGTGGTCAGCCTTTAGTAGGGGTCTCCGGCGTAGGCTTCAGGTAATTTAGGATGCTAAATTTTCTGTATTTTAATTATATGCCTATGTATGCCTCTAGTGTTATTACATGCGTTTTAGCATGTTTTGGGGTAAGGGAGACGTCCCTATATATTCTTTATGATGTGTTATGAGTGGGACTCAGGTTTGGGAAGCTGTGCCAACTCCTTTTCTCCCGAGTTTTTGTTTTTTCCGGCGGCCCCTTGCGGTGGGCCCGAGTTATCCGTCTTATAAACGGGTAGGAACATTCAAAAGGTCCCGGCGTGGTTTGGCTGAACCACATTCTCCCGGCGGAACTGCATTCCTAAGGGGGCTGCAAACTCGGCCCTAACTGACCCAGTTACACGATTAGATTTTCTCACCCTGCGGCGCCACAAGTCGAGTGTACAAGAGTGATAAGATTAGTTTTGCAAACTTTTTCATTGATGATCAGACACTAAAGGTCAAGGGCCCTGGGACACTTGTCACAGGATAGTAGTTAAACCCAGCTTAGACGAGTCCAGCGGAAGGTTAGAGTAGTGGTGCACTATAGCTAATTTTCCGGCGGACACGAGTTAGGATGTATAACACCTCACAGGTTATCCTTATGAGCATTGATTCCTGGAAATTATATTTTCCAGGCTCCTGACTGCTACTCCGGCGAAGGTTTGGGCGGCTGATCTCGGCGGGGGGGGGGGGTCCCCTTATTAGCACCATGATGAGGTTTGAACTATGCATTACTCCTACCTGCTCTCTATTGCCAATTTTTGCTCACAAACTTTGCATTAAGTGCGTCAAGTGCTTGGATCGTTCCCGAGGCTTGTGGTTATCTAAACGCTGTTCCATTTGCTCTGAATTGAAAACCGCGTTAGTTACTAACAAAGAATGATCGTGCCTAGCGGCCTTACAGGAAATTAAGAGTACATTTAATTCTTATGCCAAAGACACGGCCCATAAGGCACTTCACTGTGATGATGCAGTACTATGGGAACAACTTATTATAAAGTCACCCCTTGTGAAACCCGGCTCCTCGAAATCTGTCAGACCTAAAGTCAAGTCGAAAGCCCTCAGCAAAGAGGTAGTGAGTAGTAGCAGTGAGAGTGAGGTCACTGAGGTTCCCCCCTCCGACCGTGTCAAGAGGAGAAGATCACCCTCTCCGAGGCGGAAGTCGAGGTCAAGGTCTAGATCCCCCCGCAAACAGTCTAGACACTCTTCCGCAGAGTCTTCCCGGTCTACCAAACGCCGGAGAGAGGACTCTGGGGGAGCAACGAGTCAGGCAAGCAGCGGCAGCCGGAGGGACACCCCTCAGCAACCGCCCCCTACCCCTACCTCTGACACACCTCAACAGGATTTTGGGGACTCAGAAGTGGGGTCTGATGCATTGGAATCCACACCTAGTCATGAACAATCCTTGAGTGTTACATTTGCCATACCTAAACTGAATGATGTACCTCGTAGTGTTAGATCGGCAGGCCCATGTAGGGTTCTGGCTGACCAGTACAGGGGATACCCATCGGGGTCACAATTGCATTCTCAAGTGATTTCAGACTCCCAGCCGTTTGTGGCAGGGGGTTACTGGCGTCAATCTGAACCTTCTCAACCTCTTTTTAACGTCAATCACGCAAGAACTGAGGAGGGTAGCATAGACATGTTGCCATCATCGGTCCCAGATTAAACATGGCCCCCGGCGGACAATGAAATAGTGATTGAACAGGAGAATTCTGAGCTGAGTGGAGAGCCGGAGGAGGTTATGTTCTCTCCGGCTCCCCAATCACTCACAGGAGAAGATTCTGAGGCAAGTTCCCATTCATCCAGGGACTCCCACAGTAAGTGTGTGACTTCAGATCAGATAAGTGAGTTGTTGCACAAGGTTATGCAGCATTATCAACTCCCTGCCTCTTCGGAGCCCCCGGTTTCTCAACCTGTGGTGACCCCTAGTACTTCTGTTGTCAGACCCCTAGCTTCCCTGGGTTTTCTTCCATCATGTCCTACCCCGGTGGTGGCCACGGCTTCTGGCACTACAGTGCCGGCGGCGCTGGCTACCTCCTCTTTGAGGGTTATTGCAGATATTCCTCCACCTCCTTTAGATAAGGCGCCTCTGAAGAAGGGCCCCATGCCCCTCTTCTATGGCCCGGATTGTTCCTGGGTCCCTGTGACTCCAGTGAACCCTCAATTAGCTCAACCTTCTGTGTCAGGGGAACTTCCAGTACCCGGCGGGTGGTATATTGAAATTAATAAGACCAGGAAATGTAGGGCAAAAGATGAGGCAGGGAGAGTGATGGATGTATCAATTAAGGCTGTACCAAGTTCGTACAACCCGGATTACTTTGTGAATACAGCTGCCCCGGCGATCCCTCCCGCCGCGTCTGCACGACTGTTTGCGGATTGGTCAAAAGCTGATGGCATCAACGATGTCAAAGATTTGAATGCTCTCACGCCGGAATTGGCTACAACTCCGGTCCTAGACCAGACGCATACACCAGTCCTGCAGATGGGGCCGGTGGGGTGAGGCCCCTGGGTAGACTGGGAGATAGAAGCTCAGGTTTTTGATGCTACAATTACTTCTAAGTCTTCACATCAGGTTCCCCAAGAAAATCATGCTTACTTTTCTCTGCCAGTAGCCAAAGCAGAAGGAGTGTCCTCAGATTTACTTACCTTTCTTGCGGCGTCCAAAGTTTCCTTGCACTCCCTTGATGAACCCTTCTCTACTCCCCCGGCTGCTCACCTTGACAGGGACTTCAAGTTAAGAAATAAGGCTTACCGGATGTTCTCTCAGTACTTGGTTAGTCACCGGATCGCCGCCTCCCTTTCACGTACTATTTCAGCTATAGCTGACCCCCAAATTAAGAAAGCTTACTGAATTGTCTAGGAGACTTTTGCTACAAAATTCTATTCAGTCCTTAGGAGACATCAGAATTGCAATTATGGAGGCAGTTCGAGCCCGCCAAGATCTAAGAGTCCATCTGGTTAGGAAGTTGCCGGCGGACATAGGTCACCGGGTAACTCTCTCGCCGGTACTTACTGCCACCCTCCTTAACTCAGAAACATGGAGTCTAGTGTTTAATATGGTTAATGGTTGGAAGCAGGTTACCTCCCGAGCTCGGAAGTACCCTGCTAAGAAACCCTTTCATAAATCAAAGGGTGGTATACCAAGCAATACCAGCCACAAGCTAAACAGTCACCAAGGGATCCCAGACTCCCTCCGCAGCAGGGAGGTAATCCGTACAAGTCCAAACAAGCTAAACATTCTGGGTATAAAGGTAAGGCCCCTCAGAAGGGTAATCAGGGCCAGTCATCAGCCAAATCTAGCCAAGCGTCAGATGCCAACCCACCTCCCCTCCAAAAAACTAGCCACCCAGCCTCTCAGCATCCCAACGTCGTGCTTAAGGACACAGGATTTGAGAGTTGCCTTGAAGGTCAGACCCCGGTTGCACCTGGGTTCGTTCCGTTCATTCCGCTCGGCCTGGCCCAAGAAAACCTGGGCCAGGAAAGTAGTGAGCAAAGGAATCACCTGGCGGTGGCTCCGGCGGCCTCGACTGCGTCAGCCGCGGGAATACACCAATGTGTCTCAGGAGGAAGAGACTCTACTTCAGAAAATTATTACCAAACAAGTCCTTATCCCAGTCAATGCCAATCACCTAGTATTCACTTCAAGACTTTTCTTAGTGCCAAAAAGGGACAGTGTGCAGATGCGACCAATTCTAGATCTCTCGCAACTGAACACATTTATAGAGAATTCTCCCTTCAGGATGCTTACAGTTCAGCAACTCAGACTCGCGCTTCCGCCGCAAGGTTGGATGTGCTCGATCGATCTCAAAGATGCCTATTGGCATGTCCCTATAAACAAACGGTTCCAAAAATTCCTCGCCCTGAGGGTCAGGCAAGAAACTTATGTCTTCCAAAGAATGCCTTTTGGTTTGAATCTGGCACCGAGAATTTTCACAAAACTCGTCCGGCAAGCTCTTTTAACCCTGTTAGTCCAGGGCATACAGGTGGTTTGGTATCTAGATAACTGGCTAGTAGTGGCGAACTCTATGGAATTATGTCAAGATCATGTAAACCAAGTGTTAGCTCATGTACAAACCCTAGGGTTCAAGGTGAACTTGGCGAAGTCTCGCCTTGCCCCCACAAGGACTATTCAGTGGATAGGGCTGGTCTGGGACACCGCCAATCTGACTCTTACTCAGAGTGTGGACAACCGGAACAGGTTCCGCAAGAAACTGTTCCGTTTTCTCCACAGTCTGGATACGACCAGGAAAACGTGGGATTCCCTAGTCGGCTCTCTCAACTGGATACAATTAACTGTGAAGTTGGACCCGTTGAAAATCAAACAATTAATCCTTGAAGGCAACAAAGTTTTCCCTCTCTCGCCGGAGAAGAAATTATGGCCAATTCCTCCATTAATCCACAGCTTACTCTCGGTCTGGACCAAGCGAGAAGTCCTCCACTCTATCACAACATGGGTTTCTCCCCCTCCTACGGTATGGGTAGACACAGACGCCTCAGGGGCACTAGGTTGTGGCTATCAGTCCAACCTGGGCCATCAAGATCAAGGCACATGGACAGCCGACAGTCAGTCCCATATCAACAAGCAAGAGCTTTTAGTCCCCCTCTTTTTTCTCCAAACTCATGGCATGACTTTGAAAAACAAATCAATAGCATTCCGAATGGACAACCAAACTGCATTTTTTTGTATTCAGAAACAGGGCTCAGTGAGGTCACGAGAGTTGTTGAAGGTTTCCGAACGGATTTTTGCCCTGGCCGAATCGCTAGGAATTTCCCTGCATGCAACATATCTCCCTGGCGTGGCGAACGTCTGGGCAGACGCTCTCTCTCGCCGGCGGAGCATTCTAGTAGAATGGACAATCAAACAGGCTATCTTCGACAAGATGATTGCAAAGCCGTCCCATCCACAAGTGGACTTGTTTGCGTCCACAGAGAACCACAGACTCCCTCTCTTCCTCACTCGTCAGGAGGTAACCCCGGCGGGGGGACCCGATGCACTGTTGGCAGATTGGAACAGGTGGACCTAAATCTATCTGTTTCCTCCACCAGATTCTGTGCTAATGTGAAAAGTAATTCGCAAGCTGAGGGATTACCGGGGCCGAGTCGCGATGATCGCGCCGCTATGGCCAGCCCAGGTGTGGTACGCAACAGTGGTGCAAGAACCCGGTGTCCTTCCAGGTCTCCGCTTTCCACTTGGAAACAATTGGCAACCTTCAGACCTCGCTCAGATTTGCCTTATGGATATTTACCATGCCAAATGGTTAGCTCAATTTGGGGAGAGTGTCACTAATAAATTAATGAACCAGTACACTATGTCTACCAGGAGACAATATCAATCCCATTGGAAAACCTTCACAACCTGGATTGTAGAGTCAGGGCAAACTACTGCCTCAGGGGCTTTAATTTTCAAATATTTAGACTATCTATTCGAACAAAACAAAATTTCAGTAACCACTTTAAAAAATCATTTGTCTGCCATTAGAACCCCCTTTTTTTTTTATCTCACTGGCCTTTCCATACCGCAGGCGGAGGAGAAAGGCTTTATGAGGGTGTGTTTCAAGTTACGTCCACCGCCCCGTCAGCTCATGCCCACTTGGTCACTTGACAAAGCCTTATCAGTAGTTCAATCGCGCAAATATTATAATGCGCCGGATTTTTATTCACTTTTGAAAAAGGCTGTTTTCCTGATGGCTCTAGCCACCGGTAACAGGGTGTCTGAGCTGGCGGCGATGAGCAACGAACCTAATTGCCTTAGGTTTGGGAGACTGCACGATCATATGCAAATCGCGCCGTCTCCCACATTTATAGCTAAGAACGAACATTCTGAACATGTATTTTCTTAATTTTCCATCCCAGCTTTAAAGAGGGGCCTCACTCATCACCTTTTATGTCCTGTGCAAGCACTCACAATGTTTTTGAGGGCTGCGCAGCCTTGCCAACCAGGTGCTTTATGGGTCAACTGGACAGGTAAGCGTGTTACAAAACGATAGTTAGCTTCCTTGCTTGTGGACGTTATTAGGGAAAGTAATCCCGGCGTGATAGGCAGGGCTCACGATATCAGGAAATGGGCAGTCTCTCTTAGATTTCTACAAAATTTCTCAGTAGATGACATTGCTAATACTCAATTATGGGCTTCCAATCATACGTTCCTAACACGCTACCTGTCCGTAGCTCTAGATAAACCAAAGCGTACCTGTGTAGCTTTACGTCAACGGGTACAGTAGGTAATGTTCTATTAAGTTAAGTTTTGTTGTTAACTCTTTCCGACATATGACACGATTTTGAGCCTATTGGGGATACTTTAAAGCCTTTGTTACCATCAGGGGTATTTAGAAACCTTTAGTTTAGTTACTTCAACCTCTGCAGTTGTCTTTGAGTTAGCTGTGGGCAGAAAACTAATTTTGGAGAGGTAATTATAAGAGTGAGAGAACTCTATTTCTTATTGCTAATCTGGCAACCTCTGCGTCATAAATGCGTGAAAGGGTTAAAAGGGGGGGGGGTCTGCAGAATAGTCCATATCCCCTCTGTGCCCCTGAAGATTGTGATGAATCACGAGCTGTGATAGGACAGGTTCTACAGTCCAATATTAATTTTATGATAATTCTAAGAAGATATCTCGCATAGTTGCAACTATGTATGTTTTTTACAAGATTGTACAAATATATTTAATGTACAAATAGTTTTAAGAATGGAACGAATAACTACTGCAGAGTTACAGTTCTCGGGAACACATGTGTGTCCCACTTTATGATGCATACGATCTAATGTAAAGATCTGACCATGAGCAAGCAGTTTCTTAATGTCACGCACTGCTTGCAAATCTTTTATACTTTTTATATATTGTTTGCATACAACAAAACTTATTTTTTTTTTTACTTTGATTCTTCGTCCCTAAGGTTAGGATATTTTACGAATGTCCCGCCTCCAGTCTTGCTAATCAGGCGAAGTCGTCAATGATGAAGGGGCCCTATTAAATTATAGGTTTGATTCCTTAGGGGAAGTAGAGAAAACCTAATATTTAGTAGGGCCCCGTAATCATTGACGACACTGTCCCTGCCGACCATCCCAATTTCCCATTCGTTGATTTCTATAGTTTATTCTTGGTATATCAGTGAAGGAAGACGATGGCCGCTAGAGGGCCTGGTGTTGGGGAAGCGAAACATGAGAAATCCACGCATATGGCAAGTTATATGATAACAGATATTAAGCCTTGTAGAGTGGTAGCCTTCTAGCTAAGTAATCGCAAAAGCTAAAGGCGTATCACAACAAACAAAAACACACGCGGTACGACGATCCTGGAATCGTAGACACCTGTTACAAAAGTACCCTATTTTAACACATACTTCCTGCGGACACACCAATCTGGCAGCCGTGCTAGCTAATCTAAACCTTGTTACTACAACACAGATGTATACAAATGAGTAAGGACTCACTAGAAGCTCTGGAACGTCGAATGAAGCGGAGCACGGCGCAAGCCTTGTTGTCAGTGTGGCCGCGGAAGTAGGTAGGAAGACGATGGCCGCTAGAGGGCCTGGTGTTGGGAAATCCACGCATATGGCAAGTCATATGATAACAGATATTAAGTTATTTTTTCTTTTTTATATTTTACAGAGTTTTTTTCTGTAGGGTACCCGATCAAAATGAGGATCCCGTAAGGGAATTAAGCGGCACTTATGACGAGTACTCCAGGTTAACTTCCGCGCGGGCTATTCAAAGTGCTGGCGCGGGATGTTGAATGGAAACTATTATACTAATAGGCGAAGTCGTCAATGATTACTACTAAATATTAGGTTTTCTCTACTTCCCTTCGGGAATCAAACCTATAATATATATATATATATATATATATATATATATATATATATATATGTGTATGTACAAATATATATAAGCCCACTTAGAACAGTGGGGCCAAAGAGTGGGAGGGATTTTCCCCGGAAACAGGGGATTATCTGGGGCAGGAGGAAGCTTTGATTGAAATTAGGGTAGCTAGGACCCCATTTTGGGATTAGGGTATTACCAGAAGTGGGCTGAACCTTTTCTCTTTTATATTGGGGTATTTACAAGAATATAATAAGCCGTAGGAACCAGCCCCGGCTTGGCTTTGGTCTGTTATTCTAAGATTTATATTTAATGTTTTGTTTTTCGTGTGTATACATATAAGTATAATATTAGTAGGGTAAATGAATGTATAATCACCTTTGCCCTTTTGAGACAATGCATTTTTAATTTTATATGTATTTGTACTATCTCAATAAAGCTTCAAATCAAATCAAATCAAATCTTCTCTCTCTCTCTCTCCCCTCCTTCTCCCCACACTCTCTCCCTCTCCCTCTCATCTCCCTCCCCACTCTTTCTCCCTGATACGATCTCACCTAGAGTTCTAAAGGAGGCTAAGTATGAGCTCTCCAAACCACTGATATTGCTCTTCAATTAATCCTTGCAGTCTGGAACTATGCCTGATCAGTGGAAGCTCGCCAACGTAACACCGATATTAAAAGAAGGCAGTAAATCCTTACCTAGTAACTATCGTTCAATTAGCTTAACCCCTTCTGTACCGGCGACGTATTTGGAAGTTTATTCTAGCTATATTTAGACGATTCTGTGCAGTTTAAGAAGGCTCTATGGTAGTAAAATGGTTAAGTGAGATAGTTCGAAGCCTATTAAATGATGAAGGCTTTTTCTAACTGAATATAATCGTCTAATAGTAGCCAGAATTAAATAAACAAGACTTTGTCGGTACAGAAGGGGTTAATCTCAGTTGTATGTACAATGCTAGATACGCTCATAAGAGACAGACTCGTAAATAACTTGAAGATACTCAACAACGCTTTTGTAACAAACGCTCTTTTTTAACAAACCTCCTAGACTTATTCCACGATATCCTTTACCTATATGATAAGAGGAAAGCTGTAGATAATATTGACAAAGTTTGCCACAAACGTTAATTGATAAAACTAATAGCGCAGGGAATATAAGACGGTGTGTTGAAATGTATAGACAATTGGCTCAGTGGTAGAGAGCAAAGAGTAGTCATAAACGGTAAAGCACCCAAATGGATCAATGTAAGTAGCGGTGTACCCCAGGGATCAGTACTGGGGCCCATTCTCTTCCTAGTTTACATTAACGACATAGATGAGGGTCTCACCTGTACAATCTCAAAGTTTGCTGACAATACAAACATTACAAATATCATACTCTCAAATGAACATGTACAGTATATGATATGCAACATAATCTAGATAAGTTGTCATGTTGGGCTCAAATTTGGCTAATGAGTTTCAATGCGGATAAATGAAAATTACTCCATATTGGAAACCGAAATGAGAAAGCAAACTATTCAATGAATGGCACCCAGCTTAAGAGTGTAGACAGAGAAACTGATTTGGGAGTAACAATATCGAGTAACCTAAAACCCAGTCAACAATGTTCAGAAGTTATTAAGAAGGCAACCAAATTAATTGTTTTTATAAATTAATATAAGGTAGGCCATTTGAGCATCAATCCAAAGATGTAATCCCAACTCTTTACAATTCCATAGTCATCCCATTTCTTGAGTATTGTGTTCAATGTTTGTGCCCTTACTACCAAAAAGATATAGACAAGCTAGAATGAGTTCA
Organism: Paralithodes platypus; assembly: GCA_032716605.1. Classification (NCBI taxonomy): domain Eukaryota; kingdom Metazoa; phylum Arthropoda; class Malacostraca; order Decapoda; family Lithodidae; genus Paralithodes; species Paralithodes platypus. The sequence goes on along the minus strand of CM064509.1, from coordinate 23,429,590 downwards.
ACATTGAGTTACCAAAATAATACCTAGCCTAAAGAACAAACCATACAAGGAGCATCTTAGAAAATTAAATCTATTTCCTTTAACCCAGCACAGATTAAGAGGCGACGTAATTCAATATGCAATATTCGCGGCCTTTCCTCTAATTTTCCCTTTGTTGAGCACCATCTCTCTTCCTGCAAATCTGATCTTCTTTTCCTCACTGAAACTCAGTTGTCTGAAGCAACCTCCAGCAGCCCCTTCTCTGTATCCTCCTACTTTCTCTATCCTAGTTTCAAAGCCAAAGGCGGATATTGTGCATACATGCACAATACTTACTTGCTCTCGTGTTCCCGACTTCGAATCCTCTGAATTCTCAACTTTATGGCTCAAACTCTCACTCTCATGCTAAATATTTCTGTGCTGTCTTTCTTAGCCCTAACTCTACTGACTTTCCCAAATTAATTGGCTATCTAAACTCGAAAGTGGAACACATCCTATCCATTTCACCTTTCTCAGAAATCTCCCTCTTAGGAAATATCAACGTTCAACACACCCAATGGCGCTCCTCTTATTCCACTGACCATCCTGGTGAACAAGCCAACATATTTTCTATCCTAAATGACCTAGAACAGTTGGTTCAGCAACCCACCCGTATCCCGGACCTCTTCAGAGATCGGGCCAACATTCTTGACTTATTTCTAACTTCTAACCCTTCCTCTTATACTGTCGATCTGTTCTCTCCTTTGAGCTCCTCCGACCATAAACTAATCTCTGTCACCTGTCCTCTCTCTCCAGTACGACCACCCGATCCTCCCAGCCGGCAGCACTTGTGACACTTTGGTGCTGCCAACTGGGAGGCTCTTCGGCAGTATTTCTCTGATTTTCCATGGAACGATTTTTGCTTTCGAGGCCGGGGACCCTCCAAGAGTGCTGAACGCATTACCGAGGCAATCCTCTCGGGCATGGATGCATACATTTAATTTTCTTTCTCTCAGATTAATCTTGTTTACTCACGCTGGTTCTACTGCTGTCCGTAAGAAGGATGAAGCATTCAAATGGTACCGACCCCTTCAAATTCAATAATCTCATTCTTTTTATGTTTCTGCCCGGAATCAAGCCAAATCTGTTCTTCGACTTGCCAAACACTCTTTCATCAATAATAAATGCACTGAACTATCCAACTCTAGCTCTTCCTAAGCCTTCTGGCATCTAGCCAAAAACCTCTCCGACAATTTTTCTTCCTCGTCTTTCCTTTCCCTTTTCCACTCTGACGGCACAACCTTCACTTCTTCTTCTGAAAACTCCATCTTAGATGATTCTGGTGCTATTCCTCCCTCTCCACCCCCCTCTCACTTACTCATGCTTAATATCCTAATCTCTTCTAAAGATCTACTTTCTACCCTCTCTGGGGTTAGTACTATGAAGGCATACGGTTCGGATGGTGTTTCTCCTATTGTACTAAAAAACTGTGCTTCCGTGCTGACTCCCTGCCTATGCAAACTCTTCTGTATCTGTCTCTGCTCTAACGTCTTCCCTTCTTGCTGGAAGTTTGCTCTCATTCAACCTGTCCCAAAGAAGGGTGACCGCTCCCAACCCTCCAACTATCGTCCAATTGCTCTCGTTTCTTGCATCTCTAAAGTTTTTGAAACTATTCTTACTTCAAAATGTTCTAAGCATCTCTCTTCCTATAACCTGCTCTCAGATCACCAGTATGGATTCCTTTGGGGTCGCTCTACTGGTGATCTTCTTTCATATCTTATTAACTCTTGGTCATCCTCCTTTCGAGAATTTGGTGAAACCTTTTCTATTGCGCTATACATATCAAAGGCCTTTGATCTAGTCTGGCACAAATCTCTAATTTCTAAACTACTCTCCTTCGGTTTTTATCCCTGTATCTGTGTTTTTATGTCTAATTTCCTTTCTGGCCATTCCATAGCTGTGGTTGTGGACGGCCGTTGTTCACTTCCTCAATCTATCAACTCTGTTGTTCCTCAGGGTTATGTCTCATTTCCAATTTTCCCTACCAGAGATTCTTGGATTTTCCGCGCCAGACACATTGTTTAGTACAGTAAGCGAGCTGGGCCCTTTAAATGGCGATATCCCGAAGTTCTTCACCCTCCCTCTCCATCAATCATTCTTAATTATAAGGTATATGTCGTACTTTCTATAGCTGACAGATTACCCCCACAATTACCATACTATATAAGCACTTAGTGTAGCCAATTAGTATATAGTAAAAACATGCTGAATCGTAAGAAATCGTGATAAACTTTGCATAGCCTAGGTGTTGAGTATTGTTTATGTCAACAGACATACAGTAGCTCTGGTGCTACTTCGGAAGCGTCCACCAGAGGTTCCGGTGAATTCCTGGTAGGGAAAATTCTCTTTCTAATATTCATTAATGATCTTCTAAACTGTACTCTCCAATCCTATCCATTCATATGGTTATGATTCTACCTTACACTATTCAACTAGTTTTTCAGAACCCCCCAGCAAGCAATCACTCAAAAATTCATGTGATGATGCCATAGAACACTTATGTTCTGACCTATCAACAATTTCCAATTTGGGCAGAGAAAATCTTGTTGCTTTCAATGCTTCCAAAACCTAATTTCTCAATTAATTAACTACCCGTCAAGAACTCCCACAGGTTTATCCCGTATACTTCAATAATACACAAATCAATCTTTCATCTTCTCTCAGTATTCTCGGTGTCTCCTTTTCTTCTCATCTCATTTGGAAAGACCATATTACCACCCTTGCTAAAAACAGCTTCCCAGAAGCTGGGTGTGCTCAACCTCTTCTGGGGGTTCTTTATCGCTGCACAACTTCTTACTCTGTACAGGGGCACAGTGGGTCCATGTATTGAGTATTGTTCGCATGTGTGGGGAGGATCCTCTCACACAGCACTGCTTGACAAAGTATAAAAGATAGCCTTTCGTCTCATTAACTAATGTCCACTCACCGACTCTCTGCAATCTCTCTCTCTTCACCGAATGTTGCATCTCTCTCATTATTCTACCGTATTACAATAATCAGTGTTCCTCAGAGCTCTCTCAATGTATACCCCCTCCTCTTTGTAGAGCATGTTGCACCCGTCTTGCAACACAATCCCACCCTTTCTCTGTGCAACTCTCAAACTCAAGAGTGAAACGATATTCCCAATCTTTTTTCTATTCAACAGCTGAGCTCTGGGACTCTCTTCCTGAACCCATCTTCCTCTCATCCTATGACTTAAATTGCTTCAAACTCCATGTGTCCAGGCATTTTTACTCGAACATTCCTTGATTTTGGCCCTTTCACTCTTTCAACTCTAGGGGAGGCACTCGTCACAGGCAGTTTTGCCTTTTGTCTCCCTCATCCACATAGAACAAAAAACTGCTCAAAATCATTAAAGGCATCGACAATATGAACTGTTATAAGTACTTCACTATCAACCAATCAAACTACACACATGCAAAATTGTTGGTAAATGTTTTTAACTCACACGAGTCTAAGAATGTCTTTTTCAATCAAATTGTCAACTTGTGGAATGGGCTTCTCTTGAGATGTTGTATGCTAGAGCACCGTTGATTCTTTTAAACTTCGCATAGACAAACACCTTGCCTTAAATCCGCGACTGACTGCATTTGTAAATTAATAACAAAAAATCCCCTCAGGTTCATCAAGGATTATTGCGAATATAAATAACCAAGATGTTACTCGCTTGTCCCCAAATACACGAAAGATCACTTATAACTGTGTTATGTTACAAACATCTAATCCTGCCACGGACATTAGTCGCAGGGCAATACTTCCCTTTCCAACTTTCCCTTACCCACTCTAAACCACTGTCTGGACAGTTGAGCATCAGTGTTTTAGAGGGCAATCAGACTTGAGGGGTCGCTAGACTTTTGTTGCTTGATTGCCTTTGTACCCCTTTGTACTCCCTCTCCTCCTCCAATCCCTCCCCACTTTCTCTCCTTCCCTCCTCTCTCTCACTCCCCACTCTCTCTCTCTCTCCCTCCCTTTCCCTTCCCCATTCTCTCTCCCTCTCCATTGTCTCTCTCTCTGCCTCTCCACTCTCTCTCCCTCTCCCTTCCCACTCTCTCTCCCTCTCCCTCCCCATTTTACCTCCCCTCCCCTTTCCCATTATCTCTCCCTCTCCATTGTCTCTCCCTCTGCCTCTCCATGGTCTCTCTCTCTCCCTCCCCTCTTTCTCTCCCTCCCCCTCCCCACTCTCTCTCCCTCCCCTCCCCCCCCCTCCCTCTCCTAAAGCCGAGCAAACAGTGCTCAGAGGTAATAAAAACTGCTAATAAATTGGTGGATTTCATTGGCAGGACATTTGCATTTAAATCAGAAAAAAATCATACTTACTCTATTCAACTGACTTGTGCGTCACCATCTCGAATACTGTGTGCAATTCTGGTCACGGTACTACAGAAAGGATATACATAAACTTGAAAAAGTGCAACGCAGTCACTAAAATGATACCTAGGTTGCGTACTAAACCGTTCGAAGAGCGTTTAAAAGAGCTAAATTCGATTAGCCTAACAAAGCGCAGACCGAGAGGTGACCTAATGGAGGTGTTCAAAATAAAATCTTCAAGGGACACAGCAAACTAAATGTAAGCGAATTTGTCTCGATCAATTAATCAAACTACACGAGAAACAATGGTTTACAAGAATATAGGCAAGCGTTTTAATTCTCTTGAGACGAAGCATTTCTTCTTCAACCGTGTTGTGAATATTTGGAACAGAATACCTTCGAACGTTGCGAACTGTAATATTGTTGAAACATTCGAGAACTATCTGGATAAACACGTGGCAAATAACCCCCAAAACACAGTTTCTTTCAGAATAACACGTAATGAAGTGATAACGCATAGCACAATGTATATTGATATTCATACACCTGTTTAGAATTGTAGTAATAAAGTTAGCTTAGATTACAAATACATTTCATTTTCTCCATGACCTATCCGAAATTCCGTGTCAGGTTTTCCATACTACACGGTAATTTTCTAACTGATTCCATGCCAGCATCAGCTGGAGACTCGGAGTGGTGGGTGGGGAGGAGCCTTCGTCTTTGCTATTCTTGTTTCTACCTCGTAGTCAGTAGATTAGTAGTTTAAGTGTCCAAACTGCCCCGTAAGGAGCAATAGGTCTCTTGCATATTGTACTTCTTTGTATTCCTTAGGATCACCCCCCCCCCCCCCTCTTCTCTCTCTCTCTCTCTCTCTCTCTCTCTCTCTCTCGTTTGCTCTAATGTGTTTATTTTCGGCCCTCGCTCTTCACTCGTTCATTATCCCAGTTACACCAAAGACCCCTCCCCTTCCCCCTCTTTCCCTCTCACATACACACACACTTTCTCTCTCTCTCTCTCACACACACACACACCATTTGTTCAATGCAGGTATAATGGGTATCTCTGTTAGACTGCCTACAAATCTCACTACCCCCCCCCCCCCTCCCTCACACAAACACACATACACACACACACACACTCACCCACCATTTGTTCAGAGCAGGTACACTGGGTATCTCTGTCAGACTGCCTACAACACATACGCTCGCTCTCACTCTCTCCCTCTCTCTCTCATCAATTTCTATCGAGTGTTTAAAGATACCGGTAAGTAAAGGATTTGACAGAGTATAGGTATCAATGCACTGTTCACGATTAATAACAATGCTGCAACCCGAGGTAATGACACTAAATTAAGTAGAAAGAAAGCATGCCTAGATGTCACACAATACGTCTTCACATACAGTGTGGTCAGAGAGTGGAATAGTTTACCAAGGAAAGTGGTCGATAGTAATTCAATTGATGCGTTTAGAAGAGACTGGACGATCATCTGATGGAGATTAGATTAATATGAATGACTCGATCAGTAGGTATTTAAGTGTAAATTCCGTGTCAGACTATTTTTGTTCTATCCTGTATATAAACTTTCCTTGTGGGCATTTCCTGACCCATAAGGTTACACCATAAGGTTACACTTCATCCTATTTTCCGGTACGGTTTTCTAGCCGGAAGTAGCGGAGGGTGGAGAGAGCCTTCGACTTTGCTATCCTATTGTTTTATTATAAACTGTCCCTGTCTCTAGTAGTATTAAGGCCGAACCACCTAGTAGGGACCGCAAGCTCTGTGTGACCTGAGGATATGTGTAACTTTGTGTAACTCTTTCTTTCTCTCTCACCCTGTGTTTAAGGGAGGTAAACTGGGTACCTCTGTCAGATTGCCTACAACTCCTGCCATTTTCCTCCCCCGATTGCAGACACACACGTTTGCTTATGAGAACAATCCGGATTTTTTTCGAAATTGATTCTAATGCATAATCTACTTTTTTTTATATAGCAGTACTTGACGAATTTGCTCTTGGTTGCTGTGGGCTTGAGAACTCTATTATGAGATGATTGGCTGATATTAATGTGTCCGAATAATATCTATCTATATGTTGCAAACACAAAAACCAGACACATATTACACAGTACCACCGGCCATTAACCTTGAAATAGAGTGTTCTAGCCCAAAGAAACCAAGTGCAAATTGGCCAGGTAAAAACAAACAAAAAACAAAACAACAACACGACTGTATAGTGTGTTATTTTCAGGTGTATAGCATGGGTTGGTTTTGCTGCCCCCCCCCCTCCCCCCTCATGTTTAGCCCCATTAGCTATGCTATTCTAAGACGTTTATCCCATTAGTTTGGCGATTTTCAAACCTTTCGCCCCATTTCTTTGTCAATATTAAAACCTTTCGTGTCATTTAGGTGTAATTTAGGAGAAACCGGCCTTCGTCTGGGAAATTTTTCTACCGAAATATGTACAAATATAATTATCTAGAAGGGGGATCTATGGGACGTTTTTATAAGCTTGCTGGAGATTTAGGGAGGAAGCAAAAAATATATAGATGATAATATCGACCAAAAAAAATCCCCTTCCCCCCTTAAAGAAGGTGTGAAGAGGGTAATGTAAGTGTTCATGTAAATATTTCCTAAAGAAAGCATATTGGTAGTAATATAATTAATATAAGAATATGAAGGTGAAATACTATCAATGTACCTGATGATAATTATGCATTCCTTTGCCATACCTTTTTAATGCCTCGATTTTTTAGGCCGTATTGCTGTTTTCGAGCATTGTATTTTAGTTTGTTCCTTGGGCTAACAAAAACACCTTCCCAGACTTCCTTCAAACTAAAAGAATGTCCACTCAGACTAAAGATAAAGTTTTTACATTATTTGACAGCAAAATGTCCCGACCCAAGGCTTATTTATTTTAAGTTACAGGTTCGTTATCGCTCGCCTAGAACAAATATCGGTACTTGAATGTGGTGAAGCATATTATTATAGCCAAACTAATGGGGTGAAATGTCTTAAAATCTCCAAACAAATAGAGCAAAATAGGGGAGGTCCTAAAAGCTCCCCCTCGGACCATATAACACATACGTGTTAGTTCTTAGAGTCCTAGAAGCCTTGTTTAACCCTATTCTGGCCGAGGGTGGTCTTCGTGGACCTCATCTTGCCTGTCTTTAAATATTGGTGCTTAAAACATCCCAGACTAAGTTACATATACCTGTCTTTGAATATTGGTGTAATAATGATCCCAGACTAAGTTATATGTACCTGTCTTTGAATATTGGTGTAATAATGATCCCAGACTAAGTTATATGTACCTGTCTTTGAATATTGGTGTAATAATGATCCCAGACTAAGTTATATGTGCCTGTCTTTGAATATTGGTGTATTAATGATCCCAGACTAAGTTATATGTACCTGTCTTTGAATATTGGTGTAATAATGATCCCAGACTAAGTTATATGTACCTGTCTTTGAATATTGGTGTAATAATGATCCCAGACTAAGTTATATGTACCTGTCTTTGAATATTGGTGTAATAATGATCCCAGACTAAGTTATATGTACCTGTCTTTGAATATTGGTGTAATAATGATCCCAGACTAAGTTATAATTTATGTACCTGTCTTTGAATATTGGTGTATTAATGATCCCAGACTAAGTTACATATATCTGTCTTTGAATATTGGTGTAATAATGATCCCAGACTAAGTTATATTTGTACCTGTCTTTGAATATTGGTGTATTAATGATCCCAGACTAAGTTATATGTACCTGTCTTTGAATATTGGTGTAATAATGATCCCAGACTAAGTTATATGTACCTGTGTTTGAATATTGGTGTAATAATGATCCCAGACTAAGTTAGGTCTTTGAATATTGGTGTAATAATGATCCCAGACTAAGTTATATGTACCTGTGTTTGAATATTGGTGTAATAATGATCCCAGACTAAGTTATATGTACCTGTCTTTGAATATTGGTGTATTAATGATCCCAGACTAAGTTATATGTACCTGTCTTTGAATATTAGTGTATTAATGATCCCAGACTAAGTTATATGTACCTGTCTTTGAATATTGGTGTAATAATGATCCCAGACTAAGTTATATGTACCTGTCTTTGAATATTGGTGTAATAATGATCCCAGACTAAGTTATATGTACCTGTCTTTGAATATTGGTGTATTAATGATCCCAGACTAAGTTATATGTACCTGTCTTTGAATATTAGTGTATTAATGATCACAGACAAAGTTACAGTTGGATAATGATTCTACTTTCAAGTCTAGACTTAATGTTTTTCTGCAACAGTAATTATATTTTAAATGCTTTTTTTTTTACTATTTAATTGACCCGAGAATCAACAAGAATTTTTAAATTGGATATTTGTGTTTTTTGTTTTTATTAATGTTATCATCCTACTCGAGTAGCTAATTTCTCCTTCTGGGCTCTATACTTAAGGCCGATTTTTCTTCGATTTTACGTTTTCTTAGTTGCCGTTTCTTTTCTCCAGTGCCTTCGGGTAGTTTGTGTGGATTCAATCTTTACTGTTGTTTCTGTAATCTGTTGGAAGGCTTCGGTAGCTTACATGAGAACAATAATAATATATACCCGGCTTTGAATATTGGGGCTAAAGTAGGAAAGCTCGCCCCCTACATTTTCGGAAGCTTCGCCCAACAGAAGTTTCGCTCACCCAACAGAACATTGGCAAACGAGCGAACGGGATATTATTCAATTACGTGTATTTCTAAACACTACTTACTGTATAATATGTATGACATTGCTCAAATATAACGGCATGTGTGCTTGTTTTTGTACGTCTGTGTATAGCCTACTTGTTCGATTTTTGGTTTGTTTGCAAGGTTTAAGGTATGAGTGAAGCTACATGTGGCAGGCTGTCCGTACTCTCCTTCCATTAGTTTCCATTAAGGGCTGTGGTTTTCACTGGTGCCAAGCTATATGGAGGAAAGTTCAAGACCTTGGCCTTGCAGTTTCATACATGCAGAAAGGCAACACTCATAAATTCATACGCGGTGGGCGAACTTTCTTAAGGGCGAATATGTACCGCGGGCTAACCTTCTGGCATCCACTAGCGCCACCTGTGTATGCATAAACAAATTTACCCTCTCCTAGTATTTTATATATCAAAGTCCAGCCATAACTGTACCTAGTTGAACCTTTTCTCTTGGTTGTGTATATAAATCGCACACACTGACATTTGTTAACCCCTACTGTACCGTAGGATACAGTAATAAAAGTCCCCCTCAGTCCCAAGCAATGTGGCCAAAATGGCAAGATAGAACAACCTTCCACCTCAAGAGATGAAGGAAGACGTGGCTCCCCCAGCCTTCAGAGGGTCTTACATAAGCTGAGAAGTGTTGCCATATCGAGAGCAGTGCTCTAATGGTCGAGGTACCAGGTACAGCCTGATACAGGCAGTTACAAGGAAATTACATTACTGACGGCTACTAACCGTCGCTAGGACTGGGGAGTGACTTATCTACTGATGGCTAGTAGCCGTCGCTGGGATTGGAGGGGTTAAGACAGTTTTAATATTGGGTTAGAATAATTTTGTTACTGTGATACTTTTTGATAGCCTATTCAAGCTCATTTCAGATACTTGTCATCATATTAATAGGCCTATTACACTCTTGTCAGGGATATTACAAATTCCATTATTTTGTTGTGTTGACCATTGTATATACTAACTAATATTGTTTTGTTGTGTTGACCATTGTATATACTAATATTGTTTTTCCAGTTTCTCACTAGGTTAATTTAACCTCCCATTCACATTTACTTTTGTACTTTCTAGTAAATCATGTGGTAATTTTTCTTTTCTTTTCAGGTGTACTTAAACATTAGGCCTGCCTACCATAGCGCAGTTGGGAGTATGAACATGATTAGATTAATATCCAGTATTCGAGAATGGATAATAAGTCGTAGGCGTGTGCATAAACCTTTAACCGTCCTGGTGGTGTAATGGTTAAGGTGGCAAAAATCTGTGTGTGATAACCCGGGTTCGAATCCCGGTGGATCATAATTATATAACTTTAATTAATTTCATTGGGGGTGTTTGGTGTTGTGGTGAAATTAATAAAATATATATTATTGACTTGATGTAAATGCAAACATTTTCAGGCTTAAAGTGTATTAGAAGTGACGTGAAGTGATTTAAAGTGAGTGCAGTGATTTACAGTGAGTGAAGTGAGTAAAGTGATCTGAAGTGTGTGAAGTGAATAAAGTGTTCTGAAGTGAGACAAGTGATTATCAGTGACTTGGAGTGAAGTGATTTGAAGTTTTGTTATTGCCACCATGTCTCACACCTGCACGACCTGTTCAGGTAGGTTTGGCCCTACCATGTTTGCCTGCCCCGAGGTTCATATCTGCCGATTCTGCCAGCCCCGAGAAGATTTGGCAGCTAAACTGGATGAAGCTAACGTCAAGATTAACAGCCTCACCAAGAAGATAGAAACACTCCAAGAATTTGCGACGCTCAACGTAGGAGTATCATTGAATGAGCAATTACCACCACTGTGACATCTTCCAACAGCCCAACGCCTTATATAGCGGTACCCGCTTCAGTACATGCACCATGTCAGGAAAATAATTACTCTGCTCCCTCCCAGGACAACTTCCGCATCGTGAGAAACAACATTCGCCCTATCACAAGGAAGATCATCACCGAGACTATGTGCCAGAACCGTTACCAGATTCTTGCGGACTTAGACGAAGAAGAAGAAATAGAAGAAATTCGGTTCGTAGGAGATTCCATGGTTCGTGGACAACTTACGGAGTTCTGCGCCAGGGCACCCAGGACCAGGAAGCGCTTTTGTATCCCGGGTGGCAGTGTAGAAACGTTGCTGCTGCAGTCAACGAAGTTTCGAAGTTAGCCCCCTCACGCACAATGTACGTCATTCATGTCGGATCTAATGTCATGCAGAGGACCCGATCGGAGGACCTCATGCTGAAGTACCAGAAGCTGAATTAGACGTATGAGGAAAATTCACGCAGAGTCATCATATCAGGGATCATCCCCAGGATCGGTGTGAAGAGCCGATTCTTCAACATAGCCACTAGCATAAATTGTCGTCTGGCTGACCTCTGCAGGGAGGAAAATGTTGGATTCATCAATACCTGGAATGACTTCTACCATGGAGATTATCTGTTTGTAGCGGACGGAGTCCATCTGAACCAGGTGGGAGCAGCAAGATTTGGCCGCCTGCTTCACGACGCTGTAAAGGGTTTTCGGAAAAGAAGCAGAGCTAACCAAGGACCACCAGGGATGTGGTTCGAGGACAGCGAGGCCCGAGGACCACCAGGGACGAGGATCGAGGACCGTGGACGATCAGGAACGATGATCGAGGACCGAGAACTACCAGGGACGATGATCGAGGACAGCGAGAACGGACGACCACCAGAGACAAGGATAGAGGACCACCAGGGACGACGATCGAGGACATTGACGACCGAGGACAACCAGTGACAAGGATCGACGACTCAGGACAGACAGGTACATAAATGTAGATCCGACCAGAAACAAGAATTTGAATAAAGAGTGTTGAGTGAATTCCAAATCCAAAATTTTAAATGTTTTCTATGCAAACGCTCATAGCATACGCAATAAATGTTCAGATTTAGAGGAACTAGTGTTTACAGAAAATTACGATGTTATTGGCATAACAGAATCTTGGCTCAATACAGAAGACAGACACTTTTTAGCAGAGTATTCACTTCCCGGTTATGTAATGTTTGAGAAAAGCCGAAGAAATGAAAATGGAGGTGGCGTTTTACTTTTTATCAAAGAAATTCTTAACCCGACCCTCAAGTCAAAACCTCAGATTGTGAACGTTGACACATCCTTTGTGATAATAAAGAATAATAAAGGTACAACAATAATATTTGCACTAATATACAGACCTCCAGCTCAATCAGTGCAAACTAACCGAGAAATTTATGAGCAAATTGCAGACTTAAGTAACTCGCAAGATACCGTAATTTTTGGCGACTTCAATTTACCTGTGACCAAGTGGGGAGATAGTATTACTAAACTGTCTTCGTGGTGCGATGTATAAGGTGTTGATTTTCGGTGTGAGCATCCTGGGTTCGAGTCCACGGACTGCCACATGTGTTTGTAAATTTCATTAATCGATTTTAGGAGTATGGTTGGTTGTTGGAAGGAACATAATAATTCACACTCATGACAAGACCTATATGCAAACTTGGAAGAGAGTTCGCTATATCAATTTGTTAGATCTCCAACCCGTGGAAATAACGTCCTTGACCTTGTACTTTCAACAAAAGAAGAATTGATAGAGAATTTGAATGTTGGTGATGAATTCAGTAACAGCGACCATCGTACGATAACTTTCAGTTTAAAGTTTACTAGTAACGAACCAAATAGCAGCATCGAGAAAGTCCCTGATTTCAAGAGAGCAAACTTTCTTATACTTAGAGCAATGTTTAAAGAAACTGATTGGAGCTTTCTAATTAACAAGAAAGACATAAATACATCTTGGGAATCATTTGCAAACACTTACCTAAAAGCAGTGCAAGACTGCATACCATCAAAAATACGGCGTACAGGCCATAATGATAAGCCGTAATGGTGGAATAAAGATATTTCAGACTGTCTGCTTGCTAAAAAGTTTGCTAATGATAGATTAAAATCCTCACAAAATGACAAAGAACGGGAGAAATTTGTAGAACTACGACGCAAAGCCAGAAAAGTTAATTAAGCAAAGTAAAAAGACCCTGGAGTTACATGTTGCAAATCAAAGTAAAACAAACCCAAAAGAATTCTATAGTTATATCAGAAAGAAGAGAGTAGTTACTTCAACTGTTGGACCGTTAGTCGATGAAAATGGAGAATACACCAAAGACGAAGTACAAATGAGTAATGCTCTCAATACCTTCTTTGCATCAGTTTTTACAGGAGAAGACCTCATTGATATCCCTACAGCATCGCCGATTCAGATAGATGATTCTGATGTTCTAAGCAATATCACCATTACAGAGAGAGAAGTATTGAAATGTTTAGATAAACTCAAGGTAAATAAATCGCCCGGACTTGATACAATCTCACCTAGAGTTCTAAAGAAAGCTAGGGATGAGCTCTCCAAACCATTGACATTGCTATTCAATAAATCCTTGCAGTCTGGAACTATGCCTGATCAGTGGAAGCTAGCCAACGTAACACCGATATTTAAAAAAGGCAGGAAATCCCTACCCAGTAATTATCGTCCAATTAGCTAATTAACCTCAGTTGTATGTAAAATGCTAGAAACGCTCATAAGCGACAGACTCGTAAATCACTTAGAGGAAAATAACATACTTAACCCTTAACCCGGGAGCTGCGGGGAGACTCTTAAGAGTTCCCCCGGCGCACTGCGGGAAGACTCTTAAGAGTCAGAGAAAATAAAAATCAACTTTTGACATCGAAAAAAAAAAAAAAATTTATATTTTTTTTTTTTTTTTTTTTTTTTTTTTTGGCCCCTGGGCCATGCAAAATCTCAGTCCTCTACCTCCCCTCCTTCCCCACTTTCCTCCTCTCCTTCAGTTATCACCTATTTTCCCTGTTATTCCCTTATTCTGAGGTATATTTTCGTGCTAACATTAGAAATCCGATTGGAGGGTGTGGTCATCACTGATAGCAAGCGAGTGCAAGAGAGAGAGAGAGAGTATCGATCGACTGCGTCTCAGTGGCCTTGGGGGAAATTGGCGGGAAAGCAGATTGCCTCACCCATACATTATACAACTCGCGGGCTATATCTCCGATTTTGACCATCCAAACGCTGTTTTCACTCGTTTTATTGTTGTTTCAGGTTAATACCTTTATAATCAACCCATAATAGGCGCATATGGATAAATATTAATGCTATTAATGGCACAATGAATATTTTAGTGACGGAAACACCTCAAATACGTCAGCACAGGGGGACGTTTCCAATTACCCCCATGCGCACTTCAGAGGTTAACCAACGGCGCTCGACATCTGTCGAGTTAAATAAATGTGGACTATGTGGCGGTGCACCACATATGTCGAGTGCCATTTTCAGCACGTAATGTTGCTGAGAGAGAGAGCTGAGCGGTGGGACGAGCGTAGTAACCTTATGACCGCTCCCCACGACCACCGTGGACATACTGAACTGTATACCACCTTCCTCCCCCTTTCTCACTCGCTACACAGGGAATTATGTACGGAAATTACCTTATTTTAGGTTTTTTGCACTCGTGTTGCACAATCGTTGCAAGAGAACCAATGGTCGTACAAGGATGGTTCGGGTGTCATTGGAAAGCCCTGTTTATGCCCTTTCAGGGATAGATACTTGTTTTATGCTCTGGGTCTTGTTTATGCATGAAAATGAGCACGGAAACAACCCTATTTAGGGTAAAAAAAAAACGCTGGGCGGCACAGTGTAAAATACCCTACCACCCGCTCTTTGTGTGTTAAAGATACTCAACACGGCTTTCGTAACAAACGTTCCTGCTTAACAATCCTCTTAGACTTCTTCCACGATATCCTCAACCTCAATGATGAGAGTAAATCTGTAGATATTATATACCTTGATTTTCAAAAAGGCCTTTGACAAAGTTCCTCACAAACGATTACTGCTAAAACTAAAAGCGCATGGAATACAAGACGGTGTGTTGAAATGGATTGAAAATTGGATCTGCGACAGAAAGCAAAGAGTAGTCATAAATGGTAAGGCATCTAAATGGACCAATGTAAGTAGCGGGGTACCCCAGGGATTGGTACTAGGACCAATTATCTTTCTAATTTACATCAATGACATAGATGAGGGTCTCACCTGTACAATCTCAAAATTTGCTGACGATACAAAAATTGCAAATAGCGTACTCTCAAAAGAACAAGTTGAAGATATGCAACACAATCTAGATAAGTTGTCATGTTGGGCCCAAATTTGGCAAATGAGTTTCAATGCGGATAAATGTAAAGTACTACATATTGGATACCGAAATGAGAAAGCAAACTATTCGATGCATGGAACTCAGCTTAAGAATGTAAACAGAGAAACCAATCTGGGAGTAACAATATCGAGTAACCTAAAACCGAGTCAACAATGTTCAGAAGTTGTTAAGAAGGCAAACGAAATAATTGGCTTTATAGGCAGGTCATTTGAGCATCCAAAGAAGTTATCCTAACTCTAACAATTCCCTAGTTTGCCCTCTTCTGGAATACTGCGTTCAATCCTGGTGCCCTTATTACCCAAAAGATATAGACAAGCTAGAGCGAGTTCATCGTAGAGTTACCAAAATTATACCTAGCCTAAAGAACAAACCATACGAGGAGCGTCTTAGAGAAATAAATCTATTTCCTTTAACCCAGCGCAGATTAAGAGGCGACTTAATTCAAATTTTCAAAATCATCAAAGGCATAAACAATATGAACTGTAGGAAGTACTTCACTATCGACCAATCTAATTACACGAGGGGAATCGGTTGCAAAATTATTGGTAAATCTTTTAACTCACACGAAGCTAAGAATTTCTTCTTCAATCGAGTTGTCAACTTGTGGAATGGGCTTCCCCGAGACGTTATTGACTGCAGCACCTTTGATTCTTTTAAACTTCGCCTAGACAAATATCTTACATCAAACCCACGACTGACTGCATTGTAAATGAATAACTTTACTTTATTCGCCCATCAGATTCATCAAGGATTATTGCGTATATATATTACTAAGACTTTATTGTCTTTTTCCCAGATATACGAATGCTCACTTATAACTTTATAACTGTGGTATGTTGCTAACCCATCTTTCCCCTACTAACTTCTTAATCCTGCCACAGACATTAATTTCAGGGCAGTAGTTCACTTTCCAATTATCCCTTACCCACTCTAAACCACTGTTTGAACACTTGATCCTCAGTGTTTTGGAGGACAAGCAGCCTAGAGGGGTCACTAGAAATGTTGTTGCTTGATTTCCTCTGTGCTCATTTGTATTAAGGCCGGACCACCTAGTAGGGACTGCAAGGTCTGTGTGGTCTGAGTATCTGTGTAACTCAGTGTAATTCTCTCCTTCTTCTTCTTCCTTTGGCTTATCTCTTCCACTGTGATTCCTCCCCATCTGTCTTGGTTCCTGCTATCTCTTTGTTTTCTTAGAATGGCTTTCTGTACGCGTTACTCCTTTTTCTCTATTACAGCAGTTTTTTTGTTTTTACATTAACGATCATGCTTATCTTGCTTTATTTTTTCTCTCACTTTCATGTTTTAATTAAAAGTGCCTGGAATTCCGGTTTCAGTTTTGTTTTCTTATGTATAGACTCCTTCACATATGTTTTGTTTTCTTATGTATAGACTCCTTCACATATGTTTTGTTTTCTTATGTATAGACTCCTTCACATATGTTTTGTTTTCTTATGTATAGACTCCTTCACATATGTTTTGTTTTCTTATGTATAGACTCCTTCACATATGTTTTTTCCACATACATTCTAGCATGGATTATTATATTTTTTCACCAACCAACTTTACTTCTAAACTCAATGTGATTATATTAAGTGTATTTTATATAAATAATTTGACTAATCACAGAAATTAACGAATGCATACCGAAGTGCTCTTGTAGTTCAATCGGACCAATTTTACTTCCATATATAAGATCAGAACGTATGTACAGTAGATCAGATCAGATGAAAGTATTGAGGGATAAGCATTTACAACGGCACCTCGTATCTACATTCTACTTTTCCTATTTTTTTGAAGAGTGTAGAGAGGGGAGAAGGGGTGATGGAGAAAGACTAAGCTGTTGGAGTGGCTTTGTTATATGTGTTATTAGTCTGTATACGTCGTCGAGGTGTCCCCCGACTGGGTGCAAACATGTGAAACACACTAGGACGTATTACAACACCCACTAAATGTCCGCCAGGCCTGGGATTGAACCCAGGTCAAGCAGATTCACCCGTGAGCTTGCTCACCACTCGACCGCCGCAGCTCCGGACAATGCACAATTGAGGTCATGGACTCTTGAACACCCTAATGTAAAACAAAACAAAAATATTAATACTAATAATAATAATAATTAAAGTTGCAAGCATTAAAGTTCCAAGCAACGTTGTCCGGGGTTCGAGCGGTTTTGCAAGCAGGGTATTGTGTTGGATACAAAAGCTGTGTCACAGATATCAAAAGATCATTTAACTTATCGGGCATGGAGAAACTACAGAAGGAACAGATTGTGCAAACAAACATGAGCGAGATAGGGAAAGATTGGCTGTATAAGGGATCTGCCTCTATTTGTTTAGTAACAGAGTTCTAGATATGTGGAATAGGCTACCGAGTGCTATAATGGGATCAAGAACAATAGAGCTTCAACTTGAAATTAGATAGAACGAGATGGGTTGGGTGTGAAAGGGACCTGCCATATGTAGGTCAATTGGCTCTCTGCAGACTCCCGTTTCCTTATTTTGTTTATGTTCTCATTTTTGAGGGAGAGAGAGAGAGAGTATGGCAAGAAAGAATAGGATGTTGTAAATGTAAGGAAGATAGCGATAAATATGAGAGAGAGAGAGAGAGAAAGCGCGGGATCGATTGGGAGTGAAAGGGATCTGACATGTGTGGGCCGATCGG
The DNA here is from genome assembly GCA_032716605.1 of Paralithodes platypus. Classification (NCBI taxonomy): domain Eukaryota; kingdom Metazoa; phylum Arthropoda; class Malacostraca; order Decapoda; family Lithodidae; genus Paralithodes; species Paralithodes platypus. The sequence continues at coordinate 23,411,681 of CM064509.1, read as the reverse complement.
CTCTCTGGAAACTCTGGTTTTCTTATGTTCTCATTTGTGAGAGAGACAGAGACTAGGATGTCATAAATGTAAGGAAGACAGAGATAAATGAGAGAGAGATTTTATGAGATGGGTTGGGTGTGAAAAGGATCTGTCTTGTGTGGGCCAATTGGCTCTCTACAGACTCCCATTTTCTTATGTTCCTATGTCTTACAAATGTGTTTTGGTTGCAGGTAGGTTATATGATAACATGGGTGTATAGTAAGTAGTGTAAATAACAGGTAACGTTTATGAGATGGGTTGGGTGTGAAAGGGATCTGCCTTATGTGGGCCACTTGGCCCTGCAGACTCCCATTTTTATCCTGGTTGCATGTGTAAGGGATCTGCCTCATTTTTACCGGTGTGCAAACAAACAAGAGCGAGAGAGAAAGAGATTGGCTGTGTAAGGGATCTGCCTCTATTTGCTTGGTATAAGAGTTGTAGATATGTGGAATAGGCTACCGAGTGCTATAGTAGGATCAATAACAATAGAGCTTCAACATAAAATTTGATAGAACGAGATGAGTTGGGTGTGAAAGGGATCTGACGTGTGTGGGCCAATCGGCTCTCTGCAGACTCCCATTTTCATCTTGGTAGCATATGTAAGGGATCTGCCTCATTTGTACAAGTGTGCAAATAAGAGAGAGAGAGAGAGAGAGAGATTGGCTGTGTAAGGGATCTTCCTCTCTCATAACAGAGTCATTGATATGTGAAATAGGCTACCTAGTGCTATAGTGGGATCAAGAACAATAGAAAATTTCAAGATAAAATCAGATAGTCATATGGACAAAATGGGTTGGATGTGAAAGGGATCTGCCTTTTGTGGGCCACTTGTCTCTCTGCAGATTCCCATGTTCATCTTAGTTGGATGTGTAAGGGATCTGCCTCATTTGTACCGGTGTGCAAGTAAACGAACGACAGAGAGAGACTGGGTGTGTAAGGGGTCTGCCTCTGTTCGTTTAGTAACAGAGTTGTAGATATGTGGAATAGGCTACTGAGTCCTATAGTGGGTTCAAGAACAATAGAGTTCAACATAAAATTAGAGGGCGGGTGCCCGACCCCGAAAGGGGTTGAAATAGGGGAGCTATCCCCCCGCCAAAGGCGGCTTTCTAGGGCCTTTCCTAGCTGATGCTGAGAGGATTGGGTTCTAGATCTCAAGTGACGGCATCTTTTCCGTGGATTGACCTCCCAATCTACCAAGATTGGAAGCCAAAGCGTCACATTTTTCCCTTGCCCCTCAACTTTCTCTTCATAATTGCTGAGGGGCACAGGGCCCTGGGTGGGGCTTTGGTTTCCCGGGAGTTTCCGCACCCTCCTCAGCTCCCCGCCATGTAGTGGCTTCGGTCACCCAGGCTTTATTGTGGTCGGCAGGGAGGGTTCTGTGGGGGCGCTCGGTTATGGCCTTGGAATTGCTCGGGGCCTTGGGGCTGTTCGGCCAGGCAGCTTGGGGAACAACAACAACAACAACAACATAAAATTAGATAGGACGAGATGGGTTGGGTGTGAAAGGCTGCCACGGGCGTGTCTGGCCACCATTTTGGATATCATATCAAAAGTTGCCTAATACAAAAATGCACCTTGTGTCAAAGTTTGGTCCCGATCCGACAAGCAGTTACGGAGTTATTGCGTAAAAACCGGACTATATATATTTTTATGGAAGTGTGCAATACTATGTGAACCCCTGATAACGTTGCTTGCTGTTTGAGGGAGGAGGAAAGGTAAGTCACACCACACCAAAAATTGTCAAAACTTTGAAGGTCTAGAACTTTGTTATTAAACAAAGCATTTGGCAAAGGGAGGAATTGTTAAAAACCTTAGCCAATACTCTGTTATTCACCAAAAATAAATTTGAATTATCATTATTATTTGGTAGGGTAGGTATGTATAGGTAGGTTGGCTAAATAATTGGTGGAATTCGTAGAGACTCGAACTGTTTTGAGAGAGTTAAATAAAAACAAAATAATAGATCTGAATAATAAATCGACTATGTTATTAAGCAAAACTGAGGGATGCGTGGAAGCCTATAGACTGTAGACGGTAAACTTTGTGTGGGTAACGAATACGGTTTTAAAGTCATTTAAGAATAGACAGTTTTCAATGCTGTGGCCAAACTATTCCACCCATTTATATTCTTTTGATATCAAAACGTTCGGAATTGCGAGCCTCACCCAACTACGCAAACATGGCTTTGATCATCGGCGTAGTTTTCAAGATGTGGAATTTTAAGTGGAATTCGAGGTTTTTTCAAGATTGCCAGAAAAAACCCACGTGCAAAAGCAAAACCTTCTCTATAACATTTGCGGAGTATTAGTAGTGGAGTCCATATGCCAAAGCCCAATCATTTCCTATGAGTGGGAGAGACGATATTTAGGTGTCAAATTGTTAGGGAAATCGGCTGCCACGGACCTGTTTGGCCGCCATGCCGGATGTTTAGCATATCAAAAGTTGCCCAATACAAACATGCACCTCGTGTGAAAGTTTGATCCAGATCCAAAAAGCGGTTCTGGAGTTATTGCGTCAAAACCGGCGTGTAAAAAGAATTTGGATGAATAAGTGGGTTTAATGAATACAATAGGGGTTCCCCGTAGGGGTCGAACCCCTAATAACACTAATTATGATAACAATAAAGATAAAATAAAATATAATACAAATAATAAATATATACTGTATATATAATATATACAGTATACCTGTATATATATATATATATATACTGTACAGTATATATATATATATATATAGTGAATCCCTGAAATATATAATTTGCATTTCAAGCCATTTATAATAGATGTTTGCCACTGTATCATACCTTGCCTTCAAAAATGTTCAGAAATGTCTGCCTTTTACCTGTCTGTCAGTGTAATGTTCTGCATTTTATATATATTATGATCGACCTCGTGTTCATTTCTTAGTGTATCTTATTTCTCAATTGACCCTACCAAGAATTCACTTGAGACCTCTGGTGGACGCTTCCGAAGTAGCGCCAGGGCTACGACTGTCGACATTAACAATACCCAACACCTAGGTTATACACAGTTTATCTAAAAAATTTGTGATTCTACATGTTTATATTTTACAGTATATGACTACACTATGTGCTTATATAGTATAGTAATAAAGGGAACGTCCATATGCAGCTGATAATGACTACAAATATTATTATAAGCTGATTAATTATCACAACAAAATAGGTGCAAACATACTTGCTGACTTTGTATTATAAATATACGTTATTTATGAATATGGGTCTTTTTAAAATATACAAAACAACAGTATGCATAGACCAAAATATGTGCCAGCTACAGAAATGTCGACTAACTACTTGTAATAACAAATTGTTGAAGGAGAGAGAGGGTGTATAGGTCCGCGATGTCGCCAATTTCCCATAATGCACCGCGGTAAACATTGTGTTCAGCGCCAATATCGGCCACTGTAGGCATTTATTGGTAGGGAGAATTCTCATCACCATTCTCTCTCTCTCTCTCTCACAAGTACGAAAGCATGATCAAATATCTTTCTCTATAGAACTATCTCACTATCTCATTCCATTTTCTATATTATATATCTAAATTTATCTCTTTCTTCCAACCATTGACATCCTTCTCGCCATCTATCTCGTTCTCTTAAGCTTAGCCCTGAGAGCCTTTCACTGTCCCCACGTATCTCTCTCTCTCTCTCTCTCTCTCTCTCAACACAAATATTCATTGCCACCCTGTAATGACATAAATACCCACACGAGAGTATGAAATTAAATACTTTAGGAAGTTTAGGTCTTGCAACATGTTGAGGGTTCCAGTTGGAAAGAACTGTTATTACAACCCAGTCATAGTATGATGGTTGGAGAAAATAACGCTGTATGGTGAGTGACAAGACTGACAAGGCCAAAATCAAGGGACGTTCGAGCCAAAATGCCTGGAGTTTGAAGCAATTTAGGTCGTAGGATTCTGGGAGAGAGTTCCAGAGCTCAGCTGTTGAATAGAAGGAACACTAAGAGTAACGTTTAACTCTTGGGTTGGAGAGTGTTGCAAGACGGGTACCACGTACTTACGTAGAAGAGGTGGTATACACTGGGAGAGCTCTGAGGAGCACTGCTTATTGTAATAGAGATAGAATAGCGAGAGAGATGCAACATTGCAGAGATTGCAGAGAGTTGGTGAAAGGGCGGAAATTAATGATATGAAAGGCCTTCCTTTCTACTTTGTATAGGAGTGCGGGGTGAGAGGATCCTCCCCACACATGTGAACAATACTCAATACAAGGATGCACTGTGCCCCTGTACAGAGCAAGAAGCTGTGCAGGGGTAAAGAATCCCTTGAGGCAGTTGAGCACACCCAGCTTCTGGGAGGCTGCCTTAGCAAGACTGATATTATGGTCCTTCCAAGTGAGAGCAGAAGAAAAAGAGACACCAAGAATATTGAGAGAAGATGAAGGATTGATCTTTGTATTGTTCGAGGATAAAGGATTCCTCTGGGAGTTCCGGACGGGTAGTAAGATGGAGAAATTGGGTTTAGGAAGCATTAAAGGCTACAAAATTTTCTCTGCCCCAATTGGAAATAGTAGTTAGACCAGAAGATAAGTGTTGTATGGCTTCATTACTTTTGTTTTTGAGGGATTGCTGGCTGGGGCGTTCTGGAAAACTAATTGAGTATTACAAGGTAGAGTCGTCTGCGTACGAATGGATGGGACGGGAGGTACATTGAGAAAATAATTTATAAAAATTAGAAAGAGAATAGGAGATAGGACAGAGCCCTGAGGAACACCGGGGTTGATAGGATGAGGAAGTGAGAGATGGCCGCCCACAGCCGTAGCTATGGAATGGCCGGAAAGGAAATTAGAGACAAAGGCACAGATGGAGGGATAGAAACCTAAGGAGGGTAGTTTAGAAATTAAAGATTTGTGCCAGACTCTATCGAAGGCCTTCGATATGTCTAGCGTAATAGAAAAGGTATCACCGAAGTCCCAAAGGGAGGATGGCCAAGAGTTAGTAAGATATGAAAGAAGATCACCAGTAGAGCGACCCTTAAGGAAGCCATACTGGCGATCTGAGAGCACATTATGAGAAGAGAAATGCTTAAGAAAATTGGAACCAAGAATAGTTTCAAAAGCTTTAGAGATACAAGAAATGAGAGCAATTGGACAATAGTTGGATGGTTGAGAGCGGTCACCCTTCTTTGGGACAGGTTGAATGAGAGCAAACTTCCAGCAAGATGGGAAAACGTGAGAGGAGAGACAGAAACGAAAGAGTTTGCCTCGGCAGGGGGTCAGCCGGGAAGCACAGTTTTTTAATACAACAGGAGGAACACCGTCCGACCGTACACCTTCTTAGTATTAAGCCCAGAGAGGGTGGAAAGTACATCTTTAGTAGAGATTAGGATATTAGGCATATATATTCAGAATAAGATAAGAAACAATAGTTATGTACACTCGGTGCCTTTAATGCTGAGACATATATTTTCCAAGATGTCTCAGGTTGAATTGAAATTTCTTATCAACTCCTTAAGGATCTTGATGCATTTTGACTGTTTCCTCTGGCTATCATTAGACGATTTGATACAGCTTAGGAAGGGTATGTGGGAATTATTAGGGTAAAGACTGTCTCAATTAACCCTCTGACTTCCATATACCCTTCCAAATATAAATACAATTGTCTAATGATAGCCAAAATATACTGCAAAAACGATTCAGAATCCTATAGGGGTTAATTCTTTACCTGATATTTGTATTTAAGAGTTCCCTTTTAATTTCTCAAGGCTTCAAAATATATCAGACTTAATGAAGACGACTGTACAATTAGAACATTAAAGATTGATAGATTGAGAAAGGAAAATTATCAAAGGGAAATTACTACAAATCCAAAATATATAAAACATAATATATATATTGGAGAGAGAGATGGATGCGATATCCAGGACTAATAGAATTATATACAATATATAAAACATGTAAAAATTAAGAAGGTTTCTTATTCGCTGTTTCTCAGAATAGTTCAACATCTCATGCCTCCTTTGATAGCTCTTAAACTTCAGAGACATGTTTTCATCTCACTCTTTCGCTCGCTGTCTCTCAATGCATTCTAACGTCTCTCTCTCTCTCTCTCTTTCCGTCAAATATATTCTTCCTGCACTAAGCGATGGCAAACAACAGGAAGTCTGTGTTTCATTAGACTTTTCAACTGTCAGAATTATAAAACACGGATTACAAACTGGCCTCTATATTTTTCCTTCTATTTCTAAGGGAACATCTCTTTTTTTTTCCTCTCTCTCTCTCTCTCTCTCTCTCTCTCCAACAGTCACACACACACACACACACACACACACTTAGTAATTCATGAGCCCCAAGCTTATAGTATTATATAGTACGTATATACAATCGCTAGATATGTTCATGTGCGTATGTGTACGTTTTTATACCAGTGTGTCTATGTGTGATGTGTGTTATGTGTGTGTATGTGGTATGTATGTTACATAGAGTTACAAATATATACAGACCACACAGACATTGCAGTCCTTACTAAGCTGTCCAGTCTTAAATCTAAATTGTCAACTCATAGTCAGAAGAATCTAATCAGAAGTTTACAAACGTTTTATCCACAAATTAATTTCAAATTTATTCATAAAAAATTCTTTAGAATTAGTTATTTCTTTTCATTTAAAGACCGAATGCCTACTGATCTTCGTTCATCTATTGTCTATGAATTCACCTGCCCGAGTTGTCAAAACGAGAATAGATGAACACCTAGGTCAGTCCAGCAGAACAGGTCGTCGGCTAAAGGCTCTTCCTCATTCAGCCGTAAGGGAACATGTTGAATTGTGTAATACTTTAATTTCTAAACATAACTTAAACATAGTTGACAGTTCAACTAGTATAGATTTGAGAACTCTCGAATCAATATTCTGTATATCAAAGTTAACAAGCCCCAGTTAAATAATATGTTGTCTGCCGCCCCCTTTCAATTGTATAAATGTTACCCTTTGCTAAATGTTTTACCGATATATTATAATTAGTTTCTAATGGTTTTGAATCTCTTTAACTTTTAGATCACTGATGATGACATTTAGAATATGTCGAAACGTTTGAAAATATGAAAATAAAGATGTTGTTCGCTGCCTCACGCATTGTCGTATTCCTGCTAATTTAGTCCTTGCTACTGAGTTGAAGGAAGACAAGGACAGTAAAGCAGAAGGCCCTCTCCCCACTTACCCCTCGCTCTCATGTTTGGGTAGGCAAGAAACAGTTGGGAAAAAATGCTTACGAGTGAAAAATGTCTACTAAAAAAAATAAAAATAAATTGCTATATGTTCGAATCGTTTCCCACAATGTAGATGAAAATACCAGTACTTTCTGTATAATCTAAGTTTACTTTCTTGGTGTGTGTGTGTGTGTGTGTGTGTGTGTGTGTGTGTGTGTGTGTGTGTGAGGGAGGGAGAGAGAACCAGAGAGAAAGAGAGAACGTATTTTAATCAACGTTTTATCCTTCTCACTGTACTGAAGCCTAATGGAACAAACACTTTCTTTAGTTTACCCTCGCTTAGAACGGGAAATTAACGTGTGTGTGTGTGTGTGTGTGTGTGTGAGAGAGAGAGAGAGAGAGAGAGAGAGAGAGAGAGAGAGAGAGAGAGAGAGAGAGAGAGAGAGAGAGAGATCAGCTTAGACAAACTCCCATGTCTCTCAGGATAATCTGATGAAAAAGCCGACTTAATCTTTTATGAACAAAGTTAAACATTATTCATCAGTGGGTTTATACTAAATTTGTTAACTTGTCGGTTATGTTTAAGCCGGTATCACACGAGCGCTTTTTCCCTCAACACTGGTCTGGCAGCCTATGAGGTCAACATTAAAAATATTTCGGTCACCTAAATTCATCTATCACCAGTCTAGTTTCCGATACCAGTGCAAAATACTCCAGCAATGTTGTCAGAAAAATGTTGATCATCGAATGTTGACGAAAAAAGCTCTCGTTTGATACCGGCTTTACACATGTTACGTTGTGGTTAACCCTTGCAGTATTCGAGGGCGCGTTTTCACCTCATTCTTGCTAACATTAGACGATTTATTTAGTTTTTGGAAGGTCTTCTACTAATCAAAGGTGTAAAGTATATCCCAGTTAATCCTCTGCCTCCCTCAAATCCTTCCCAAACTGAATAAAATTACCTACTAATAGCCAGAATAAAGGAAGAAAACTGCCCTCGTATCTTGAAAGGGATAACCCTTTGAATAAAATTACTCAATATCTTTTTCTTTTTTTGATTTCTCCAAAAAAATATATTAACTTGGGAAAAAATGTTCTGACGATAGTGTAAAAAAATTGTTCATAATTATGTAACAACAAATTATACACGTAAACAGTTATTCAATCGTTAACGTGTTCAAATTAGCGCACGTAAGCGATCAAAACAATCTTTATGTTTATAATTTTGTTACATTTGAACACACAATTTTTACAGTGGTGTATGGACGTTCACTGAACGTTTTTAACCTTTGTATTCATAAATGTTCTTCTTAAATTAAGCAAAACAAAAATCCACCAATCAAATATAAAGCAACATTAATGTGATTGATGGGATTTATGCCGTAAAGTTACTTATAGTTTTCAGGTTATTTATGTTTACTATTATACCCTTAACAATTTTAGCCAATAATGTTGACTAAATATCTCTGATCACACATTTTATTTATTTCATATCATTCATTATACTTGCTCCTTCCTTCTCACCCCCCCCCCCCCCCCTCACACTTCTCTATCATATGCCGGTATCCCATACTTAATATATGCACTGTTTCCGTGTGACCTACTGTATTGTTCGATCCGTTTCACTGACAGTATTAAGCCTTTCAACGTGATAGCATCACTGTAATTTCATTCTGGCTAACATATAATGATTGAAATAAGCTTAGGAAGGCTTCTGGGAATCATCGTGGCTAAACAAAATAATAAAAATAAAAAATAGAATACAATTAAAATATAAGCAATAACAAATCATTAAATATATATTATAATCAGTTTACTGTTTCAAGCTCCTGGTTAAATTGACTATAGATATTGAAAGCTAGACGAAAATATAAATATTGGCATTGTATTGACATATGTAAGTTTACGGTTTGACCTAATTGAGTTAAGTAAGGTTACCAGCTGGTAGTTGATGGTTCCCTCTCAATCACTGCTTCCCACGCTAAGTCAATCCCCCTACCCCCTCTTCTCTCTCTATCTCTCTCTCTCTCTCTCTCTCTCTCTCTATATATATATATATATATATATATATATATATATATATATATATACATAATTATATTTATATATATCTGCTATATATATATTTATATCTCTCTCTTCTCTCGCTCGCTCTCTCTCTCTCTCTCTCTCTCTCTCTCTCTATCTCTATCTCTCTCTATCTCTCTCTCTCTCTCTCTCTCTCTCTCTCTCTCTCTCTCTCTCTCTCTCTTTCTCATACTTATCACTTGAGTCTTTGTTTCTGTTCCGATCTATACAATAATGAAGCAGAAAGAATGTTGGGGAAATAAATAAATAATGGAAATATATTATCACATACCATAATTATAGAATAAATCGTAATTTAAAAATGAATCTATATACAAATTGAAAAGAACGAAACATGACTATAGAAACCAAGAAAATAGAAAAACATGGAAAGGAGTTTATTATTATGATGGAAAACTGAACCCAGATATATAAAAAAAAAGTATCCATTACAAAGACTATATTGTAGACTGTTTTGGCTTATCTTGAGGCCAATTCAGGCATGAAGAAAATAATTTATATAGCCTACAGGTCATAACAAAACTGATAGGAATTGGGACACATACTGTATGTGTTGTATAATATAGAGCACATTACAGTATGTTATTTCGTTCAAACCTGAAGAAGGCTCAACATGAGTTGAAACTGTTGTGTCTATATATTACTATTTGCATTATATGGGGTTAATTTGTGTCTATATATTACTATTTGCATTACATGGGGTTAATTTGTGTCTATATATTACTATTTGCATTATATGGGGTTAATTTTCGTATTTTGTATTCACAACAAAACTAATTTTTCACTCCTTTGAGGGCAGTATTTTTCTTGAAGCTCAGATTGGTAATTTATGAATGCATCATATAACCTTTTCAGTACTTGGACGCTCTACCTATAATTTCCACAGACCCTTTCAAAATATATAATTGTCTAATACAATAGTCGGATTGTAGTGATGGAATGTAGTATGGAATGCTGAAAGAGATAATGAATATATTTTCATTTTTGTATATCAGAGCAATTACTTATAAAACAAGGAGGCTCCAAAAATGCTAGCCCAAAACACATGAACATTTTTCTTACCGGACGTCACGTTATCCAAACGACTTTCTTCAAATTATTAAATTCTGAATTAAAGTTTTCCAGGTATTGAGCTGAAAGGCAAGTCATGATTAAACACACACAAACTATAGAGGCATTCCGGAGAGCGAGTACCTTCACCTACGCTGGCGGAGGTGTGCCCTCTACCGATCGCCTCCAAAATTGAATCCCTGCTTACTTGGCGCATTTCATAGGCCCATCAATTTTCGTGATTGTCGGTTCATTTTTGAGACATTATATTTGCAGACAAACTTAGGCAAAAACACAAGCTCCGACCAACTTCGTCAGCAGAGGTAACAAACAAACAAACACACATTGAGGTAGATGAAAAGGGTTGAGAGCATTACCTTGTCCAGCCCTCATGGTCGTTAGTTTTTAGTGAAGAGAGGGAGAGAGAGAGAGAGAGAGAGAGAGAGAGAGAGAGAGAGAGAGAGAGAGAGAGAGAGAGAGAGAGAGAGAGAGAGAGAGAGAGAGAGAGAGAGAGAGAGAGAGAGAGAGAGAGAGCGAGAGTGAGAGCGAGAGGTAGGGGGGATAGTTAAAAATAAGTTTGTTTGTGTGTTTGTTTTGTCTGCCAGACGCCGTAATTCCTGAGATCATAAGGCGTTTGTCACGAATCGCTAGGTCAAGTTGCCCGGGCTTAACATCTACCAATAACATTTTGATATTGTAGGCTCGATCTCCGCCAACCCTTTGATCAGCAGCCGACGCTCTACTGACTATGCCAGTAGATCAGTGTTGCGTGTACACAAGTTAATGTTAGCAGCTGATCAGTATAGTGAGCTGATTACACTGGTTACAGACTACATCCACAATTCCACATCCACAGCCATTCTAACAGTACGTGACCATTCCACATGAACCTCTTGCATTATACATAACAATGGACGGTTGGGTTAACGCCCCTCCACCGTGAAAAGAAAATAGCTAGAAAATCGAACGAATTGCCTTCGAACCCGCGACAGGCAGGCCACTGGGCCTGGGGATTTTAGGGAAGGTGAAATTTCCTACTCACCCATCATTTCATTGGTGGCAGTCACGGAACGTGATCTGGTAGCTAGATAAGCACCCATCACGCGGACCCTAAAAATATTGAGATTGCTGAGATGATGTAGCTACGATACCTTACGACCTAAAAGAGGCTAGGGACTAGCCTTGTTAAAGGAGGATGTAGTGTAATACCCTGTACCCGCAAAAATACCGCAACCACAAAACTAACAAAGTTGATATCTGGGATAACATAAAATAGTTGTTGGTGGCGAAGTCTAATTAACCCACCACGTGTATCACCACGAGACTATCACCTGGTTCTTTCAAGGAGAACAGTATTAAGGTTGCTATCCTATTGTACGTCAGTGGTAGTAGTGTGGATTAGCGTGCGATCTGGTAAAAACATACTGAGGTCCCTGACCAGGGTTCGAAACCGCACCAGTCTGGTAAAAACACTGAGGTCCCTAACCAGGGTTCGAACCCGCGCCAGGCAGGCCACTAGGCCTGGGGATTTTCGGGAGGGTTAAATTCGCTTCACACACTACATTTCATAATTGTATAGATATATATATATATATATATATATATATATATATATATATATGCAGAGAGAGAGGAAGTTAAAGAGAAAGCAAACAAACATCAGAGTGAGAGAATACACCGGTAGCAATTATACATAATACTATATAAATTAAACCATACTGGAACGTGAATTGTGCAATCAATAACTGAAAATTAACGCCAAAAGTGTGTTGAAATTATATATGTCTGAAAATATTGAAATATCAGAGTTTGAACAGTGTGTACGTGGTGTTGTAGACAGTGTGTACGTGGTGTTGTAGACAGGTTGTGTGTCTGTAAAGGCAAGAATGTGTCTGATAAATATCAAGAGTTTGAACAGTGTGTACGTGGTGTTGTAGACAGGTTGTGTGTCTGTAAAGGCAAGAATGAATGATAAAAGGCAAGATAACGCAACAGTGTGTACGGTGGTGTTGTAGACAGGTTGTGTGTCTGTAAAGGCAAGAATGAATGATACAGGCAAGATAACGCAACAGTGTGTACGGTGGTGTTGTAGACAGGTTGTGTGTCTGTAAAGGCAAGAATGAATGATAAAAGGCAAGATAACGCAACAGTGTGTACGGTGGTGTTGTAAACAGGTTGTGAGTCTGTAAAGGCAAGAATGAATGATAAAAGGCAAGATAACGCAACAGTGTGTACGGTGGTGTTGTAAACAGGTTGTGTGTCTGTAAATATCAGAGTTTGAACAGTGTGTACGTGGTGTTGTAGACAGGTTGTGTGTCTGTAAATATCAGAGTTTGAACAGTGTGTACGTGGTGTTGTAGACAGGTTGTGTGTCTGTAAATATCAGAGTTTGAACAGTGTGTACGTGGTGTTGTAGACAGGTTGTGTGTCTGTAAAGGCAAGAATGAATGATAAAAGGCAAGATAACGCAACAGGAGATAATTACGATGATCAGGAAAAGTAAATAAAGAGAGAGAGAGAGTGTGTGTGTGTAAGTGTGAATGAGAGTGCCAGCGAGAGAGAGAGAGTGAGAGTGAGTGCCAGTAAGAGAGAGAGAGCCAGGCAGTCAGTGAGCTAGCTTCCTGGTGAGCGTACGGATGTGCCTCCTCCCTCCCTCTCTCTCTCTCTCACATACACAGTGATCTCTCTCACACTGTAGTTCGTCCATCACCACCACCACCACCACCACACGTAAGTTAAAATTTGCTTTACCTCTTGTTTATAATCACACTTTATAATACATTGCCATTGACGTTGTGGTACCTTAAATGCTGCTCTCTTGATTCATGATGTGCGGGGAAGTGCCTGCGAAGAAATTAGTGTACGATCGAAATTCATAATAATTAGAGAGCTAGCATATAACGAGATATTAAAGTTTATCAAGAATTTACTGTTATCAATTAGATATATTATTACTTGTCTGATCTAGAAGCTAAAACACGCCCCATCGGAGACGTCAATGTTTGTTTTGTTTTTGTACTGGTACTAAGGAGTTAATTATGAAAGCGTTAACTTAACCCTTGCGGTACCGGTCACGTCCTTTTCATTAAACTCTTGCAACTATTAGACGATATTATTCAGTTTAGGAAGGAAGTCTATCCATTAAAAGGCTACAGACTATCTCAATTATTCGTTTAACTACCTTATAGCCTTCCTAAGCTTCATAATATCATCTGAATATACAGCTGAAGTCAAATAAAAGTACGTTGCTGGTACAGAAAGGGTTAAGGGGGCCCACCTCGTTTGTTTTCTTTTTCTCCCTCTCTCTTTGGCTTGTATCCATTCGGCCCCATTCAGCCTACTCCTTTAAGACGTTTACCCCCATCCAGGTGTCAATATTTTCCTGGCGAGCGGTAGCGAGCCAGCATATATATAGTTTTGTTTTGACAGCAAGCTAAATTTGTACATTTTTCGATGGAAAAATGTCTCCGGCGAAGACGGATTTCTCCATACAATGCTGGCTCGCTATCGCTCGCCAGGATGAAATCGACACCTGGATGAGGATAAACGTCTTAAAATAGTTGGCTGAATGGGGACGAATGGATACAAGCCAGAGAAAGAGAGAAAAGGAGAGAAAGAGAACAAAGAAACAGGTGACCCCCTTTGGGGAGGTATGGCAGAGTGGTCTTGCCACTGGACTGGTAATCCAATGGACCCGGGTTCGAATCCCAATATGTCAATGGGAAGATATTATTGTGATGGAATTTGTGCTGTACCTAGTTTCACTGCATTACCACAGCACACCGAAATGCCGAAAAAATACCCTCATTGTTCCCTGATTAAATAGCATTGTATGAATATTCCCATATTCAAAATATGTTACAGGGGGGCAATGCCTAGTGAGTTAATTGCTCAATAGGTGGCGTTCTGAGAGTGAGGGTCCGAGTGTGGGGGAAGAGACATTGAAGCGCGGAGGCGAAGCAGCTCCAGAGATGGAGTTGCTTCGACCCGGGGTGCTTCGCATTTCTCACTCCCTAGACTGGAACAAGACCTCACGGGCCTCACCGTGTTCAGCGGTGTAGTGTAAAGGCTCTCAGCCTATGCCCGAGAGGGAGTAGCTGGAATATAGAAAAAAACAAAACAAAACATCATAGCGTCATCATTGAAGTCGCATATCTTTTAGTAATTAAGGGGGAGGGGGGTTCCCTTCGGCCCCCTTCGCCCTTATATTTAACACCATTAGTTTTGAGACTTTAAGGCATCTCCCCATTAGTTTGGCGATTTTAAGACATTTCGTGCCACTTAGGTGTCTATTATCTCCTGACGCGCTTAATTAAGACACCCAGCAACTTGGAAGGAACCAGCCGAATCCCGGAGCATATTTCTATCGAAAAATGCATACACTTATCTCAAAAGGGGATTTTTTTTTTTTTTTTTTTGTTAAATGTCAAGGGAGGAAACTAGAAAATAATAAACAAATAAGTAAAAATCTCCCCTTAATATCATAGCACGTGATATACCATGTTTACGTCATTATTGAAGCTGCATATATATTAGCAATATTTATTTATTTTTACAACAATGTTCTGAATTAGCAAACTTATTTAAATTTTAGAGGGTGTTTTTTTGGACCCCCTTCTCCTTCATGTTAAGCCCCATTTAATTTCCAGATTTTAAGACGTTTGTTCATCAGCTTTGCAAATTTTTTACTTTTCGCCCCATTCTCTGTCAAATATATGACCTTTCTTGCCATACAGGTGTCGATCTTTTCCTGGCGAACGATAACAAGCCTGCAATTTAGGAGGGACTGGCATTTGGCCGAGAAGTTTTTCTACCGAAAAATGTACAAATTTAGGAGGAACTGGTCCAAATTCAGTTGAGGAAGAACTCTCTGAGAATCAAGGAGGTTTATATATGTAAATTAACCTCTGACTCAACGGTTCCTTCCTAAACTCCATAAAGTTGTCTGATGCTAACCAGAATCAAATACATAAAGGAACCGTCATAATAATAGGGTGAATAAGGTCAGAGAGAGAGAGAGAGAGAGAGAGAGAGAGGGAGAGAAAAAACGAGAGAGAGAGAGTGAGAGTGAGAGAGAGCGAGCGAGTGAGAGGGAAAGAGCGCGTGAGAGAGAGAGAGCGTGAGAGAGTGTTAATTAGTCATCAATAACATATTTACTACAAACTTTGAGCATTACCAGTCTCGTAAATCTAACCCTGCAGCACAGTTATAGCTTCAGTGTTCAGCCTATGGTAAGGTTACCCTAATTCCAATCATTCAACCTTTAACCCTTCCAGTACCGGTGACGTCCTTTTATCATATTCTGGCAACTTTACGACGATTGTATTCAGTGTATAAAGGGCCTCCAGCAATCAACAGGCTTCGAACTATGTCACTTAACCCTTTTTGCTACCACAGATCCTTCTTAAATTGCTCCAAATCCTCTAAATATAGATAGCAGAAGGGGTTAACCCTCTCAGTGTCCGTCGTTTTTATTGGATTGTAGCTACACCTAGACGATTTTATAACGCTTAGGAAATTATTTATATGGCAGTAAAGGATTGATTGAGATTTTATGTAACTTTTTAATGAGCAGCCATCCTTCCTAACCTGAATAAAATCGTCTAATAGTTGCCAGAATATAATGAAAATGATGCCACGGGTACTGAAGGGGTTATAGACATGTTCTGAAGCATCTGGACCATGATACTCCAACAAGTCACGGCACCTTGTCTATATCAATTGTTTGCATCTATATTTATATGATTTTGTGCAGTTTAAGAAGAATCAGTGGTAGTTAAAATGGTTAAGTGAAATAGTTCAAAGAATGTTAATTGCTGGAGGCCATTTTTAAACTGAATACAATCTTGTAATAGTAGCCATAACAAAGTTACAAGGACGGCACAGGTACTGAAAGAAGTTACAAGGAAGGCACAGGTACTGAAAGAAGTTAAGGGGGGATTTCCACTTTAGGGATTTTTTACTGAACTCCTTTCTCATTCAGGTTTAGCCCCATTGATTTTGATATTTTAAGACGTTCGCCCCATTAGTTTGGCGATTTTAGGAACTTTCGCCCCATTTCTGTCAATTTTAAGATCTTTCGTGTCATTTAGGGATCAATTTTTTCCTGGCGAGCGATAGCGAGCCTGTAATTTAAGAGGAACCGGCCTTCGGCCGGGAAATTTTTCTACCGAAAAATGTACAAATTTATCTTGAAAGAGGGTCTAGAGGGTGTAATTTTAAGCTTGATGGAGGTCTAGGGAACAAACTAGAAACCTCCCCTTAATGCTCGAAAACAATTAAGATATAACTATAGTCTGTTTCTTTTCAACTGACAATAAAATGCAAAGTCCCCCTCAAGATTTCTCAGTTATTTTGAAGATGTTGTGGTGAAATATGGTGCTAATTTTATGAACTTGGTCTAAATATGATGCCGGGATAAAGAAGTTTCATATCTTCCCATTGAGTATCGACAAATCAGTTGCCAAGGGATTTAATTTACCGTGAGCTGAAATGAACCCGGGTGTATAGGTAGGTGTCTCGCTCTGACTCACGTTTATTAAGGGAGCCCACCTCGCTTTTTTCTCTTTCTCTCCCTCTCTCTTTGGCTTGTATCCATTCGGCCCCATTCAGCCTACTGTTTTAAGACGTTTACCCCTATCCAGGTGTCAATATTTTCCTGGCGAGCGGTAGCGAGCCAGCATATATATATTTTTCTTTTGACAGCAAGCTAAATTTGTACATTTTTCGATAGAAAAATGTCTCCGGCGAAGCCGGATTTCTCCATACAATGCTGGGTCGCTAGTGTGACAATTGCCCAGCATTACCTTAAGCTCGGTTCACACATACCCGTCCTGAGCTCCCGTCCGGTCCCGACCTCTTAATTCGCGTGCCTAGGCGGCGTCCTTTTTATGCATGCATAAAATGGACCGTGTGGGTCGGGGCAACTGCCAGAAAACGTTGTATGCCGGGACACCCACGGGACATACACGGACACACACAGAAGTTATTGTCTTGGTCGGGGACGGACAGGACGTTAGAATGTGTATGTGTGACCCGAGCTTTAGTCTATATGTTATCAAGTAGACACACACACACACACACACACACACACACACACACACACACACGGCTAGCTATTACCCTTTGAACCCACAGCCACCAGCAGTGTCTTGTAGTGGGAACATCGGCAGAGGTGTAGTTTAGTCCTTTCTGTATCAGGAGTTATAATTCCATTTGAATGATATATTTCATTATATTATTTTTGTTTTCTTTTTCTATGATGTGATTGTACTTTTGTTTTGTTTTAGTTTCCTCCTTAGACCTCCACCAGGATTAAACAAACAACAAAATACCCTCAAGACCCCTATTCGTGATAAATTTGTACATTTTTCAGTAGAAAAGTTCCCTGTCCGAAGGCTACTTCCTCCTGAATTGCAGGCTCGCTATCGCTCGCCACCAATATATTGACGCCTAAATAGGAAGAAAGGCTTTAATATTGGAAAAAATCGGGCGCAAATTCTTAAAATAGCAAAAATAAATGAGACAATAATCTTGAAATATCAAATTCAATGAGTTAAACATGAGGGAGAAAGGAGTCCAGAAATTAACCTTAAGTGTTTCAGTAATGTGACGCCTTTCTTCACATCATTCCTTCTAACACTATACGACCATACTGGCTCACTGAGCTTACGGACTTACAGAAGATCTACTAGTGGTGTAAAAAAGGTTCATTGGATCCCTACAGTTCCATGAAAGCTGCACAAAGTTGTCTAATATATATATATTATATATATATATATTGTTGTCTGTTATTCTGGCTAAAGAACATTTTTGTATTCAAATTAAGAAGAACCTTGGTAATAGTTGTCAATAATCCTTTGAGTCCTTCATAAGCTGAATAACGTCCCTTAGTGTTTGGCAGAATAAAATGGAAATTAATAGATTGATACATAGCAAACCTGTCACAGCAACAACAAGGTGCCGGACAAGCTATACTATGAACAGAAATACGCAAAACTCAAAACTTAATGAATTATTTAAAAATGTGGAGTCTTTCTGAAGTGGGTATTAAGGGGAGACTGGCCGTTTTTTTTTTTTTGGTCTATTAATTAATTTATTCATATACTTTTTTAGTTTCCTCCGTAGACCTCCATCAAGCTTAGAAAAACACCCCCTAGACCCCCCTTCAAGATAAATTTGTAAAACATTTCGGTAGACAAATTTCCCGGCCGAAGGCCGGTTCCTCTTAAAATTGCAGGCTCGCTATCGCTCGCCAGGAAATAATCAACACCTAAATGGCACGACAGGTCTTAAATTTGACAACGAAATCAGGCAAAAGGTGTTAACATCGCCAAAGTAATGGGCCAAATGTTTTATTATCTCAAAACTAGTGGGGCTAAACATTAGGGAGAAGGGGGTCCAGAAAAACGGTCTGCCTCCTCTTAAGAAGACCCCTATACCCTGTTCCAAATGAGTAGGCCAGAAACCGAGAACCCTATATATAACCTCTGTAACGCATTGTACAGGGCTGGAGCAAATGGCCAATAGAGATATCCCGTACACCTATTCCCTGGCTGACCCTTCCCGAATAGTAGCTGTATTAGTTCGATTACTCTAGTAGTTTATGAGTTATAGTAGTTAATGTTAAGGAGGATGGTTCACTTTTTGGCCGATTTTTGCATGTATTCATTATTTTTCTAGTTTCCTCCCTAGACCTCCATCAAATTTAAAAACACATCCATTAGATCCTCCTTCTAGATTAATTTGTACATTTTTCGGCAGAAAAATTTCCCGGCCGAAGGCCGGTTCTTCCAACATTACAGGCTCACTATCGTTTGCCATGGAAAAAATCGACTCCTGAATAGCACGAAAGGTCTAAATGTTGACGAAGAAATGGGGCGAAAGGTCTTAAAATCGACTAACTAATGGGGCAAACATCTTAACATCTGACAACTAATGGGGCTAAACATGAGGGAGAAAGTGGTCCATAAAAACGGCCCATGTCCCCTTAAAGAGTTTTGGCCTACTTACTTAGCACAGGGTATAGTACCGACGTGTATTAAAGCGGTGTCACACGAGCCAATTTTCCGTCAATATTTACGAGCAATTGTAGTCTGGCATTAAAGCCGGAGTCACACGAGCCTTTTTTCGAGCAATTTTTACGGGCAATTATGGTCTGGAAGCTTACAAAATTACACTTTATCAGAATTCGGCCGCCTAACATAGTCTACCTTCAGTCTAGTTACCGATACCAATGCGAAAAAGTCCCGAAATAATACAAGAACAAAGTTAACTTGCTCATGGAAAATTGACGGAAAATGCGCTCGTGTGCCAGCGGCTTAAACTACCTAACATAATCTATCTTCGATCTAGTTTCCGATTCCAATGCCAAAGAGCCTTAAAATAGCATGAGAACAAACTTGCTCATCAGAAATTGCCGGAAAATGCGCTGGTGTGACACCGCCTTTATGGTATGACGCGTAAGTGCCTCAAGTGTAGTGGTTGTCTGTTGTCTGTCAAGGTCATTCATAAGGCTATAATGTCGGTTCTCAATAAGGAGGTGTATCAAGTGACGTGTGTGATATGATTTGTAGCATATGACGTATGATTTGACGTGTATGTTATGCCGGGTGTGGAATGACGTGTGTGATATGAAGTGTATGATATGAAGTATGATATGATGTGTATGATATAACGTATGATTTGACGTTTATGATATGATTTATGATATGACGTGTATGATATGACATGCATGCTATGACGTGTATGATATGACGTGTGTGATATGACGTGTATGATATGACGTGCATGCTACGACGTGTATGATATGACTTGTATGATATGACGTGTAAGATATGACGTGCATGATATGACGTGCATGCTATGACGTGTATGATATGACGTGTAAAATATGACGTGTAAGATATGACGAGTATGATATGAAGTGTATGATGTGTATGATATGACGAGTATGATATGAAATGTAAGACATGACGTGTATGATATGACGTGTATATATGAATGATTTCTGCCTCCGTGGCCGGGGACCCTCGGAGAGTGCTGAACGCAATACCGAGGTAATCCTCTCGGGCATGGTAGCGTACATTCCATTTTCTGTTTCTCAGTATAATGCAAAAAAATCTTGGTTTACTCACGTTTGTTCTACTGCTGTCCGCAACAAGGAGGAAGTATTCAAACGGTACCAAAGCCTTAAAACTATAGAATCTCATTCTTTCTATGTTTCTGCCCGGAATCAAGCCAAATCTGTTCTTCAACTTGCCAAGCACTCTTTCATCAATAATAAATGCAACTCTAGCTCTTCCCAAGTTTTCTGGCATCTAGCCATAAACCTCTCCAACAATTTGTCTTCCTCGTCTTTCCCTTCCCTTTTCCACTCTGATGGCACAACCATCACTTCTTCCTCTGACAAAGCTGAACTCTTCGCTCAATCTTTTGCTAGAAACTCCACCTTGGATGATTCCAGTGCTATTCCTCCCTCTCCACCCACCTCTCTCCTACTTATGCCTAATATCCTAATCTCTTCTAAAGATGTATTTTCTACCCTCTCTTGGCTTAATACTAAGAAGGCGTACGGTCCGGACGGTGTTCCTCCTGTTGCACTCAAAAACTGTGCTTCCGTGCTGACTCCCTGTCTAGGCAAACTCTTTCGTCTCTGTCTCTCCTCTAACGTCTTCCCCTCATGCTTGAAGTTTGCTCTCATTCAACCTGTCCCAAAGAAGGGTGACCGCTCTCAACCCTCCAACTATCGTCCAATTGCTCTCATCTCTTGCATCTCTAAAGTTTTTAAAACTACTCTTGCTTCCAAATTTCTTGAGCATTTCTCTTCTCATAATCTGCTCTCAGATCGCCAGTATGGCTTCCTTAAGGTTCGCTCTACTGGTGACCTTCTTTAATATCTTACTAACTCCTTTCGGGACTTCGGTGAGACCTTTTCTATTGCACTAGACATATCGAAGGCATTCGATACAGTCTGGCACAGATTTTTAATTTCTAAACTGCCCTCCTTCGGTTTCTATCCCTCCATCTGTGCCTTTGTCTCACTTCTCACTTCTTCATCTTATTAACTCCGGTGTTCCTCAGGGCTCTGTACAATCTCCTATTATCTTTCTAATTTTCATAAACGATCATCTCAATTGTACCTCCAGTCCCATCCATCCATACGCAGATGACTTGAGTGTCTACTCGATTAGTTTCCCAGAACGCCCCAGCCAGCAATCCCTCAAAGACAAACATAATGAAGCCATACAACACTTATCTTCTGATCTAACTACTATTTCCAATTGGAGCAGAGAAAACCTTGTTACCTTTAATGCTTCCAAAACCCAATATTTCCATCTATCTACCCGTCCGGAACTCCCAGAGGAGTATCCCTTATTCTTCAACAATACAAAGCTCAATCCTTCATCTTCTCTCAATATTCTTGGTGTCTCTTTATATTCAGCTCTCACTTGGAAGGACTATATTACCAGTCTTGCTAAGGCGGCCTCCCAGAAGCTGGGTGTGCTCAAGCACTTCAAGGGGTTCTTAACCCCTGCACAGCTTCTTGCTCTGTACAGGGGCACAGAGCATCCTTTTATTGAGTATTGTTCACATGTGTGGGGAGGATCCTCTCACACCGCACTTCTAGACAAAGTAGAAAGGAAGGCCTGTCGTATCATTAATTCCCGCCCACTCACCATCTCTCTGCAAACTCTCTCTCTTCGCCGCAATGTTGCATCTCTCTCGCTATTCTATCGCTACTATAATAATCAGTGCTCCTCAGAGCTCTCCCAATGTATACCACCTCCTCTACATAGGGTACGTGGTAGCCGTCTTGCAACACAATCCCACCCCTACTCTGTGCAACTCTCCAACTCATGAGTGAAACATTACTCTCAAACTTTCTTCTATCCAACAGCTGAGCTCTGGAACTCTCTCCCAGAATCTGTCTTTCCCTTCTCCTATGCCTTCAATTGCTTCAGACTCCATGTGTCCAGGCATTTTGGCTCGAACGTCCCTTGATGTTGGCCTTGTCACTCTTTCAACTATGGGGGAGGCACTCGCACGCAGTTCTGCTTTTTGTCTCCCTCACTCACATAGGAAAAAAAATGTATGATATGACGTGTATGATATGACGTGTATGATATGATGTTAATAATATGAAGTGTATGATATGACGTGCATGATATGACACGTATGATATGACGTGTTTGTCTGTCAAGGTCAATCAGGAGGCTATAGCGTAGGTTCTCATTAGGCGGGGGGGGGGGGGGGGGTTATAGGGGATTTTCTGGACCCCCTCTCCCTCATTCTTAGCCAAATTAGTTATTATATTTTAAGATGTGTGCCCTATTAGTTTGGTGATTTGAAGAACTTTCGCTCCATTTAGTTTTGTCAATATTAAGACCTTTTATGCAATAAACTGTAGGTGTCGATTTTTTCCTGGCGAGCGGTAGCAGCCCTGTAATTTAGAAGAAAGCCGCCTTCGGCCGGGACATTTTTCTATCGAAAACTTTACAATTTTATCTCGAAGGCGGGCTTGGGGGATGCTTAATAAAGCTTGACGGAGGTCTACCCAGGAAAGTATTATTTAAAAACGTAAATAGATACACAGACCCAAACATTTACCCCCCCCCCCTCCCCCCCTCCCGTCTTAAGGAGGTGGCCATTGGTGGAGTGGTCAGAGTGGGAGGTATGATGCCTTTAAGATGGTACGTATCACCTTTATTTGTTTGGCGCCTAATAAGACACATCACCAGATAATTTATCAGGTGTCGATTTTTTTTTCTGGGTGAGCGATAGTGAGCCTACAATATATAAGAAACTGTCCTTTGGCCATGACATTTTTCTACTGGTATAATATAGATATATTTAGCCTGAAGTGGTTCTGGATGTCCTTTTGTATATATGTTTTGTATATATGTTTTGTATATATGTTTTGTATGTATGTTTTGTATGTATGTTTTGTATGTATGTTTTGTATGTATGTTTTGTATGTACAGTATGTTTTGTATGTATGTTTTGTATGTATGTTTTGTATGTACAGTATGTTTTGTATGTATGTTTTGTATGTATGTTTTGTATGTTTTGTATATATGTTTTGTATGTATGTTTTGTATATATGTTTTGTATGTATGTTTTGTATATATGTTTTGTATGTATGTTTTGTATATATGTTTTGTATATATGTTTTGTATATATATGTTTTGTATATATGTTTTCTATTTATTTATCATTTTAAACAGCTTGAAGGGGTCTGGGAAAGAGTATTTTCTTTTAACCTAAGGGGCAATTTATATATATATATATATATATATATATATATATATATATATATATATATATATATATATATATATATATATATATATATATATATATATATATGGCTTGATAATGGCTGGATCAATCAAAATATATATACATGGCTTGATAATGGCTGGATTAATTAAATTGTATATACATGGCTTGATAATGGCTGGATCAATCAAAATATATATACATGGCTTGATAATGGCTGGATCAATCAAAATATATATACATGGCTTGATAATGGCTGGATTAATTAAATTGTATATACATGGATCAATCAACATCCTTAATAACAATTAAACACAATCATAACAACTCCCAAAACATGGCACCAGATAGTGTGAAGGGGAGATTGATCGTTTTTCTGGCCCCATTCTTCCTCATGTTTAGCCCCCTTTGTTTTCAGATTTTAAGACGAGCGCCCCATCAGTGTGTTGATCTTAAGACTTTTCGCCCCATTTATATATCAACATCAAGACTTTTCGTGCCGTTTAGGTGTCGATTTTTTTCCTGGCGAGTGATAGCGGCCGGGAAATTTTTCTATCGAAAGATGTACAAATTATCTTGGAGGGGGGTCTAGAGAGTGTTTTTTTTTTAAGCTTGATGAAGGTCTAGCGAGGAAACAAATAAATAAATTACTATGTAAATTAATAGACTCCCAAAAAAACACCAGTCCCCTTAAGGGAGCCCACCTCACTTTGTTTCTCTTTCTCTCCCTCTCTCTTTGGCTTGTATCCAATCGGGCCCTTTCAGCCTACTGTTTTTAGACGTTTACCCCCATCCAGGTGTCAATATTTTCCTAACGAGTGGTAGCGAGCCAGCATATATATATTTTTATTTTGACAGCAAGCTAAATGTGTACACTTTTCGATAGAAAAAATTCTCTGGCGAAGCCGGATTTCTCCATATAATGCTGGCTCGCTAACGCTCGCCAGGAAGAAATCGACACCTGGATGGGGATAAACGTGTTCAAACAGTTGGCTGAATGGGGCCGAATGGATACAAGCCAGGGAAAGAGAGAAAGGGAGAGAAAGATAAAAACAAAACAAACAGTGACCCCCCCTTAAAGCTATTCCGAATATATTGAAAGGAGGTGCCGGGGTTATAGAGAGTGATAATTAATTTCCCTTGATCAGATAGCAAAGTAGAAGAAATTATTGCACTATCATATTCGAAAATCTTATTTGTGTTACCGAACGTTGGAGTGTTTTTATGTTTAATTATGCATAGCTGTTTTAATATGCAGGGTCTGGTAAATGAGTTTGGAACAGTGTGCGAAAAACGGAATTTGAAGGTAAATACGGGGAAGAGCAAGGTTATGGTCTTCGAAAGGGGTGAAGTCACAGAGTGTGAGGTGAAGCTGAACGGTCAGGCTATGGAGATCGTCAACTCTTTTAAGTATCTGGGCAGTGTGTTGAGTAAAGATGGGACTATGGATGAAGAGGTGCGGGAGAGGGTACAACAGGGGAAGAGGGTTGTAGGAACGCTAAAAGCAGTAACAAGAAATAGGGTGGTCAGTATGGAAGTGAAGAAGTCCTTGCATGACAGTGTGGTAATCCCGACACTGACTTACGGAAGCGAAGCATGGACGTTGGTTGAGAGACTCAGACCAAGAGTGAGAGCAGTGGAAATGAATTACTTAAGGAGTGCGTGCGGAGTTACATGGAGGGATAGACAGACTAATGAGGAAGTAAGAAGGAGGTGTGGTGGAGGTAGATGCTGGAAAGTGTGAAAAGGAACAACTTGAGATGGTTCGGCCATATGGAACGTATGGAAAGCGAGAGAATGACTAAGAGGGTGTACGAGAGCGAGGTGGAGGGACAGAGGGGGAGAGGTAGACCGAATATGAGGTGGAAGGATGGAGTGAGGAACTACATGAACGAAGGCGGTGCTGGTTGGGGGGAGGGGCGTCGACTGACTGGGGACAGAGGTGCATGGGGGCGGTTCGTTCGTGGCCACCCCTTCGGGGATCACGGCGTCAGGCAATAGATAGATAGATAGATGCATAGCTCGTTGTGTGACGGTTTGTATCTGTGTGTCGTGTGTGTGTGTGTGTGTGTGTGTGTGAGGTTGTGTTACTCAGTTACTTGTTCGTCAAGGGGAATCCACGCAATGCGAGCTAAGCTCATTATTATCGCGCCTCCTTAACTGGGAATGTATTGCGTGAAATGCATGTTAAGTTTTATGTACTGTTGGAATGGCTGTGGATGTGTGTGTAGTCTGTATTTAGCCAATTGGCGACATCGGAAACGAAGGCTTAGGGTGGATCTGTATGGTACCATTCTCACTATAGACGGTACCGTCTCGCCCGAAGGCTTAGGTAGCCATCAGCTTAGGTGAACCATATGATACCCATCTCGCCTTGTACCATTTTTGCCAACCCCAGATGGGACGTCACAACGTCGTCCACTTATTCCAGGTACCTATTTACAGCTAGGTGAACTGAGGCTAACACATGAAAGGAGACAAGCCCAATTGTCTCCGCCCGGCCGGGGATTGAACCCCGACCCCTCGTGTGTGAGACGAGAGCTCTACCTACTAGGCTACGGGCTGTGTGTGTGTGTGTGTGTGTGTGTGTGTGTGTGTGTGCATGTGTGGTGTTTGTCAGCGGGTGTGTGTGTGTGTGAGGTTGTGTGCGTGTGTGTGTGTGTGTGTGTGTGTGTGTGTGTGTGTGTGTGTGTGTGTGCATGTCTGGTGTTTGTCAGCGGGTGTGTGTGAATAACTTTAATTTATTCTTTCATTTATTGATGCTGGAACTTCCGTACATAACATTAAGTATTCTGTAAGTATTGTGAAGAACCCTATTTTCATAATATGCATCACAACATAATTATGTGTTTAAATATCATACAATCGCTCATCCTAAAATGCCTCTGCCTGGAGAACTATTACATACTGTCTGTCATATATATACCGGTAGTGGATATATATATATATATATATATATATATATATATATATATATATATATATATATTATTATATATATATATATATATATATAATATACGGTATATATATATATAATAGATAATATATATATAATACTATATATATATAATATATATATATATATATTATGTTCTATCCAACAACCAACTCTACTCCTAAAATCGATTAATGAAATATTACAAACACATGTGGCAGTCCGTGGATTCGAACCCAGGACGCTCACACCGAATATAAACGCCTTATGCATTACACCACGAAGGCAGTTAAAGAATGGTGGACACTGCCTACGATGTATTATGCAACTTCGAATCCTGCATATCAATCTAAGCATGTACACACATCCCAACTGCAACTCACGTAGGCTATGCATATGTGAATGGAAAGAGCAATTAATGGGGCCTTAATCACTAGGGAAGGCCCCTCGATAAATTACTCCTGAACCAATATCAATTATTATGTTCTATCCAACAACCAACTCTACTCCTAAAATCGATTAATGAAATATTACAAACACATTTGGCAGTCCGTGGATTCGAACCCAGGACGCTCACACCGAATATCAACGCCTTATGCATTACACTACGAAGGCAGTTAAAGAATGGTGGACACTGCCTACGATGTATTATGCAACTTCGAATCCTGCATATCAATCTAAGCATGTCCACACATCCCAACTGCAACTCACGTAGGCTATATAAGAACATAAGAACATAAGAAAATGGGAGTCTGCAGAAAGCCGATTGGCCTACAAAAGGCAGATCCCTGTCACACCCAACCCTAATTATAAGGCCTAATTATAAGCCCGGCTTAAAAACACCATTAGGACTTACCTCACCGAAACGGTCAGAGGTCAGAAAAACGGGGATCTGCAGAGCCCCACACCTGGCCCACACCTGACAGATCCCCCTCACACCCAACCCATCTCGTCCATATGCCTATCTAATTGTATCTTAAAGCTCCCTATCGTTCTTGATCCCACTATAGCACTTGGTAGCCTATTTCACCTATCTACAACTCTGTTACCAAACCAATATTTGCCTATATCTTTCTTGAAACTAAATTTATCTAATTTGAAACCATTTGTACGAGTTCTTTCGCTATCACTGAGCTTTAGTACATTTTTCATGTCCCCTTTATTAATCCCACTAACCCACTTGAACACTTCTATCATATCCCCTCTAAATCTGCGTCTTTCTAACGAATGTAAGCCTAAGATAATTAAGATAATTAAGTTTTTAGTGAGAGTAATAGATAAAAATTCATCTGTATCTTTCATTTCAGCGTAAGATCGGTGCATTTAATCTACAAAGTAACGTGAACTACATGCTACATGCAGCTCCCATTCAAACCCAGCACATATCATCCATATGGGAATCCAACTTATGTTTAAAGCTTTCAACTGTTCCTGAGCAGTCCATTCCACATGTTAACAACTCTATTCCCAAATCAGTGCTTTCCTATATCTTTCCTAAATCTAAACTTATCTAACTTGAAATTATTTGAGCGGGTTATGTCGCCGTTCATTAGCTTTAATACCTCATCTATATTGCACTTATTTATACCTTTTATCCATTTAAATACCTCTATCATGTCTCCCCTACATCTTCGTTTTTCTAGTGAGTGCAAGCTTAAGGCTTACAACCTCTCCTCAAACGATAAGTTTCTAATAGTATTTATCATTTTCGTCATTCTTCTTTGGACTGTGTTACGGCTGGATCGGCAATACATATTCGGGATTCTTGATCGTAGGACAGAAATGGCTTAAGTGACAACGACACGCTCGATTCCAGTCCCAAATACTATATGCTCCAGACAACAAAAGCACCAACGCCCTACAGAGTTATCGTCTACGGTAACGAGGTACCTTAACTCGGCGAAAGTGTACAACAGGGGTAGGCTATGAGGCTAAACTCCCTCAGACATTTATAGGTTACGTTATTACTAAAGAAATGCAATACTCAAGAAACTACGTTAATATTAAGCCTCTAATAATGTAGAATAGAAGCAGGCTAAAGGTATGACAGTGAAATGCTAAATGACAAATGTACACGCCTACTTGAAAGCGCGTGCACTACACTAACTGTCCCCTACTAACATGCACTAGCATGTAGCATACAAGATGTTCATGATCCAGTAGATACCTAATAATACACATGGGAGGAACATAAACAGTAGTCACTTATTATAATAATGAATCTATACTTGGAATAACTAAAAGGTTGCAGGCAACAGTACTGCGCCGGTAGCCTACTACCGCATAGGCTACTTCGCTTCTCTCACTCTGTCTCCCCTCCGAGTCCGTATGCGCCCTACGCAACAGAACTCCAGACACAGCAGCAAAACGACAGTGCAGTTAATTGATACATGAAAGTATTAATAGTGTTGTCTTGTGTGTGAGTAATGTGTATTGTAAAGTGTTATAGATATATACTTAAAGAGAGCTGCAATGCATAGTAAAATAAAGATATATCCCACTCATCATCCCCATGTGTTCTAGCTAGCAGGCCAAGTCACAGGAACAACGAGTCCCAGCACCGAAAGCGAGAACCCAGGAAAAGACTGTAGAGAACACAAGGACAGATAAATTACGTTACTCTACTATACCGGCACTACGAGCGAGCTGTAGTCTCGGGTGCTACACTCGCTCCTGGCTCGGTATGCAAATCAAGGCTAAGTCCTCGTCCCTCTACAGACAACTCCTGGGCATGGTCGGGCTCTTACACATGGCACCAGTCTAGTCACAAATGGGATGATGAGCAGGGCATATAACTCGTGAACATGTAGAACGTTCACCAACTATCCTCATCAAGAAGATCGCTGTTCACATTAACCCCTTAAATCTAATACATGTAAATATATGCTTGTCCTAAGAGTAATACGAGAGGTGAGTGCTGAAACTCCTTTAGGACCTCAAGGGAAGGTTATGCATTTAAATAGAGAGAAGAATGAAATGAGAGTAATGTCGTCAGAGAGAAAGAGTGCAACCGTGAGAAGTGGGGAGAGAGAGCAAGGGATGTTAGAATCTCAAAGGTTCTAGGCAACCTAGTCCAGGAACACACAGCCAACCTCCAGGCAGTGTGCTGTACGACAACATGGGCCCAGCCCAGGCAGGCAACAATGGACTACCAACCCTATCGCGCCTAGCTATAAGGGCAAGGCTGCCAACCAGTCCATACGTCTGGCAACCACCCGGCCGGCAGCGCGGCGTGTTGCTACCCTCTTGCTCTGAAGCCAAACTCACTCTCTCTCTCTGAATTCCCATTATCCTATCTATCAACTTCTCTATTGATACTACATATTAAATGGAAGGTCTCGACATGGCTTAAAACAAAACCCACCACTGGTTAGCACATGACGAGACCTTTGCAGAGATACAAAGAACATAGTTATAAGTTGTCACACTCAATATACATAGCGGCTGACGGTAGCCAGATCACGGGCGGTACAGTGGAGTACCAAGGAGTACAATCAGGTTGCGTTGCCCAGCACTGGGGTGCGTCACAGCCCCCCTAAGATTTTAGATAATCGACCTTAGAAGCATTATCAAAAATCTGACAGGCAACCAACCGACCTGCTACCCTTAGCTGCCACTAATTGCAAAAGGTGCACAACAACTGAAGTGTGAATTATACATAAAACACAATATTGCATGCATCATGCTACAACAATAAAGAGTTACAAAACTAAAAAAAAGAAAGAGTTTTCTCGTTTATTTTATTGTTTTATAATCTTTTTGGACGGCGTTATGATAGCCTAATTTTACTCCTGCTCAACCCACACACCGCGCACGACTATCTTTGATCATCAACCCTTGATAGACAATCTGCTATCACGTTCTCACTCCCGGCAATATGCTGAATGTTGAGATTATACTCTTGGAGCATTAGGGACCACCTGGTCAACCGCATATTCCGATTGTGAAACTGATTTAGGAATTTCAAGGGATGATGGTCCGTATAAATCGTCACTACCGGGCCGTAGGCTGGAACATAAACTTCGAAATGTTTGAGCGACAAAACGATAGCCAGAAGCTCCTTCTCTATAGTCGAGTAATTCCTTTGTGCCGAATTAAACTTGCGAGAAAAGAAGCTCACTGGGTGTTCCAAGCCCTCGGAATCAGTCTGCAGTAACACTGCCCCGGCACCCACACCGCTGGCATCAGTCGCCAGCTGAAAACTCCTGGAAAAGTCTGGGGCCCTCAAAATCGGATGTGTACACAGCAGGTGCTTGACTAGGTCGAAAGCCCTCTGACACTCCGCAGCCCAACAGAACTTCACTGACTTCGACAGTAGATCAGTTAACGGTGCTAAGACAGTAGAGTATCCCCGGATGAAGCGCCTATAATAGCCTATCATACCTAGGAACCGCATGACCTGGCGCTTAGTGGTGGGCCTGGGAAACATATTGATAGCCTGTATCTTGCTCAGGGGGGGGCACACCCGGCCTAACCCGACCACAAAGCCAAGATACTGCACAGTAGCCTTTACAAACTCGCACTTCCTCAGGTTCACCACCAGCCCAGCATCGTGCAACTTCCTAAACAGGGTCTCTAAGTGCCTTAGGTGATTTTCAAAATCGTCATCATATACTATCACGTCATCAAGGTAGACCGTGCAGTTAGGGATTTCGTCACAAATATCGTTCATCAGGTTTTGAAACGTGGCAGGTGCGTTCTTAAGCCCATAAGGCATTACGTTACATTGGTAGGTCTTGCCATCTACCACAAAACCACAAACTTGCTTAGCTCGGTCCGACAGGGGTACTTGCCAGTAGCCTTTTACAAGATCAATTTTAGTAAGGTACTTTGCATTCCCTATCTTGTCCACGCTGTCGTCAACTCGAGGCAAAGGGTAAGGGTTGGTGGTGGTCAAGCCATTTAGCCTACGAAAATCTATGCAGAACCGCACCTTGCCGTCAGGTTTTGGCTGCAACGTGACGGGTGATGTCCACTTCACATAACCTTCAGTGATCATCCCTCTCTCAACCATGTACTTTAACTCCTCCCGTAAAGCTGGCAACTTTACCGGGGGCACACGGTAGGGCACTGACTTGAAGGGCACATTATCACCGACGTCCACGTCGTGCGTTACCTGAGTAGTGAGACCCTGGTGTTCGGCGAAAACAGAGGGGTATGACCTGAACAGGCCTAGGACAGCAGCACCCTGGTGCTCAGGCAGGTGACTTACAGCTTGCCTAGCCTCTTGTTCAGTATTCCCCGCCCACTGTTCCGCGGAAATGACACAGTCCCAGCTATCCTCCTCAGCAGCATGACTGTCCCCACCTCCTTCTCCACCCTGGCCGCTGCAGGCCAGCACAGGGACAGTGAGAGGCTCTGAGGGGCGTCTCACATACTCTTTCATGAGGTTAACATGACATAACTGATGTTTTTTCCTACGGTCAGGTGTTGCAACGAGATAATCAAGGTCGGACAGTTTCTTAGCCACCACATACGGCCCAATGAACTTGGCAGAAAGGGGGTGTCCAGGCAAAGGTAAAAGCAACATTACCTCCTGACCCACCGAAAACTCCCGAAGCTTCACCTTGGCGTCATACTGGTGCTTCATGACCGCCTGTGCATTAACCAAGTTATTACCTGCCGCTGCCATGCAACCTATAAGTCTCTCCCGGCTCTCAAGGACATATTTAAGTACAGACCCCGGCTTCTCTTCGCCCTCCCAGATCTCTTTCACCATACTTAAAGGTCCTCTCACATTATGGCCAAAGACTAGCTGATTTGGACTGAACCCCAGGCTCTCTCCTGGGACTTCACGTGCAGCGAACAGAACATACGGCAGACCCAAATCCCAATCAGTGTCATGTTCTGCACAGTAACAGCGTAGCATACTCTTCAGGGTCGAGTGCCACCGCTCCAAGACTCCCTGACTCTCGGGATGGTAGGCTGACGACACTACAGAACATATACCGTGCAACTGAAGGGTTTGCTTGAACAATTTGGATGTAAAATTGCTCCCCTGGTCTGACTGCACCTCACGTGGAAATCCATAACGGGAAACAGAACAATAATAAGTTTTTAACAACTGCCTTTGCCGAGCCGTTTCTCATGGGGTATGCGTCCGGGTATCTCGTAGCCACATCCATGATTGTCAACAGGAATTTATTGCCACTACTAGTAGGCGGGAAAGGGCCAACCAAATCTACTACAACTTTGCTGAACGGAGGCCCGGTGACAGGTATGGGAAACAAAGGTGCCTTCGGGATTGTCTGGTTAGGCTTCCCCGTTGTCTGGCAGGTCGCACACCCAGCCACTCATGCACAGACATCAGCCTTGACCCCAGGCCACCAGAAAACCTGCCCAATGCCGCCAATGTTTTTGTTACCCCCAAATGACCCGCCACCGGCACATCATGCGCCAGACACAATAAGGACTCTCTATACTTATTTGGAACAACCACCTGGTCTACTACCCTCGCACCGCCCTCCCACTTCGATTTGGGGTCTAAAAATCTGCGGTACAATATCCTGTTGAGCCTAAAGAAATCTCCCGGCTTCGCATCCCCATCTTCCTCCAACTCTATGGCACCATTGCTATAACGAGCTAGGCTAGCGTCTTGCAGCTGCTGCTCACTTATGTCCCCGGGCGTCAATGCATCAAGATGGTTTTGTAATAAGACATTACCCCGGCTAGTAGGCTCTACTGCCTTAGTGGCTCTCGGTACAGCTCTTGCCTCACGCGAAGTCTTACCCAACTCTGCCTTGTTACACACCATCTCTGGGCCAGAGTCAACTCCCGTGTTTATTATAGGTCCAAGTACCGAATCACCGAGAAGTGCAGCAGAATCAATGTCCCTTTTCCTGCCCTTAGCAACCTTCTCCTGATCCTTCCTCCACTGTCCCCGAGGTTGAGTGCTAGGCTGTGCAGGAGCCGCAGAGCGAGATCAGGTTACCACACAGGCCATCTCATCCTGTTGGCACCTCCCAACCCATTCCCGATTCTCACCATCCACGTCGGCCGCCCTCTCGGCAACGACTAAGGGTGGAGTCCCGGAAGTGGGCACCGCAAAGTCGTTGCCGAGAAGAAGGTCGACGCCCTCAACTGGCAAACACTCAACGATCCCTACATCCAGCTCCCTGCACACCTCTCCCACTCTCAAACTCCAACCTCACAAGTGGGTATGACCTCGTAGCATTTATACCCTGCACCACAACAACTCTGGCCGCATTTATCGGTTTCCCTGTGAAGTTCCTCAACAAAGTTTGCGAAGCCCCCGTATCCCTCAACAAGTCAACCCTCCGTAGTTCACTCCCCCAGCTCACAAACCCGTGTCCCCGATGGCTACAGAAAGTGTCCCGGACAGGTGTCGAGCCTTCCGTACGCTTCTTTACCGCGTGTGCCTCAGCTGCTGACAACCTACCCCGGGCAGTTGCTGCAGCCTTCAGAGACACACCGATACTGTGAACCAATGACACCGGCTTAGCGGGAGTGTTACTAGGGCACTCACGTGAATAATGGCCTAGCTTCTGACATTTGTAACATTTCACATCCCCAATGGGCTTCTTCCCTTGTGCGGGCGAAGAAGGGGCCTGACCTTTAGTAAACGGGAGAGGCTTGTGTTTGTAGGTGTTATTAGGTGCAATGCTTTTAGTGTGGTTATGTGTGTCATAGGATTTGTTATTATCGAAAACTCTGGTGGGTGGGGTATAGCGCCCCTTGTGCCCTGACTCAGCCCTCTGAGCGGCACCGCAACCACGAATCAATGATAATCTGAGGTCTGCCATCTTGGCAGCCTCCTCTACTGTCTTGGGACATTTTTCCTTAATGTTCAGCGTTAGATCGGTTCCAGTACATTTGTAAAACTGTTCCAGATAGAAAAGTTGCTTAATTTCCTCAGCCGACTCTGCGTGCTCGGACCGAAACCAGTTATTACATGCATCTGTTAAGTCCCGTGCGTGCTCCATAAAACTGACGTCGCTCTTCTTATTCACGCCACGGAACTTCAATCTATAAGTTTCGGGTTGCAGTTCGTAGGCCCGGAGCACAGCCTCCTTCACCAGTCCATACACGACACTCTCGTCCAGTGACAGTGCATCGTAGGCTTTCAACCCCTTACCCACTAGACGTGATGAAACTAATGCTGCCCATTTAACCTCCGGCCAGTCATACTCACGACACTTCTTTTCGAAACGAGCAAAAAACTCAGTCACTGCTGTCTCATCAAATGCGGGTACTAACTTAATTAAATGCGAAAGTGAGTCTGTAACCCGGTGCCCACCACCGAGATGACGCCCCGTGGTCTCTACTCTAGACTTCTCGACATCCATTTCAGCCTGGTACCTGGTTGCATCCTGATTGGCTTGGATTCTAGCAACCTCTATGCGTTCTATACTAGCCTGTTGTATCTGAGTCTCCTGCAGCTTAAACTTAGCTAGTTCTAGCTGAAATAACATCTCAGGAGACAGGCCTGGGGGGGGA
The DNA here is from genome assembly GCA_032716605.1 of Paralithodes platypus. NCBI lineage: Eukaryota > Metazoa > Arthropoda > Malacostraca > Decapoda > Lithodidae > Paralithodes > Paralithodes platypus. The sequence continues at coordinate 23,376,660 of CM064509.1, read as the reverse complement.
GAGCACAAAATGGGGGATCCACACCGAGACGTGTTTACGGGTAAGCCAGCTTGCCATTGAGAACCCTCCTGCTGCATCGTGCTAAGACTCGCTGGCTGAGGGCCCAGCTCAGGGGTAGAGTGGAATGGAGGCTTGGAGGGAACCCCCCAAGACCCCACTCCACCCACCGCCCCATCGCCATCACCCAACAAACATGCCACCAAATTCTTCTTGGGCCAACTGTCAGGACAGTCCCGCCCCAAAACCGTGGCTAAACAGCGAAGACCGTAACAATCAATAGCCTGCAGGCGCTGTTCGGTCAAAGGTGTCTGCAAAAATGCCCGGGCATCCCTCTCTCCACTTATAACACTCCCCTCCCTAAATATCTGCTGTACTTGCTGGTCACTAGGCTGTACCGTGTTATCCTCCCCCGTAAATGATGAGTCATTAGACATAGTGCTGGTTATACAATTGCTGTTCATAAACAAAAAAAGTGCTTATTACTAATTGCAGTCTCGACTCACAAAATGTTAAAGATGCTTGAATGACTCTACTCTAGACACCTAACGAAACAATCTGCAAGTCCACCAATACAATAATGACACAATAAAAATTCCTCCAATATGCAAGAAAATTCTAGCCAGCTCTACTAGGTAGCATAGAATAGTTCTCCAAAAAACATGTGATAGGATACTACTGAATCTTGTGCAAGGTCGCCATTTTGTTACGGCTGGATCGGCAATACATATTCGGGATTCTTGATCGTAGGACAGAAATGGCTTAAGTGACAACGACACGCTCGATTCCAGTCCCAAATACTATATGCTCCAGACAACAAAAGCACCAACGCCCTACAGAGTTATCGTCTACGGTAACGAGGTACCTTAACTCGGCGAAAGTGTACAACAGGGGTAGGCTATGAGGCTAAACTCCCTCAGACATTTATAGGTTACGTTATTACTAAAGAAATGCAATACTCAAGAAACTACGTTAATATTAAGCCTCTAATAATGTAGAATAGAAGCAGGCTAAAGGTATGACAGTGAAATGCTAAATGACAAATGTACACGCCTACTTGAAAGCGCGTGCACTACACTAACTGTCCCCTACTAACATGCACTAGCATGTAGCATACAAGATGTTCATGATCCAGTAGATACCTAATAATACACATGGGAGGAACATAAACAGTAGTCACTTATTATAATAATGAATCTATACTTGGAATAACTAAAAGGTTGCAGGCAACAGTACTGCGCCGGTAGCCTACTACCGCATAGGCTACTTCGCTTCTCTCACTCTGTCTCCCCTCCGAGTCCGTATGCGCCCTACGCAACAGAACTCCAGACACAGCAGCAAAACGACAGTGCAGTTAATTGATACATGAAAGTATTAATAGTGTTGTCTTGTGTGTGAGTAATGTGTATTGTAAAGTGTTATAGATATATACTTAAAGAGAGCTGCAATGCATAGTAAAATAAAGATATATCCCACTCATCATCCCATGTGTTCTAGCTAGCAGGCCAAGTCACAGGAACAACGAGTCCCAGCACCGAAAGCGAGAACCCAGGAAAAGACTGTAGAGAACACAAGGACAGATAAATTACGTTACTCTACTATACCGGCACTACGAGCGAGCTGTAGTCTCGGGTGCTACACTCGCTCCTGGCTCGGTATGCAAATCATGGCTAAGTCCTCGTCCCTCTACAGACAACTCCTGGGCATGGTCGGGCTCTTACACATGGCACCAGTCTAGTCACAAATGGGATGATGAGCAGGGCATATAACTCGTGAACATGTAGAACGTTCACCAACTATCCTCATCAAGAAGATCGCTGTTCACATTAACCCCTTAAATCTAATACATGTAAATATATGCTTGTCCTAAGAGTAATACGAGAGGTGAGTGCTGAAACTCCTTTAGGACCTCAAGGGAAGGTTATGCATTTAAATAGAGAGAAGAATGAAATGAGAGTAATGTCGTCAGAGAGAAAGAGTGCAACCGTGAGAAGTGGGGAGAGAGAGCAAGGGATGTTAGAATCTCAAAGGTTCTAGGCAACCTAGTCCAGGAACACACAGCCAACCACCAGGCAGTGTGCTGTACGACAACATGGGCCCAGCCCAGGCAGGCAACAATGGACTACCAACCCTATCGCGCCTAGCTATAAGGGCAAGGCTGCCAACCAGTCCATACGTCTGGCAACCACTCGGCCGGCAGCGCGGCGTGTTGCTACCCTCTTGCTCTGAAGCCCAACTCACTCTCTCTCTCTGAATTCCCATTATCCTATCTATCAACTTCTCTATTGATACTACATATTAAATGGAAGGTCTCGACATGGCTTAAAACAAAACCCACCACTGGTTAGCACATGACGAGACCTTTGCAGAGATACAAAGAACATAGTTATAAGTTGTCACACTCAATATACATAGCGGCTGACGGTAGCCAGATCACGGGCGGTACAGTGGAGTACCAAGGAGTACAATCAGGTTGCGTTGCCCAGCACTGGGGTGCGTCACAACTGCCTCTGAAGGGTCGATATCCATTCTGTAATAAGGGCACCAAAATTGGACAGCATAGTCAAAATGGGGCCTTACTAGTGCTAAGTATAGTTTTAAGAAAACTTCAGCAGTCCTGTTGCTAACACTCCTAGATATGAATCCTAGAACTCTATTTGCCCTGTTCCTAACACTTATACATTGTTTTCTGGGTTTCAGATAATTACTAACGAGCACCCCCAGGTCCTTCTCACACTCTGAGTTACCTCATTCTACATTGTCTAGTTTGTATTCCGCTTCTAAATTACGATTTCCAATCCTTAATACCTTACATTTGTCTATATTGAAACTCATCTGACAATTTATGGCACACAAATTCTCGCCGCAGCCTCCACAAACCAACGCCACCCACTACGCTACATGGCAGAATATCCTCACACGCACCAAGAAACATCAAAACAGCACCCAGCACCCGACATCATACACAAATATTGTCATCACTCCCCTCTTACCCACCCCAAGCCAGCCTCTAGAAGCATATCCATACTCAAATCACCCACCGATCCATCCAGTCACTCAAAGACAACACTCTGCAACATGCACGGCTCCCTGAAGTCCATCCCTCAGAAACTCTCATTTCCTGTGAGGACAGAGTCCACCTGGCTAGACTGCGATGTGGCACCATCCAGCCCTTCTGAGTTATCAGAAGAGGCTGACTGATTCTGTCGAGGATACCTGTCCGGGCTGTAACACAACACCGTAAACTATCAAAAATATTATTGAGAACTGCATAGAACACAACCACTTACGATAAACAACACATTGTACATTCCTTGAGAGCCATGTGGCAAAATCCGGTCTCGACCGCGGCCTTCCTTAGGAACTCAGGGCTGTTTGGCCAGGCAGCCTAGGGAACGACGACGACAACAACAACAACAATAACAACAATAGTAATAATAATAATGAAAATAATAATAATAACTTTAATGATAATACCAACTGATTGATTGTTTACTTGTACCCATAAATGGGCGAAGACACAATTTAGCTACTATAATAATGGTAACAATAACAACAAAATATTACCATGAAACAAGGTAAAGCATTGCAAATATATTACTACTACTACTGCTACTATCGGTAATAACAATAATAACTGGACACTTGTTAAAGCGCATACCTCTGCTTACGCTGGCTGGTTCTTTACCATTAACATCATAGGTGTAATTTTCTTCTGGATCTGGGTTCCAGGATATGATCTGGATCGCCTCCTAAATTGAATCACTTCTTTCTTGGTGCATAACCTCTCTGCCCACCAAATTTCTTGAAAATGTACGGATCACCTCCAAAATGGAATTACATTTTCCTTGGTGCAAATCCTATCTGTCCTCCACATTTTTTGAAAATCAGTTAATAAATTTCTGAGATATAAGTAATATTATAAACAATAACAATATAAATGTAAATATACAAAAATTTAATAATCAAGAATCATGAATTAGGAAAGGTGAGGATACTAGACATGAGAGAGGAGAAGAAGGGTGTGATATTAACCCGCTGAGTGCCAGGTCCGTATATATACAGACTGGGGTGTTGGCACGCCCTGTGCCTCTCCAGAAAGAGTCCGAACTGAAACAACATTTTAAGTTCCAAGTCTTAGGGTCCGGAGATGAATAGGAATGAATGGAGAATGATTGTGAATAGATGAGTGATAACGCGGTTGTAGGGAGCGGGGGTCGGGCGCCAGTTGGACTAGATAATAGTCCGTTAGGCGTCCGGCCCGTGTAGCCAGTGTATATATGAAGGGCCATGCCTGGAAGTGATATGGGTGGGTATTGTGGTGGTGCGCTCCGCTGCGTGTCTGTCTGCTGAGACCGGAACCTCTCCGTGAGGTCTATTGTTTTGCTGAGGACCCTAAATGGGCCTTGGTCTCTGGGTCTTCTCCTAGACAACCTACAGTAGATGTGTGGAAATATAAATTTTGATTATATTTTATTGCTTCTGTTCGAGCTCTGGCCCGAGTCGGCCACCCTCATTTTTTTTTTTTTTTTTTTTATGTGAGTGAGGGAGGCAAAAAACAGAACTGCCTGTATCTAGTGCCTCCCCCATAGTTGCAAGAGTGACAGGGCCAAAATCAAGGGATGTTCGCGCCAAAATGCCTGGACACACAGAGTTTGAAGCAATTTAAGTCATAGGAGGAGGGAAAGACAGATTCTGGGAGAGAGTTCCAGAGCTCAGCTGTTGAATGAAAGAAAGTCTGGAAGTATGATTCACTCTTGGGTTGAAGAGTTGCACAGAGTAGAGGTGGGATTGTGTTGCAAGATGGGTACCACATACCCTATGCAGAGGAGGTGGTATACACTGGGAGAGCTCTGAGGAGCACTGATTATTATAGTAGCGATAGAATAGAAGAGAGATGCATCATTGCGGCGAAGAGAGAGAGTTTGCAGAGAGTTGGTTAGTGGAAGGGAAATAATGATACGACAGGCCTTCCTTTCTACTTTGTCTAGAAGTGCGGTGTGAGAGGATCCTCCCCACGCATTTGAACAATTGCTCAATACAAGGATGCACTGTGCCCCTGTATAGAGCAAGAAGCTGTGCAGGGGTAAAGAAACCCTTGAGGCGGTTGAGCACACCCAGCTTCTGGGAGGCTGCCTTAGCAAGACTGGTAATATGGACCTTCCAAGTGAGAGCTGAAGAAAAAGAGACACCAAGAATATTGAGAGATGATGAAGGATTGATTTTTCTATTGTTGAAGAATGTGGGATAGTCCACTGGGAGTTCCGGACGGGTAGATAGATGGAGAAATTGGGTTTTGGAAGCATTAAAGGTAACAAGGTTTTCCCTGCACCAATTGGAAATAGTAGTTAGATCTGCGTGTCGTAAGAGGCGACTAAAGAGGTTGGGTCGGTGGGCTTGCGACCCCCACCCGGAAAAGATACCTAAGCAAAGAAAAACAAACGAACAGCCTCGGATGCGGACGGACCCTATGTTGACGAACCACGACCGACTAAGGACATTCCATCAGACATTCTGAGAATGGCTACATGGAATGTTAGTGGCATGAATGATGGCACAAAAGAGAGAGAGGTTCTGGAAGTGCTAGTAAATGCCAGGCTGGACGTATGTGGAATGACAGAGACCAAATGGAAAGGTTCAGATGTGAGAGAGTGGGAGTGTGGAATGGGTGTGTGTGCTGGAGTGAGTGAAGGAACAGCGAGAGAAGGTGCATGTTTGTTTGTAAGTAACAAATGGAAGGAATGTGTAAGAGAGTATGGGTCTGTGGGTTCAAGGATTGTGTGGGTGAGAATGAAAGTAGGAATACAAACGTGGGTCATTTTGTGTGTGTATGCCCCGACAGAGGATAAACTTGAAAGAAAGAAAGAGGAGTTCTGGATGAATGTGGAGGCGTGCCTGGAGAAGTTTGACAAGAACGAAAGAATATTTCTGATTGGGGATATAAATGGTAAAGTGGGTAATAGGAAAGTTGAGGGAGTGGTGGGAGGGTGGGGGGTACCATCAGGGGTGAATGGGAATGGTAGTGCACTTGTGGACATATGTGTGGGGAGGAGGCTGTGGATAGACAACACCTTCTTCCGACACAGAATGATCCACAGGTACACTTGGAAACGGGTGTGGACGATGAAGGATAAGACAGTGGTGGAACGAAAGTCATTGATTGGTTATGTATGTGTGGATGAACGAATGAAGAAATCTGTGATGGATGCTAGGGTGTATAGGGGTATTGGAGGGGGTCTGTCTGAGCATTATGTAGTAGTAGCTAAGGTTAGGATACAAAAGAAGTGGGTGAGGAGAGCTGGAGGGAGGCAAAAGGAAGGTGGAATGGTGAGGAGGGTGGAGAGGTTACAGGAGGAGGAAATCAGGGAAGAGTACAGGAGAGCAGTAGAAAGACGACTAGGTGGGTTAGACCTGGAAGTCATGGAGGAAGTGGAGGAGATGAGCAAGGTGTTTAAGGATCAGATCTGTGCAGCATGTGAGGAGGTGTGTGGAGTGAGGAGAAGAGGGAGGAGAGTGAAAGGTACAGCATGGTGGACAGAAGAGGTAAAAATAGCTGTGGAAGAAAAGAAGAAAGCATATAGAGAGTGGTTGGGTAGTAGAGGGAATGAAGATTTCGAGAGACAGAAACGAGCGAGGTACGTAGAGAGTAAGAGGGTGGTGAAGAGAGTAGTGAAGGAAAGTAAGAGAAGAGTAGATGAGGAATTTGGAAGGAATCTGAGTGTAAAATGGAGGGAGAGTAAGAAACTGTTCTGGAAAGAAGTCAAGAAAGTTAGGAAAGGTAGCAAGGGAAACAGTAAGGGTGTGAAAGATAAGAATGGGAGAATGCTAGCCGAGAAGCAAGAGAGAGTCGAAAGATGGAGGGAGTACTTCAATGAGTTGCTAAATGTAAGGAATGAAGAGCCAGTAAACATAGTTGGATATGGTATGGGAGGGAGAAGAAGAGAAGTAGTGGAGGAGGATGTGGGGATGAGGAGGTAAGAAGTGTGGGAAGCCATGAAAAGAGTGAAGTTGGGGAAAGCACCAGGAACAGATGGAGTGTGTGGGGAAATGTTGAGGTATGGTGGTGAGATAGTGATCGAATGGGTATGGAGAATGTGCAAACTAGCATGGGAGAAGGGGAGTGCACCCGATGACTGGAAGACTGGCATAATAGTCCCCCTATATAAGGGCAAAGGGGAAAGAGGAGTGTGCTTTAACCACCGAGGAATATGTCTTCTAAGCGTAGTAGGGAAGGTATACAGTAGGGTAGTGATTGAGAGAGTGAGAGTGAGAATGGAGAAATGGATAGGCGACGAGCAGGGAGGTTTTAGGAAGGGAAGAGGATGTGTAGATCAGATTTTTACCCTGAATTGTGTTGTGGAGAAATATCTGGGGAAGAAACAAAAGGTGTATGTTGCCTTTATGGACTTGGAGAAGGCCTATGACAGAGTGGATAGAGAAGGTTTGTGGAAAGTACTTAGAATATACGGAGTAGATGGCAAGTTGCTGAAAGCAGTGAAGAGCATGTATGAGGGTGCAAAGGTGGCAGTACGTGTGGAGAGTGAGCAGAGCGAGTTGGTTGACCTGAATGTTAGTTTGAAACAGGGGTGTGTGATGTCCCCGTGGTTGTTTACTGTATATATGGATGGAGTCATGAAAGAAATACTATCATGAGCAGTGGATGTTGGTGTATCGCAGAAAAGGAAGGGAAATGAGTGGAAGCTACCTATACTGCTGTTTGCGGATGATACAGTGCTGATGAGTGATAATGAATGGGAGTTGCAGGGTCTGGTAAATGAGTTTGGAACAGTGTGCGAAAAACGGAATTTGAAGGTAAATGCGGGGAAGAGCAAGGTTATGGTCTTCGAAAGGGGTGAAGTCACAGAGTGTGAGGTGAAGCTGAACGGTCAGGCTATGGAGATCGTCAACTCTTTTAAGCATCTGGGCAGTGTGTTGAGTAAAGATGGGACTATGGATGAAGAAGTGCGGGAGAGGGTACAACAGGGGAAGAGGGTTGTAGGAACGCTGAAAGCAGTAACAAGAAATAGGGTGGTCAGTATGGAAGTGAAGAAGTTCTTGCATGACAGTGTGGTAATCCCGACACTGACTTACGGAAGCGAAGCATGGACGTTGGTTGAGAGACTCAGACCAAGAGTGAGAGCAGTGGAAATGAATTACTTATGAAGTGTGTGCGGAGTTACATGGAGGGATAGACAGACTAATGAAGAAGTAAGAAGGAGGTGTGGTGTGGAGGTAGATGTGCTGAAAAGGAACAACTTGAGATGGTTCGGCCGTATGGAACGTATAGAACGCGAGAGAATGACTAAGAGGGTGTACGAGAGCGAGGTGGAGGGACAGAGAGGGAGAGGTAGACCGAAGGAGAGGTGGAAGGATGGAGTGAGGAAGTATATGAACGAAGGCGGTGCTGGTTGGGGGGAGGGGTGTTGACTGACTGGGGACACAGGTGCATGGGGCGGTTCGTTTGTGGCCACCCCTTCGGGGATCACAGCGTCAGGCAATAGATAGATAGATAGGCTTCATTACGTTTGTCTGCGTATGGGACTGGAGGTACAGTTGAGAAGATCGTTTATGAAAATTAGGAAGATAATAGGAGATAGGATAGAGCCCTGAGGAACACCGGAGTTGATAGGATGAAGAAGTGAGCGATGGCCGTCCACAACCGCAGCTATGGGGTATGTGGCTGAGTATATACATACATACATGTATACACACACCATGCACAATATATACACACACACACACCATGAACCCACCAATACACACACACACGGTCGGGATGGCCGAGCTGTTTAAGGCGCCCACACTGGAACCGCGATGTTGATGGTTCAAATCCACATGAATCCAAAAGGCTTTTTTGGCCATCCTAATGAAGAGGATTGTATCGTGGTCAGTCCCTAGCCAGGTTGCTCAACTATCAGCTTGTGTTAGCCTACATGTACTTCTCACCAGTGCATCTGCGTATATACGTACTATGGTGGGAACCCAGGCACCTCACGGTCGCCAAAGGTTGCATGTGACCTCGTAGTTAAAGTAGAATAAGCATTGTACTGTACCTAGGTTAAGAAAAACTCTGTAGATTTTCTACCTTACGGCTGAAAGTGAACAATAAACTGACATAAGTAAATAAACCCAAGCATGCACATTCACCTAAAAAGACATTCAAACACAAACACAACCCCGTCCCAATACATATAAACACACGCAGACACACTCGCATACATACAGTATAATTTATGTACATACTCACACACATACAGTATAGGTACATACTCACACACATACAGTATAGGTACATACTCACACACATACAGTATAGGTACATACTCACACACATACAGTATAGGTACATACTCACACACATACAGTATAGGTACACACTCACACACATACAGTATAGGTACATACTCACACACATACAGTATAGGTACATACTCACATACAGTATAGGTACATACTCACACATACAGTATAGTACATACTCACACACATACAGTATAGGTACACTCACACACATACAGTATAGGTACACACTCACACACATACAGTATAGGTACATACTCACACACATACAGTATAGGTACACACTCACACACATACAGTATAGGTACATACTCACACACATACAGTATAGGTACACACTCACACACATACAGTATAGGTACACACACATACAGTATAGGTACATACTCACACATACAGTATAGGTACATACTCACACACATACAGTATAGGTACATACTCACACACATACAGTATAGGTACATACTCACACACATAAAGTATAGGTACATACTCACACACATACAGTATAGGTACATACTCACACACATACAGTATAGGTACATACTCACACACATACAGTATAGGTACATACTCACACACATACAGTATAGGTACATACTCACACACATACAGTATAGGTACACACTCACACACATACAATATAGGTACATACTCACACACATACAGTATAGGTACATACTCACACACATACAGTATAGGTACATACTCACACACATACAGTAGTACATACTCACACACATACAGTATAGTACATACTCACACACATACAGTATAGGTACATACTCACACACATGGTACATACTCACACACATACATATAGTACATACTCACACACATACAGTATAGGTACACACTCATACAGTATAGTACATACTCACATACAGTATAGGTACATACTCACACACATACAGTATAGGTACATACTCACACACATACAGTATAGGTACATACTCACACACATACAAACACAAACACAGATACAATTTACAATTACAAAAATGTATTATAATTAATTATTTATCAAAATCCTTCACATGAAATTTATGGTGAATATTGAAAACCACTCAGCTCCCCAGAAAGCTCTCGCGGTACGTATAATAATTATGTGCTCTACGAATTAACTCCTTCAGGATAAGATGACGCGTTTCTTCATTATATTCTGGCTATTTTTAGACTAATTTATAAAGCTCAGGAAAGCTCTTTCGGAATTAAATGTGTAAAACATATCCTCATTTACCCTCCCACTTCAACAAATAAAATCGCCCAATGAAAGCCAAAACAAACGGAAGAAACGCGTCTTCTAACACCGAAAAGGTTAAGGGAGCCCACCTCACTTTTGTTCTCTTTCTCTCCCTCTCTTTGGCTTGTATCCATTCGACCCCATTCAGCCTACTGTTTTAAGACGTTTACCTCTATCAATGTGTCAATATTTTCCTGGCGAGTGGTAGCGAGCCAGCATATATATATTTTTGTTTTGACAGTAAGCTAAATTTGTACATTTTTCGATAGAAAAATATCTCCGGCGAAGCCGGATTTCTCCATACAATGCTGGCTCGCTATCGCTCGCCAGGAAAATATCGACACCTGGATGGGGATAAACGTCTTAAAACAGTTGGCTGAATGGGGCCGAATGGATACAAGCCAGGGAAAGAGAGAAATGAGAGAAAGATAAAAAAAGCCGGTGACCCCCCTATAAAGAGTGTATGTATCCCTTTACCAGCCTTGATCCGGGAGAGTGAATTAGAAGCCTTACAGTGACCCAGGCCGCCTCAAAGGTCACCTCATCCTCCCTAGTGGAAGTGTTTGTTATAGTGACGTGATAAAGGTTGTCACGGGCTCCACTACATTAAGGGGACATGGCCCGGTTTTCTGGACCACTTTCTCCCTCATGTATAGCCCCATTAGTTTTCAGAATTAAGATGTTTGCCCCATTAGTTAGTCAATTTTAAGACCTTTCGCCCCATTTCTTCAATATTTAGACCTTTCGTGCTATATAGGTGTCGATATTTTCCCTGGCGAACGGTAGTGAGCCTGTAATGTTGGAAGAAGTGGCCTTCGGCCGGAACATTTTTATACCGAAAAATGTACAAATTAATCTAGAAGGGGGATCTATTGGATTTTTTTTTTTTTAATTTGATGAAGGTCTAGGGAGGAAACTAAGAAAATCATAAAAAGATAAATAAAAAGGCAAATAAACGGCCCATCTCCCCTTTAAGGGCAGGTTATTAGTTTGCTCCCTAGACCTCTATCAAACTTTATAATTGTCCCCAAGACACCCCTTCGAGATTAGGAAAAAAAAAATCCTGGCTGAAGACCAGTTCCACACAAACTGCAGGCTCGCTAACGCTCGCCAGGATTTTTGGCACGAAATGTCATAAAATCGACAGAAATGGGGCTAAAGGTCTTAAAATTGCCAAACTAATGAGGCGAACATGAGGGAGAATTGGGTCCAGAAAAAACAACATTAAGTGATAATCTCCTCTTAAGCATCCATCCTCATCAATGCGTATTTATCTCTTGCAGGGTAACTATATAGCTATAGCTTCTTCTCTCTCTCTCTCTCTCTCTCTCTCTCTCTCTCTCTCTCTCTCTCTCTCTCTGTGCGCTTATATATATTGTACTCTAGAGTTAATGTGTGCTTATACAGTATATTGAATCACCGCACGTCCGTAATTTATGTATATTATTTTGTATATTATGTGTATGAAGGAGACACAAGGCAGGTTGCCTGAAACAAGTGTCTCCCCAAAGCCAAAAGGGTGACAGGGAGCCACATTCAAGGGACGTTGCCGGTCAAAATGACTGGACACGCGAAGTTTAAAACAGTCTAATTCATAGGATGAAGGAAAAATTGATTGAGGGAGAGAGTTCCAGAGTTCACTTGTTGAGTAGAAGAAAGGCTGGAGAGCTGGACAGAATAGGAGTGGGACTGTTTTGAAAGGCGGGTGACTTGCACTCGCAGCAAGGATGGGGGGGGGGGGGTATGCACTGAGAGAGCTCTGAAAAACACTGATTGTTGTAATAGTGATAGCAGAGTAAAATAGATGCAATATTGCGGTATGCAGAAAGAGATTCTAGGGACATAGTAAGAGGAAGTGAGTTGATTAGGCAAAAAGCTTTTGACTCGACTCTTTCAAGAAGTGCGGTATGGGTGGAACCTACCCACACAACCGAACAATACTCGATATATGGGTGCACTGTGCCCCTGTACAGAGCAAGAATCTGTGTTGGGGTGAAGAACCCACAGAGACGGTTGAGCACACCTAGCTTCTGGGTGTTGAAAATAACTGATAGTCTTGAGGAAGATTGTGACAGTTACTTAATTAGAGGAATTAGGTTTGGGAGACATTGAAAGGAACAAGATTTTGTCTGCCCAAATCAGAAATAATTGATAGATCAGAAGATAGGCGTTCTATAGCATCGTTATGTGACTTTTTGAGTGATTACATGATGGGTTGATGTGAAAAATTAGTTGAATAGTGTATGGTAAAATCATCAACATGTGAGTGGATAGGACTAGAGGTGCAGTTGAGGAGATCATTAATGAATTATTATGTTCCTTCCAACAACCAACAATACTCCTAAAATCGATTAATGAAATTTACAAACACATGTGGCAGTCCGTGGACTCGAACCCAGGATGCTCACACCGAAAATCAACACCTTATACATCGCACCACGAAGACAGTTAAAGGTTGGTGGACACTGCCTACGATTTATTATGCAACTTCGAATCCTGCATATCAATCTAAGCATGTACACACATCCCAACTGCAACTCACGTAGGCTATGCATATGTGAATGGAAAGAGCAATTAATGGGGCCTTAACCACTTAGGGAAGTCCTCTCGATAAATTACTCCTGAACCAATATCAATTATTATGTTCCTTCCAACAACCAACAATACTCCTAAAATCGATTAATGAAATTTACAAACACATGTGGCAGTCCGTGGACTCGAACCCAGGATGCTCACACCGAAAATCAACACCGTATACATTGCACCACGAAGACAGTTAAAGGTTGGTGGACACTGCCTACGATTTATTATGCAACTTATTAGAAAGATAACTGGAGACAGAACAGAACCCTGTGGAACACCGGAGCTGATAGATTGAGGAAGTGAGTGATGGCCGTCCAAAACTGCAGCTATGGAATGGTCTGAAAGGAAATTAAAGACAAAGGCACAGATAGAGGTATAGGAACCGAAGGAGGGTAGTTTGGAAATGAGAGATTTGTGCCAGACTCTGTCGAAGGCTTTCGATATATCTAGCTCAATAGAAAAAGTCTCACCCAAGTCCCAAAGAGAGAGTGACTAAGAGTTAGTAAGATAAGCAAGGAGATCACCAGTAGAGCTGCCCTTAACCCGAGAGCAGCGCGCTATTGGTAATTCAAACCCTTCCGCCAAGCGAGGATATTATATTACTTTCCCCCCTAAAATCGTATTTTACCATAAATATCGTTATTACTTATTCATATGCGCCTATTTTACGTTTAATATGAAGATATTAACATGTAACAGCAATAAAACAAGTGGGAATAGTATTTAGGGATGAAAAAGACGAATTATTGCCGACCCTCCAGTCATGAGGTGAGAGACGAACGAGACGTATATCCTCTCTCTTCGAGGCCTGAAGGCAGACTGAAGTCTCTCTCTCGCTTTCTTTCTCTTCCCACGCTCTCTATATACGCAGTAGACGACCTTGGAACCAGGTTGGAGATATTGGCGCGATAAATAAACCAATAAACAAGGGAATAAGAGGAAATATAGGTGATAATTAAAGGAGGGGGAAGGAGGGGGTTTTGACACATGTAGAGGAGTGATGGGAGGTATGGAGGGGAATTATCTTACTTAATCACATATTCCTTTGTTTTGAGTGCTACTGTTTTTTTTTTTTTGTTTTTTTTTTTTTTTTTTTAAGGCCTTGGATCTTAAGAGTTTAGGCGCCTTTCCCGGGTTAAGGAAACCTTACTGGCGATCTGAAAGTAGATTATGGGAATATAAATGCTTAAGAAATTTTAAATTAAGAATAGTTTCAAAAATGTTAGAGATGCAGGATATGAGAGCAATTGGACAATAATTGGAGGGTTGAGAGAGGTCACCCTTCTTTGGAACTGGTTGAATGAGAGAAAACTACCAACAAGAAGACAAAAGGATAGAAGGAAAAGAGAGACGAAAGAGGTCCGTACGCCTTCATAGTTGAGATGACGGGGTCTGGACAAGATATGCCAAATATATCCAACCACCTGCTCCCACCAACATATAACACATCAGACCAAATCCGCCGCATTTCTTCCACAAAAAGTCAGTAACCACAGCCCGGGCCCTCCAGGACCCAGGACCACCATCAACATCAAGTCAGAAAACGGGACTACTACCCCAGAAAATGCGCCCCCAAGAACAGCTCTCATAGGAAACGAAGAGCGTGGGAGTTCCGGGAATTCAAGGGAGAGCTACTACAACCACCAAAACCAACCAGTGACTATTAGTGACACATCCGAGTGTGTGCAAATTAACTACCAAAACCCCCAGTAGAGAACCAAACTAATTATGAAGAGAATCACAGGATCGCAAGTAAACATTAAGCCCTTTTTGCTTTAACTTATCCCTTCAGTGATAAATATGAAGAACTCTAACAAAACCCCCCAAATTAACATCTCACTTCCAAATAACCATCAGGTCCAACCCAGGGCAAATAAAAAGACCAAAACTCCCCAAGCATCATCCATGAACAAGTCACACAGACAAACAAATATTAGTGCAACTCCTTCCATCCCTAAACTCAAAATCAGGGTATCACACACACCCCTGTTACCCCGAGATCAAAGCCCCCTTGTGCTGACCAAAAAGGAGTTACTACCTGCACTGAACAATGTTAAATCAGGCAATCAGCCTACATCCTGGCTTACATCCAGTTTTGCATTACGAGATCGGGATCCCTACGATAGAAAGGGATCAATCAGGTGAAGCCTCTAGTGAAGAACTTCCTGTGCTACTAACAAGTTGTCAACATCCGGTAATACTGGGACTTAAAAGTACACATGCAGGAACTTCCAATATCTCAGGTGGATCTAGTAGCTTGGGTGCTGATCTAGATGCTAGATTTGTATCCCTGTACCAAACCGATACTCGTAATAAATATCGAGTTAAATCATCACCACAGTTCAGTGCAGACAGTATTCGAGAGTGTTGTTTGGCCCCGAACCTAGTGAGTGTGTGTGAAACCTCTGGGTCCCTGTGATCAACCGTTGGGCAACTTGGACCAGTGAAACGTGCTTGCCAAACGCTCTACCAGTGCCATTCCTCTACCTAAACCTTTAAGTGTTCTTTTGTTTCATAATGGTAACGATGATTACAATAAGGGTTTACTTAGGTATGTTGAGGTTCATAGTTTAACGTAATAATCGAAGATTGTCCATTCTTCCCTATTTACTTGTTTTCCTGTGCTCTGTTAAGGGAGAACAGTTACACAGCTATCGTGGGGTGAATATTTATATATTTTCTCGAATACAGTCTCCTGTATTCTTTATGTGGAAATATATATGTTTGTCAGGGAATAGATACATGCACTTACACGTAAAAACCAGTGAACGTTTATTCAGACATAGTTTCTATGCTATTTTTATCATCTGGGTACATCACTATCATAGATAGTTTATTCACAGAGTATTTCTCCTCAGTCAAATATTTATGGCTATTATTATAATTACGCTTTATAAAGTACCATTCATACACGTACCTTTTGAATTATTCTAGCTCTATGATTTATTCAAGTTGCATTAACTTATTGTTAGCTTTGAAATTCAGTCACGCATACATGACTAATATCTAAATCTTACATATATATATTCATGAATGTATCTTCATAATTATTACTCTATGAGTTATTAGAGTTTTATCTCTAGATCAAGTTACCATAACTTATTATTCGTTTTGAGCTCAAGTAGTGTCTTACTTTAAATACCTTCAGTACCGCTTGTATGCTATCGCAGTAACTAATATTTACTTTGGGTGAAGCCATTATATAGAGCTTTTCATTATTTCTTCAGGACACTACTTATTGTGATTGAGACTTAACCTCTCTGTGTATTATTATTAATATGTTCTATCTGTAACATTATTATTATTTATATGAATGTTATCCATATATTATTTTCCAACAACATATTGAGAATGTACCCTAGCTATTAAGGAATATACTTGTGAACCATTACTGTGTATTTTGTGTCCATTGATTATTACTTGAGTGAAGTTACAGAGCTAAGGCTAGTTGTTTCCCAGCGGAGAGGAACCCAAGTTATATAAGGTGGAAATCGCAATCAGATTATCTCATGTTTTATTATAATGTGGCATAACAATAGTATTAAGCCCAGAGAGGGTAAAATGTACATCCTTTGAAAGAGATTGATTATGTGCACAAGTTACTGTATTTGGATTTAGGTGTGTGCGCGTAGCCCCCCAAAAATAATTAATGAAATTTAAGGAGAGATTTACATATATTTCGTGAAGAACACTTAATACAGACACTGACACTATTTAGATCAAAGGGGAATGAGAGATGATCAAAATTACTACAAACATTGTACACGGGTAGTACATACACATTTAGACGGGGTACCACTCTGTTCTTATTTTTTTTCCAAGATATATGCCTGTATATACACTTATACAGTATATATAATATATATATATATATATATATATATATATATATATATATATATATATATATATATATATATATAAACTGTATATATATACAGTATTATGTATATACAGTATATATTACACGATGGATACTTGATTCATATAATAACTATCGTCTATTATTATACTCTATGCATACAAGTGAAGCTTCTCTGGTAATGAAAGGGGTTAATTTGGTTTCCAGCCATTCGAGCCCAATGAATATATAAAACTATAATAAATGAACTGAGAGACCGTATAGTGCAATGGGAAAATGTATATCTATCTATCTATTGCCTGAAGCCGTAATCCCCGAAGAGGTGGTTACGAACGAACCACCCCCATGCACCTCTGTCCCCAGTCAGTCGACGCACCTCCTCCCAACCAGCACCGCCTTCATCCATATACTTCCTCAGTCCATCCGTCCACCTCTCCTTCGGTGCACCTCTCCCTCTCTGTCCTTCCACCTCGCTCTCGTACACCCTCTTAGTCATTTTTTCGCTTTCCATAATTTCCATATGGCCGAGCCATCTCAAGTTGTTCCTTTTCACACTTTCCAGCACATCTACCTCCACACCACACCTCCTTCTTACTTCCTCATTCGTCTGTCTATCTCTCCATGTAACTCTGCACACACTTCTCAAGTAACTCATTTCCACCGCTCTCACTCTTGGTCTGAGTCTCTTCACGAACGTCCATGCTTCGCTTCCGTAAGTTAGTGTCGGGATTACCACACTGTCATGCAAGGACTTCTTCACTTCCATACTGACCACCCTATTTCTTGTTACTGCTTTCAACGTTCCTACAACCCTCTTCCCCTGTTGCACCCTCTCCCGCATGTCTTCATCCATAGTCCCATCTTTACTCAACACACTGCCCAGATACTTAAATGAGCTGACAATCTCCATAGCCTGACCGTTCAACTTCACCTCACACTCTTTGGCTTCACCCTTTTCGAAGACCATAACCTTGCTCTTCCCCGCATTTACCTTCAGATTCCGATTTTCGCACACTGTTCCATACACATTTACCAGACTCTGCAACTCCCATTCATTAATGCTCATCAGAACTGTATCATCAGCAAACAGCAGTACAGGCAGCTTCCACTCATTTCCCTCCCTTATCAGCAACACACCAACATCCACTGCTCTTCCTTATATTTCTTTCATGACTCCATCCATATATACAGTAAACAACCACAGGGACATCACACACCCCTGTTTCAACCCAACATTCAGGTTAAAGAACTCGCTCTGCTCATTCTCCACACGTACTGCCGCCTTTGCACCCTCATACATGCTCTTCACTGCTTTCAGCAACTCGCCATCTACTCAGTATATTCTAAGTACTTTCCACGTACCTTCTCTATCCACTCTGTCATAGGCCTTCTCCAAATCCATAAAGGCAACATACACCTTTTGTTGTTTCTCCAGATATTTCTCCACAACACAATTCAGGGTAAACATCTGATCTACATATCCTCTCCCCTTCCTAAAACTGCCCTGCTCGTCACCTATCCATTTCTCCGTTCTCGCTCTCACTCTCTCAATCACTACCCTACTCTACACTTTCCCTACTACGCTTAGAAGACATATTCCTCGGTGGTTACCACACACTCCTCTTTCCCCTTTACCCTTATATAGGGGGACTATTATGCCTGTCTTCCAGTCATCAGGTGCACTCCCCTTCTCCCATGCTAGTTTGCACATTTTCCATACCACCATACCTCAGCATTTCCTCACACACTCCAACTGTTCCTGGTGCTTTCTCCAACTTCACTCTTTTCATGGCTTCCCACACTTCTGACCTCCTGATCCCCACCTCCTCCTCCACTACTTATCTTCTTCTCTCTCCCATATACCCCATCCAACTATGTGTGCTGGCGCTTTATTCCTTACGTTCAGCAACTCGTTGAAGTACTCCCTCCATCTTTCGACTCTCTCTAGCTTCTCGGCTAGCATTCTTCCATTCTTATCTTTCAGACCCTTACTGTTTCCCTTGCTACCTTCCCTAACTTTCTTGACTTCTTTCCAGAAAATGTTCTTACACTCCCTCCATTTTACAATCGGATTCCTTCCAAATTCCTAATCTACTCTTCTCTTACTTTCCTTCACTACTCTCTTCACCACTCTCTTTCTCTCCACGTAAGTCACTCGTTTCTGGCTCTCCAAATCTTTATTCCCTCTACTACCCAACCACTCTTTATACGCTTTCTTCTTGTCTTCCACAGCTATTTTTACCTCTTCTGTCCACCATGCTGTACCTTTCACTCCCCTTCCTCTTCTCCTTACTCCACACACCTCCCCACATGCTGCACATATCTCTTCTTTAACCCGTTGAGCCCCGGCTAGTTATAATATTTTGTTCACCCCAGTCCCAAGCCATTTTCACTTCTTTTTTTTTTTTGCTAAAATGGAAGACAAGGATGAGAAATGAAAAAAAAAAAAAAAAAAAATCACCTCGGACATTTTTTTTTGGGGGGGGGGGAGCCTCAAAAAAATTTGTTGAGCCAAAATGGAAGAGAATGGTGAGAAATGAAGACAAAAATAAAAAATAAATCATTTCGGTCATTTGGGGGGCGGGGGGGGGGGTCGAAAGTTTGTCTCCCCCGCATGACCACTCGCCCGGGAGCACTAGGGTAAAAACTGAGTATGGCATTGTACGGCATACATCCTAAGGAGTGTCTCACATAAATCTCAAGCCTCTAGCTCCCATACGACCGGAGTAATGAAGGTTCAAAGTGGCGGTGAACTAAGGGTGTAAAGTATCCCCACTAAGCCCACCACCATCAGCCGCGCGGCTGTCTCGGCCCGCTCACACCTACTGGCCCGGCTCCCACACACACTACGTTACTTCCCCCTCCTATTCTCCCGCCATTTCCTACCTTACGAGCCACGTAAGTGTTTTTTATATGTCGGACGCACGTGATGCGTCGCTGGGAGTTGGTGATCAAACACTGCCGACTCATCACGTGCGACGCTGGGTCTCACTGGGTTAACCCACAGAACCCCAGCGACGCAAACCATGCGTCCTCAATGTATGTAACGCTAAACCCCAGCGACGCAAACCATGCGTCCTGGCCGGTCCGGTCCCAATTACTCCGGTCCTATGGCACCTAGAGGGCTCAGATTTGTATGGGAACTGTGTAAGTATCCCACGCAACCTTGACGATGGTTGAAAACTCTCAAAGTCCAACCACGTGCGCGTGATCGCGCAAAAAACGGTATTTTGGGTGTATTTGCCTTAAATTTTTTACTCTTGTAAAATCGACTTTCGGGGGCTCCGTAGGACCATTTTTTGAGCTTTTTGATCGGTTTGTTGTGGTTTTTCCTTCATTCCTAACCCATTCGCTATTGTTTCTGGGATTATTATTTTTTTTCAAAACAGCCGGTCCCTGGTGGTACATTTATTATAAACTAGCTGGTCCTCAGCGGGTTAAACACCTTGCTCATCTCCTCCACTTCCTCCATATCTTCCAGGTCGAACCCACCTAGTGTCTTTCTACTGCTCTCCTGTACTCTTCCCTGATTTCCTCCTCCTGTAGCCTCTCCACCCTCTTTGCCATTTCACCTTCCTCTCGCCCATAGTATGTACTAACATTAATAAAATAAAAATATCTGTTGGTTTATTGTTCACTTGCAGCCCTGACGCTATTATCTACAGAGAGTTTTCTTAACCTAGGTACAGTACAATGTTTATTCTACCTTAACAACTAGGTCACATGCGACCTTTGGCGACCATGAAGTGCCCAAGTTCTGACCATATTTCATATGCAGATACACTGGTGGAATGATGTGTAGGCTAACACAAACTGATATTTGTGCAGTTTGGCTAGGGAGGGACCACGTTACAATCCTTTTTCCATCGGGATGGCCGAAAAAATACTTTCGGATCCTGGGGAACCTGTACCCTCACTCTCACTTGGGCGGATGATTAAAGCGGGGCACCTGGACTAACCCGATCCATTGTGTGTGTGTGTGTGTGTGTGAGAGAGAGAGCGATAAAGAGAAAAGATGAAGCTGAAGGGAAACAGAATAAAGACATAAATAATAAATACTATGGAATAGCTCATCTGATGATATGATGCAACGATAATAACATGACACTTTTGATTCGAACTAACATCCCTTTGATTCTAACTAACATCCCTATTCCATAATCCCAAACGCTAGCAAAATTAAATTCTATATAATAAACCAAATATAGAAAAATATATACAGTACCAGAGGTCAGTTGTAAGGAAACAGCTATTTTAAGTTTGCTTTCATATATCAACATTCAGTTCCTCAACTTTCATATATCAACATTCAGTTCCTCAACTTTCATATATCAACATTCAGTTCCTCAACTTTCATATATCAACATTCAGTTCCTCAACTTTCATATATCAACATTCAGTTCCTCAACTTTCATATATCAACATTCAGTTCCTCAACTTTCATATATCAACATTCAGTTCCTCAACTTTCATATATCAACATTCAGTTCTTCAACTTTCATATATCAACATTCAGTTCCTCAACTTTCATATATCAACATTCAGTTCCTCAACTTTCATATATCAACATTCAGTTCCTCAACTTTCATATATCAACATTCAGTTCCTCAACTTTCATATATCAACATTCAGTTCCTCAACTTTCCACATGTTTAGAGATGCGGGCCCAAACATTGCCAGTATAGCCACACACACTATTCAACCCGTGATATAGAAAACTCTTATGTTTCTATAATGTTGATTCATCCTCTTTGATACTACAGCATCACGGAAAGTCGATTATAGGCCATTATTAGATTATTCTGTTTGAACAAAAAAGGACGTGTAGGGATAAAAAGTGTGAAAACTAGCTCAATCACATATGATTCCCACAGGTCTTTCTTAAACTGACAACAATAATCTCATTGATATCCACAGTTACAAAATTGAGTCGTCCTCGTGTTGCTAATGGAGATTGTGAACGATATAGCCAAGTTAATTATTCCACTCAAGCTGACACATTGATGGTGGAAGCTTGACGTTGCTTGTAATAGAGCAGGTGGTTATAATGCCAGACCAGGAGCTGAGCAGTGAGTGAGTTGAGTCGGTAATGGATTGTCGTGAGGTTTAGCTCGAATTAGGGAACAGGAATATCTCTCTTGGTCTTCATAATTATCATGCACTCTGCTCGTCATTATATACAGTATAGAATACATATATATGTCATTATGTATGTTTCTGTAAAGTGTATTATATATATGTATATATATATATATATATATATATATATATATATATATATATATATATATATATATATATAAATGCAAAGAAAAAGGGCGAAAACCCCGCGATCACCAATGGAAAATAAATTGTTACGACCGACCGGCACAACGAAATAAACAAGGGCACTTAATATTGGACTAGAAGATAGGCTATATCTGCAACAACGGTACGCTAATTCCAAACCCTCGAACTATTAAGCCGGTGAACAAAACACTTAAACCCTCCAGAGTTAATCTACTGGATAACGGAGTATCAATTAACTGGGTTTAGTGCACTTCTACAAAGGCTTTCCGGTGACGGCAAAGCCTACTCACAACAGGAGTACTTTACGTTAATAAAATGCTCTCAAGTAATAACTATGCTTAAATAAACTATTACAAGATTTAATAAAGGAGTATATGCTTACGTTAACTTTAGTGTGAGTCTGAACTCAACACTAAACTCTTCAATGCTCTATGAAAACACTGGAAGTCTAGTCCTACAGCAAACAAATATGGAATCTTCTGAAAACGTCTGATGCTCGTCAATATAGAACAGAAATAATGCAGGGGCAGGACACCAAAGCGTGTATCTTAAATACACCAACAAGTAGGATACATATATATAAAACAAGGGAGTGCAACAACTCTGTGACAGCACTAATAATAGCCACTCAAAACAGTACTTCCTTAGCCAACGTAACAGCCAAACTGGGTTGTGCACTATGCATCAACCTAGGCTAAAATAAGGCGTGAATAATTCCTAAAGCATACGCAGTTAAAGTTAATAAACACAATGTTGTCTTTCTCACTAATAAAGTCTAGCAGTGGCATAAAAGGTACAAGGAACCTAGGCAGAGCGCAAGCATGCTCGTAGCCTACTGTCTCCCCTTGAACAGATTTCCCTTATATTACGTTAACTGACTAGGAGGCTCTCTTGGTAAGTCCAGATCTCAAGTATCTGGTCTTACCCTGGCGCTCCACAAAGGTCAACAAAATGAGGTAGCAAGCATACGAGCAAGAGTAGGCAAAAGCCCTTCGCTTGTATGCTGCTACACTCGCAAAGGAAAAATATGCACAAGGGTTACAGGCTACCTAGCTCCGTCGAAGTCGTACAGGCTCTGACTTGCCACATACATAACTCAGACAACGACCAAAGATACCCTCCACTGTCTAGCATTAAATAGTAGGAAAGAACAACTCAATAATTAGAAGCACCCAAAACTATGATACCATGTAACTATGACTCTAATAATCCCTAAAGCTAGTGCAAAACATATATGTGAGAACTGGTGCTGGTAATACGACTGGCCGACTATGGAAGTCGTATGCAGAACCAGAAGGGATAAGTAATTGAATAAAGACAAGAAGTATGGAAAAGAAGAAGTTCAGAGAGAGAAACAGTAGTAACGAGGGTTAGATTGGGGACAGATTACAAGGGATGTCTAGGACCAAGCACAACATACCAAGCTCTGAAGAGGCACGCGGGAAGGATGCCCACACCACCTTACTAGGACAGTGGCCTCCAATCACAGACGACTACGTCATGAAGAACAGGCGTCATATGACGCGCCAGGCCAGCCGACCAATCACGAGCGTGGGAACCTCCGCCCGAGCGAGGAAGGCACACGTACATACACACGCACATACTACCACCTCGCTGCTCCTTCTCGCTCTCTCTCTCCTTGCAATTCACACTACACATCTTATACTCTATCAATGATATAAAATACTTCCAAGTGTCACAGACAAGAATAAAGACCACCACTGATCTGTCTGTGACAACATGAATACTAAGAAAGAAAGACCATCGTTCTACGATTATTATAGCCCATTTCACTGCCCTGGCGAGCGCTAGTGAGTACGAGTACATTCTGGCAAGCTGGCCAGCGTAACAAAATACAGAAAAGAGATATATAGTGCAGAGAAACAAACTTTGTGGGAAAAATATATATGGTCTGTGGCTCAAGATATAGTTTTAGATATGCTTGATGCCAAATACAAAATGCACATAAAAGACTGAGCTCAAGTATGCTGCGTATTGTTGCGAAAATTAAAAGGTTTGTGGCTCAAGATGTCTTATTAGACGTTCTTTATGCCAAATCAGGAATGCAATTATACAACTAAGCTCAACTTATGCTGGCTGTACATAAACATTTAAAACATTTATTCATGCAAAATGCTTAATAAAGTTTAACAAGTATGCTGCACTTTGTTGCAGGTGTTACGTTCCGTTATGTCTAGGGGTTAATTATATTATATTACTGGAATCGTAACATGACACACTATGTTATTTATCAGTATAACATAATCAGTTATATCAGTATAACATAATAACTCCGGCGTGCCAGGCGACCAAGGCATATGGCACTATATTCAAATTAAACAATGTTAGAGGAAGATAAAACACAACTAAAAGCCTTGAGTATATTACAATATATACAATAATAATTAGTCTCAGTGAACCCAATTAATTTACAGAAGATACAAGTACAAAATGGCAACTTGCTCAATTCATAGAATGATTAATAGATAGGCCTAAACCTGGCTACACAAACTATGATAATAATACTAGAGTTCATAATATAAAACAACTTAGCTGTAAGGTGACCATTGGTAACAGAAAACCTCAGAACCAACAAAATACAGGCGAGAGCGAAGTAGGCAGGAGCTGTTTACACCACAAAGGTCAGACAAGGAGTAACAATCAAAAGATAACAGCTCCTATCCTCGACTCACGCTGTAGCCTGAGGTTACCAACTGATCATTAAATAGATTATCAAATACTTCAATAACATACCGAAATGTTATTTTAAACTTACTTCATTAATTTAAGGGAAAGCTAAAATCAGTATTTGACAAGATTACATGCATAAGAACACTTAAAGTTGAAGCTTTACTCAAAATGGTCACCTCACGTTCATCCAAGTACAGCTTGATGTCAGCGGGAACTGAACGCTTAAACTCTTCTAACAATAGTAGCTCTTTTAAGTCATCATAGGTTTCTACGTTTCTACATCTAATCCATCGTTGAAAGAACCGCTCCTTCTCTGATGCAAATTCAACATAGGTTTGTGAATCCATCTTCCTTAGATTACGAAACTTTTGTC
This sequence comes from Paralithodes platypus, assembly GCA_032716605.1. NCBI lineage: Eukaryota > Metazoa > Arthropoda > Malacostraca > Decapoda > Lithodidae > Paralithodes > Paralithodes platypus. The sequence continues at coordinate 23,351,322 of CM064509.1, read as the reverse complement.
TGTAAGCTTCTGGAACTAAATCATAAGCTTGGAGCACTGCGTCTTTAACCTTAACATAATCCTTGCATATTTCTTCTGATAAGCTAGTGAATATAGTCTTTGCCTTACCCACCAGTACAGTCTGGATCAAAATAGACCAGTTCTCTTTAGGCCACTTTAACCCTTAACTAGCGGCCCACAACATAAGTCGAGTATAATAAATTTGGACTATCTGGCGGCGCGCGACATAGGTCGTGTGGCAATTTCAGCACGTAATGTTGCTGAGAGAGAGAGACAAGTGGTGGCAGGAGAGTAGCGAGCGTATGACTGCTCCAGACCACCGCGGCGAACCTACTGACACGAATCCCACCTCCTCCCTCCCTCTCTCACTCGCTACATACTGAATTGTATGGGGAAAGTACCGAATTACATGCTTTTTGCACTCGTGTTGCGCGGTTGTTGCAAGAAAACTAGCGGTCATAAAAGGATCGTTGTGGTGTCATTGGAAAGCTCTGTTTATGCCCTTTCAGGGATAGATACTTGTTTTACGTTCTGGGTCTTATTTAGGCATGAAAATGATCACATAAACAGCCCTATTTTGGCTAAAAACACCCCGCTGGTGGCTACATATTAATTACCGCCTAGCCCGCCAATAAGGTGTTAAAGTATTTGCAATCTTTTCAAATTGCCAAAAAAAAATGAAAATCCTCTGGATCACGTTCATCAAACGATGGAATTAATTTGGCATGCTTGCTAACATCAAACTGGACTTTTAAACTACCTTCTTTTTTTAATTGTAGCTCTAATTCTAACTTTCTAAGTTCATGCTCTCTTTGTTCTCTCTCACGTTCCCTTTGTTGATGTGACGTTTCTCTCTCATGTTCCCTTTGTTGCTGTGAAGCTTCCCTCTGTTTAGCTTCCTCAACCAACTCCAACCTCCTTAAGCAATCAGGTCAGCAACATGGCCACCGCCTTCACCCACAGGATTTGAATCATACAAAGCTAAAGCCGAGCTAGGAAGTATCTCCCTAGAAACTAATGACTGAATCACAGATTTCCTTATTTCTTCCTTTTTTACTCTACTATTAAATGAAATTTCATAATAAGTAGCAAGGGACATCCAATCATTCTTCTTTAAAACTACATCCTGTAATAATTGCACGGAAGGCTCAGCAACAAAAGTTGCTAAATCAAATGTAGCCATATGAAACTACCAGTGTCGTAAGGAAATCAGAATATAAAATGAAAAAACAAAATAAATAAAAATAAAAATGAATTATATAATCACTTTTCAAAGGACTGTCACAACACCGATTTGAAAAAAAGATAATCCACTAAACCAAGAAAAGCTTCAAGCAATCAAACAAATTGCCCGCATAGTCAGCTCGCTAACTACATGGACACCCTCTCGAAATAAGAGTTGAACACGGTTTCGAAACACGAGAACACACCCGAGGTAATAATATATTTTGTAATATACTCAAAACTAAATAGTCAATAAAAACTTTCATTAATGAAACAATATCCAGGATATATTACAAGTAGTTGTACACCCAAATAAATAAATAAAAACAGTGGACAGGCCCCCATATGTTACGTTCAGTTATGTCTAGGGGTTAATGATATTATATTAACAGTGGACAGGCCCCCATATGTTACGTTCAGTTATGTCTAGGGGTTAATGATATTATATTAACAGTGGACAGGCCCCCATATGTTACGTTCAGTTATATCTAGGGGTTAATGATATTATATTAACAGTGGACAGGCCCCCATATGTTACGTTCCGTTATGTCTAGGGGTTAATGATATTATATTAATGGAATCGTAACATGACACACTATGTTATTTATCAGTATAACATAATCAGTTATATCAGTATAACACAATAACTCCGGCGTGCCAGGCGACCAAGGCCATATGGCACTATATTCAAATTAAACAATGTTAGAGGAAGATAAAACACAACTAAAAGCCTTGAGTATATTACAATATATACAATAATAATTAGTCTCAGTGAACCCAATTAATTTACAGAAGATACAAGTACAAAATGGCAACTTGCTCAATTCATAGAATGATTAATAGATAGGCCTAAACCTGGCTACACAAACTATGATAATAATACTAGAGTTCATAATATAAAACAACTTAGCTGTAAGGTGACCATTGGTAACAGAAAACCTCAGAACCAACAAAATACAGGCGAGAGCGAAGTAGGCAGGAGCTGTTTACAGCACAAAGGTCAGACAAGGAGTAACAATCAAAAGATAACAGCTCCTATCCTCGACTCACGCTGTAGCCTGAGGTTACCAACTGATCATTAAATAGATTATCAAATACTTCAATAACATACCGAAATGTTATTTTAAACTTACTTCATTAATTTAAGGGAAATCTAAAATCAGTATTTGACAAGATTACATGCATAAGAACACTTAATAACTAAATGCATATAAACAAATGAGCCCCAACAAGCGCAGAGCCGAAACAATATGTAACTAAGTGAACAATATGTAACAAACTGAACGATATGCAAACGAGTGAACGTTTCCATCACACCTTCCCACCAAGATAAAATTTAAGAGTAAATTTAATCATAATCTAAAGTAATCAACAATAAACATCATAAATCATTATACAGTATTAGACTCTTGAGAGAGTGTCTGCCAGAATATTTTCCCGTCCTTTTATATGTCTTATTTCTAGATTGTAATGGCTGAATCATCAGTGACCACCGCATTAATCTCTGATTATGATTTTTCATTTTAAACAAAAACTTAAGTGAATTATGGTGACTATAAACAATTACTGGATACTGGGCATTGCTTACATATATGTTAAATTTGTCTAAAGATAAAATCAGGGCCAAGAGTTCCTTTTCAATGGTAGCATAATTTCTTTGGTACTTCTTAACCCTTAATTAGCGGCTCACCACATAAGTCGTATTTAATAAAGCTGGACTATGTGGCGGCGCTCGACATAGGTCGAGTGGCAATTTCAGCACGTAATGTTGCTGAGAGAGAGAGACAAGTGGTGGCAGGAGTCTAGCGAGCGTATGACTGCTCCAGACCACCGCGGCGAACCTACTGACACGAATCTCAGCTCCCTCCTCCCTCTCTCACTCGCTACATACTGAATTATATGGGGAAAGTACCGAATTACATGCTTTTTGCACTCGCGTTGCACGGTTATTGCAAGAAAACTAGCCATCATAAAAGGATCGTTATGGTGTCATTCGAAAGCTCTGTTTATGCCCTTTCAGGGATAGGTACTTGTTTTACGTTCTGGGTTTTATTTAGGCATGAAAATGATCACGTAAACAGCCCTATTTTGGCTAAAAACACCCCGCTGGGCGGTACATATAAATAAACCGCATAGGCCGCTCTTAAGGTGTTAAACTTTGCTGACATATAACAAACTGGATGTAAAACCTCATCTTCCCCCAACTGAAGCAATACCGCTCCTGCTCCTGATTCGCTGGCAACTATATGTAGGCTGAAGGGTTTCTCAAAGTCAGGTGATCGCAATACCGGATCCGTGGCCAGCAGGGCTCTGATGTTTTCAAAAGAGGCTTGACATTCCGCTGTCCATTCCATCGATCACATCATCCAAGCGAGGCAAAGGGAAGGAATCCGACCGAGTAACTGCATTCACTCGACGGTAGTCGGTGCAGAGCCTCATACTTCCATCGGACTTGGGAACTAGGAAGCACGGTGAAGCCCAATCGCTGTCACTGGGTTCTGCCAAATCATGGGAGAGCAAGAAAGATACCTCCTCCTGCAGCTTCTTTCTCTTGCAAGGGTTCATCCGGTAAGGGGCTTGCTTGATGGGAAGAGTGTTGTCCAGCAGAATGATGTCATGCAGCACACCGCGACATGGCCTTGGAACATCACCACAGATTCCCCGGAAGTCGTTCAGCAAGTTGTTGTTGTTGTTGTTGTTTTTCCCCAAGCTGCCTGGCCGAACAGCCCCAAGGCCCCGAGCAAGGCCAAGGCCACAACCGAGCGCCCCCACAGAACCCTCCCCGCCGACCACAATAAAGCCTGGGTGACCGAAGCCACTCCACGGCGGGGAGCTGAGGAGGGTGCGGAAATGCCCGGGAAACCAAAGCCCCACCCAGGGCCCTGTGTCCCTCAGCAATTATGAAGAGAAAGTTGAGGGGCAAAGGAAAGATGTGACGCTTTGGCTTCCAATCTTGGTAGATTAGGAGGTCAATCCACGCAAGAGACGCCGTCACTTGAGATCTAGAAAATATATAAGTAAAAGGAACAGTCAGAGTAAGCTATGGGTATGGCAGAGATCGCTCAGTTCTCACTCTGATAGACCAGCCCATCACCACATGACTAGAACCCAATCCTCTCAGCATCAGCTAGGAAAGGCCCTAGAAAGCCGCGCGGGGGGATAGCTCCCCTATTTCAACCCTTTTCGGGGTTGGGCACCCGCCCAGCAAGTTCACCAAATCTGCTGACTGCCGAGGCGAGAGGTGCTGCAATTTAGGACCAAAATTAGACAAAAGTTCACTGTTACATAGCTTAAGTGGAACCTCTTCAAAAAAATCAGGGTCTTCCTCAACCTCCAGTGACTGCTGCACCATAATTGATTCTCCTCCCCTTCAATGATACTGCTTCAGTAGGTTTATATGTACTCTACGCTCCTTTCTTCTGCGATCAGGAGTCTCTATTACATAGTTCACATTGCCAACCTTTTGTTTAACACGGTATGGGCCAAAATACCTTGTCTGAAGCTTATTCTTAGCTAAAGGAAGAAAAACTAGCACTAAATCACCAGGATTGAAGTTTCTTTCCACAGATTTTTTGTCAAGTTTTCTTTCATGGTTTCCTGAGCACCCTTCAAATTATCTCTGGCAAAGTTTCTGACACGATTTAGTCTTTCTCTGAACTTTTGAACATACTGTAAGAGTGGCATACAGTCATCCTCTGCTATCCAACTCTCCTTTACCAACTTGAGCGGCCCCCTAACCTCATGTCCGTACACAAGCTCGAAAGGAGCATACCCAAGAGAGTCCTGTCTACTCTCCCTAATAGCAAACAAGAGTAAATGAACACCTTCATCCCATTCTTTCTCTACTTCTAGACAATAATTTCTCAACATTTGTTTATAGGTTTGATGGAAACGCTCCAAAGCGCCTTGTGATTCAGGGTGGTAGGCTGTAGCAAAGTACTGTTTAATAGACAGTTCATGCATTACTTGTTGAAAGAGACCACTTGAAAAATTAGTGCCTTGGTCTGACTGAATAGATCTTGGAATGCCATATTGCGTGAACAATTTAGTCAGAGCACAGCTAGGAAAAAGATGGGGATTTTCCTTCCCTAAGGTTTCGGTTGGGTTGTGAATACAAGGTACAGGGGTTACTACAGGATCAGGTACCAAACGATCACCAGCCATGTCATTGCCCAACAGAAATGTCACGCCATCAACAGGAAGAAGAGAATCCTGAACTCCCACAGTGATATAATGCTTCACCAGATCTGACTCTAAATAAATTCTTGCTAAAGGAATAGTGATAACTCCACCAACACCCTGTAGAACTTCATGCTCACCAGTATAAGAGTTCTCTATAAATGGAACAGAACTCTTAACAACCACACTGTGTGATGCACCAGTATCTCTTAATATCCGAACAGGGTAAACATCCTCTAAAGAATTATCACTCGAGACTAATCCCTGAAACATGAATGGAACGAACAAGTCAGTCTTATCACTTGAAAAGTCTACAGCCGTGACACCATTTTCCTCCAAAGTACACACAACAAGGGAAGACTCTACCTTTGCAGCATTCTTCCTTGCAAGTTTTGTACAATTAGCAATGACATGTCCTGGTTTCTTACAATAATAGCAAACAGGACCTGATCCTAATGTAGCCTTGTCTTTTGTAGATCCTGAAGTCTTATTAATCTTAGGCACACTAGCTACGGCACTGCTAACAAACTGAGAGTCGTTCCTAAGCTTAGCACCCTGATCACTCAACTCCCCACTGCCCCACAGCTTCCTGCCTACTTGTCCATATTGGTTCTGAGGTTTAGATCCAGCACGATGAATTAATGCGTAATTATCTGCTAAAGTTGAAGCTTTACTCAAAATGGTCACCTCACGTTCATCCAAGTACAGCTTGATGTCAGCGGGAACTGAACGCTTAAACTCTTCTAACAATAGTAGCTCTTTTAAGTCATCATAGGTTTCTACGTTTCTACATCTAATCCATCGTTGAAAGAACCGCTCCTTCTCTGATGCAAATTCAACATAGGTTTGTGAATCCATCTTCCTTAGATTACGAAACTTTTGGCTGTAAGCTTCTGGAACTAAATCATAAGCTTGGAGCACTGCGTCTTTAACCTTAACATAATCCTTGCATATTTCTTCTGATAAGCTAGTGAATATAGTCTTTGCCTTACCCACCAGTACAGTCTGGATCAAAATAGACCAGTTCTCTTTAGGCCACTTTAACCCTTAACTAGCGGCCCACAACATAAGTCGAGTATAATAAATTTGGACTATCTGGCGGCGCGCGACATAGGTCGTGTGGCAATTTCAGCACGTAATGTTGCTGAGAGAGAGAGACAAGTGGTGGCAGGAGAGTAGCGAGCGTATGACTGCTCCAGACCACCGCGGCGAACCTACTGACACGAATCCCACCTCCTCCCTCCCTCTCTCACTCGCTACATACTGAATTGTATGGGGAAAGTACCGAATTACATGCTTTTTGCACTCGTGTTGCGCGGTTGTTGCAAGAAAACTAGCGGTCATAAAAGGATCGTTGTGGTGTCATTGGAAAGCTCTGTTTATGCCCTTTCAGGGATAGATACTTGTTTTACGTTCTGGGTCTTATTTAGGCATGAAAATGATCACATAAACAGCCCTATTTTGGCTAAAAACACCCCGCTGGTGGCTACATATTAATTACCGCCTAGCCCGCCAATAAGGTGTTAAAGTATTTGCAATCTTTTCAAATTGCCAAAACAAAAAAAAATCCTCTGGATCACGTTCATCAAACGATGGAATTAATTTGGCATGCTTGCTAACATCAAACTGGACTTTTAAACTACCTTCTTTTTTTAATTGTAGCTCTAATTCTAACTTTCTAAGTTCATGCTCTCTTTGTTCTCTCTCACGTTCCCTTTGTTGATGTGACGTTTCTCTCTCATGTTCCCTTTGTTGCTGTGAAGCTTCCCTCTGTTTAGCTTCCTCAACCAACTCCAACCTCCTTAAGCAATCAGGTCAGCAACATGGCCACCGCCTTCACCCACAGGATTTGAATCATACAAAGCTAAAGCCGAGCTAGGAAGTATCTCCCTAGAAACTAATGACTGAATCACAGATTTCCTTATTTCTTCCTTTTTTACTCTACTATTAAATGAAATTTCATAATAAGTAGCAAGGGACATCCAATCATTCTTCTTTAAAACTACATCCTGTAATAATTGCACGGAAGGCTCAGCAACAAAAGTTGCTAAATCAAATGTAGCCATATGAAACTACCAGTGTCGTAAGGAAATCAGAATATAAAATGAAAAAACAAAATAAATAAAAATAAAAATGAATTATATAATCACTTTTCAAAGGACTGTCACAACACCGATTTGAAAAAAGATAATCCACTAAACCAAGAAAAGCTTCAAGCAATCAAACAAATTGCCCGCATAGTCAGCTCGCTAACTACATGGACACCCTCTCGAAATAAGAGTTGAACACGGTTTCGAAACACGAGAACACACCCGAGGTAATAATATATTTTGTAATATACTCAAAACTAAATAGTCAATAAAAACTTTCATTAATGAAACAATATCCAGGATATATTACAAGTAGTTGTACACCCAAATAAATAAATAAAAACAGTGGACAGGCCCCCATATGTTACGTTCAGTTATGTCTAGGGGTTAATGATATTATATTACTGGAATCGTAACATGACACACTATGTTATTTATCAATATAACATAATCAGTTATATCAGTATAACATAATAACTCCGGCGTGCCAGGCGACCAAGGCCATATGGCACTATATTCAAATTAAACAATGTTAGAGGAAGATAAAACACAACTAAAAGCCTTGAGTATATTACAATATATACAATAATAATTAGTCTCAGTGAACCCAATTAATTTACAGAAGATACAAGTACAAAATGGCAACTTGCTCAATTCATAGAATGATTAATAGATAGGCCTAAACCTGGCTACACAAACTATGATAATAATACTAGAGTTCATAATATAAAACAACTTAGCTGTAAGGTGACCATTGGTAACAGAAAACCTCAGAACCAACAAAATACAGGCGAGAGCGAAGTAGGCAGGAGCTGTTTACAGCACAAAGGTCAGACAAGGAGTAACAATCAAAAGATAACAGCTCCTATCCTCGACTCACGCTGTAGCCTGAGGTTACCAACTGATCATTAAATAGATTATCAAATACTTCAATAACATACCGAAATGTTATTTTAAACTTACTTCATAAATTTAAGGGAAAGCTAAAATCAGTAATAGACAAGATTACATGCATAAGAACACTTAATAACTAAATGCATATAAACAAATGAGCCCCAACAAGCGCAGAGCCGAAACAATATGCAACTAAGTGAACAATATGTAACAAACTGAACGATATGCAAACGAGTGAACGTTTCCATCACACAGGTAATTAAACAGAATTGTGACTCAAGATGTCTTCGTTCTTTATGTAAATAAAAGATCGAAGCTCAACTATGCGGAGTCTACTTAAAAAGGATAAAACATTTATTCATGCCATATGCTTAATCATTTATGAAAAAAAAAAAATTCAAGAAAATGGACAATATATGTAAAAAATATGCCAATAAGATATTTGCAAAGACAATAGGAAGAAATATGTTCAAATTATGCCAAATGCATTTCTCCACTGTCGTGGATCCTCAGTGGCTAGTGTTTACTATGCGGTGTCTAAGACAGAGTCCTGTCTTAGACACCGCATAGTAAAGGGAGGAGAGAAGGATACAGGAGGGGAGAGAAGAGGAGGAAGGAGAGGGAGAGAAGAGGTGGGATGAGAGGGAGAGAAGGATAAAGGAGGGGAGAGAAGGAGAGGAGGGAAAGGGAGAGAAGAAGAGGGAGAGAAGAAAAGGGAGAGAAGAAGAGGGAGAGAAGAAAAGGGAGGAGAGGGAGAGAAGAATAAAGGACGGGAGAGAATGAGAGGAGGGAAAGGGAGAGATGAAGAGGGAGGAGAGGGAGAGAAGGATAAAGGAGGGGAGAGAAGAGGAGGAAGGAGAGGGAGAGAAGAGGTGGGAGGAGAGGGAGAGAAGGATAAAGGAGGGGAGAGAAGAAGAGGAGGGAAAGGGAGATAAGAAGAGGGAGGAGAGGGAGAGAAGAAGAGGGAGGAGAGGGAGAGAAGAAGAGGAAGGAGAGGGAGAGAAGAGGAGGAAGAAGGAGGTGAGAAGAAGAGGAAGGAGGGGGAGAGAAGAGGAGGAAGAGAAGAAGAGGGAGAGGAGGGAAAGGGAGAGAAGGAGAGGGAGAGAAGAAGAGGAAGGAGGGGGAGAGAAGAGGAGGAAGAAGAGGGAGAGAAGGAGAGGAGGGAAAGGGAGAGAAGAAGAGGAAGGAGGGGGAGAGAAGAGGAGGAAGGAGAGGGAGAGAAGGAGAGGAGGGAAAGGGAGAGAAGGAGAGGGAGAGAAGAAGAGGAAGGAGAGGGAGAGAAGAAGAGGAAGTGGAAGGAGAAGAAGATGATGAAGGAAATAGAAAAGAAGAAGAGGGGAAAAAAGAAGAAGAGGAGGGAGAAGAAGAAGATTAAAAGAGTCGGTCGGAGAAGGAGTAAATGGATGGAGAGGGAGAGAAGAAGAGGAAGGAGAGGGATGACAGAAGATGAGATAGAGAATAAGAAGAGGAAAAACAAAAAAAAGAGGGAGGAGATGAAGAAGACGAAAAGGGTCGGTCGGGGAAGGAGGAAGAGACAGAAGGAGAAGAATAACAGGGAGGAGAGAGAGAGAAGAAAAGTAAAGAGAGGGAGAGAAGAAAATTAAAGAGAGGGAGAGAAGAAGACGGAGATATAGAGAAAAGGTACAGAGGAAAAAAACTAAATGTGTCGGTTGGTGAAGGAGGAATATAAAGAAGAAAACAGGAAGGAGAAGGAGAGAAGAAAAAAAATAGAAGGAGAGAATAAGAGGGAAGAGAGAGAGAAGAAGAGGAAAGAGAGAGAGAAAAAAAAGAAAAGAGAAGGAGAGGAGAAAAGAAAGGAAAGCTAGAGGAAAGGGAAAGAGAAGGAGAGGAGAAAAGGGAAGAGAGAGAGAAGAAGAGGAAAGAGAGAGAGAGAGAGAGAGAGAGAAGAAGAAGAGAAAAGAGAAGGAGAGGAGAAGAAAGAGAGAAGAAAAGGAAAAAGAAGGAGTGGAGAAAAGAAAAGAGGAGAGAAGAAGATATAAAAGAGAAGAAGATGCAGAATACTAAAAGGTTCGGTCGGATAAGGAGGAAGTTGCCAGGTCGGGGGGTAGAGGAACTATTATATGACGTCAAACACTATTGAGGGATGTGGGAAGATTTACACTAGAGGAATTTTTGTCTGGACCCCTTTCTCCTTCATGTGTAGCCCCATTGCTTTTGAGATTTTAAGATGTTCACCCCAGTAACTTGGCGATTTTCAGAACTTTCACCCCATTTCTGTCAATTTTAAGACCTTTCGTGCTATTTAGGTGTCGGTTATTTTCTAGCGAGCGATAGCGAGCCTGTCATTTAAGAGGAGCCGGCCTACGGCTGGGACATATTTCTACCGAAAAATGTACACATTTATATTGAAAGGGAGTCTAGGGGATGTAATTTTAAGCTTGAGGGAGGTCTAGGGAACAAACTAATAACCTGCCCTTAACTAACAGTCAAGGTCACCCGTCAAACTCCTCACTGGCCAGGCATGTGGAGGGACCGGTAGAGACCCTGGAGTGACAGAGATCCCTCACCGGGCTCTGTGGACGACATTATGGGGCTGGAAGCATCAAGAGGTGATTTTAACTTAAGGGGAGTGCATTTTATGGACCCCCTTCTCCGCCATGTTTAGCCTCATTAGTTTTGATATTTTAAGACGTTCAGCTCCATTCGTTTGGCGATTTTACGACCTTTCGCTCCATTTCTTTGTTAAATTTAAGACCTTTTGTGCCGTATCGATTTGTCCAGTCGAGCCTGCAGTTTAGGAGCAACCAGCCTTTGGCCAGGACATTTTTGTATTGATAAACTCACACATTTCTTTTGAAGTTGGGTCGTGGGGGTATTTTCTTGTCAAGCTTGATGGAGGTCTAGGGAGCAAACTAAAAACCTCCCCTTAAATGACATGGTGATCTATTAGTTTTGATCGTCTAGAATATATATCCTAGGAGCAGTCTACTGTATATATTTAATCATGGCTCAGTAATTCCAACTATAAATCATGGGTATGGCCATATTTGAGTGTGAAGATTATACGAGTATACTTTATACTGTATATACAATATATATATATATATATATATATATAATTGTAAATTACGTTTATATCCCTCCAGCCTCCAATCCTTTGGGATTATGAAGATGAGACTTGGCTGGGGTCCTCAGGGGATCCCAAAATAGGTTTTCGTAAAGGGGAAAAATATATACTTATACAACATAAAATATATAGATTATTCTACTGGTGTGTGTGATCCCCTTAAGTTTACTATTTTAACCTGCACATATTGCAGGTAATTCAGCTAGTACATTAATATTGGTATTTGAATATGTACGAAGTCAATTTCGCTGCCTAATACATTTTTATCGTTTTTTTCAAATCTCGCTATCCACATGTTTTAAACATGCAAGGAATTCATTTAGGTTGAAATAGTGTTAAATATAGCCAAGGAGATAGTAATGAACGTTGCGGGAAAGTGATGCAACTCTACTTCGCTCCATTTCTTGCCGTATTTTCTGCAATTTACCGTTAAATATGTAATGCATCTTACAAACTCATTTAACAATAATTGCTTGAGGCTTACACGCCCATACCTCAGGAACAAGAGCCGTAATACCGAATAGAGCATTGGAAAGAAGAAATATGGACAACATAATTTAGTCATATGAGCTCTGGTTTTCAGCTATCTTTACACATAATATGATTGTTTATTGAGTAATAAGCATAATTTATATACAAATTACCTTTACATATATTAAAATTGAAGTTCTATTTATCAAGCAGGAAGTATAGGTTTTATACAAACCCTTTCGGTGAGCATAATTTCGCCAAGTAATATGATTATTGAAAAAGAGTTCTGGCTTTGCTCAGCGAAACGCCCTAGTCTGGAGTTTTTGAAAACTTGCTTTGCTCAGCGAAAGTTGCCCGTGTGATGGCCCCTTTACTCTCACCTTCATGGGGAGGTAGTGTTTTTTTTTCTGAACCCCCTTCTCCGTCATGTTTAGCCCAATTAGTTTTCAGATATTAAAACGTTCAGCCCAATAGTTTGGCGACTTTATGACCTTTCGCCCATTTTATTTGTCAATATTAACACTTCGCGCTATTTAGGTGACGATGTTTTCCTTGCGAGCGAAAGCGAGCTTGTAATTAAGGAGAGACCGGTCTTAGGCCGGGATTTTTTTTTTTTACCGAAAAATGTACAAATATATCTTGAAGGGGGATCTTAGGATGTTTATTCGTTATGTTTGAAGGTAGTCTAGGGAGGAACCAAGAACAATAACGAATAAATGAACAAATTGCCCAAAACATAAACCCTTCCCCTTAACACCACCAGCCACTCCATTTGCTTAATTCATATCCTTGGTTATATTTCCACTGGGATACATTACGTCTCTTTTAATCAAGCATATAAATATAAATAACAGTAACTAGAACATTACAAACTTAAATAGTGAAAGAAGCACAATAAGAACTCAGTAATTGAAACTGAAGCGAGAATTCCAAGCGCCAATCAGCAAGTAGGATTCTCCCAGGAATATCACGGGAAAGATTACATTAGCACCTCAATCGTCTCCACCAATCAGCAACTCCGCCCTGGCGTCTCCACCAATCAGTGCCGTCACCTAGAGCGTGCCGACTTACTCACTCAGCTGCCCCAAAAAACGTCTGAGTAATGCCGGTATCACACGAAAGCTTTTATAGTCAACATTCGATGATCAAAATTTTTCTGGCAACATTTCTGGAGTATTTTGCCCTGGTATCGGAAACTAGACTGATGGTAGATGAATTTAGGTAACCGACAAAATCTAAATGTTAACCTCATAAGCTGCCAGGCCAGTGTTAAAGATAAATGTTGAGAGAAAAAGCGTTGGTGTGATACCGGCTTTATAACTCGCCCTCATTCACTTCCTGCATCATATATCCAGGCAAAAGGCATTCTTATACCACGGTGCCAGCCTTATACTCCCGTCAGCCATTCTTATACCACGGTGCCAGCCTTATACTCCCGTCAGCCATTCTTATACCACGGTGCCAGCCTTATACTACCGTCAGCCATTCTTATACCACGGTGCCAGCCTTATACTCCCGTCAGCCATTCTTATACCACGGTGCCAGCCTTATACTCCCGTCAGCCATTCTTATACCACGGTGCCAGCCTTATACTCCCGTCAGCCATTCTTATACCACGGTGCCAGCCTTATACTCCCGTCAGCCATTCTTATACCACGGTGTCCGCCTTATACTCCCGTCAGCCATTCTTATACCATGGTGCCAGCCTTATACTCCAGTCAGCCATTCTTATACCACGGTGCCAGCCTTATACTCCCGTTAGCCATTCTTATACCACGGTGCCAGCCTTATACTCCCGTCAGCCATTCTTATACCATGGTGCCAGCCTTATACTCCCGTCAGCCATTCTTATACCACGGTGTCCGCCTTATACTCCCGTCAGCCATTCTTATACCACGGTGCCAGCCTTATACTCCCGTCAGCCACTTTAACATGTGGGAAGTGCTTTGCCGGGATATTATTACAATGAAGTCAAACAAGAAGAGAGTGAGAGCGGAAACTTCAAAGCTCGGAAGCTCCAGAACCGAAACCATGGGTGGTAGATGGAACAGAAGACTTTAAGGGGGGATGGGCCGCTTTTCTGGACCACTTTCTCCCTCGTGTTTAGTCCCATTAGTTTTCAGATGTTAAGATGTTTGCCCCATTAGTTAGTCGATTTTAAGACCTTTCGCCCCATTTCTTCGTCAATATTTAGACCTTTCGTTCTATTTAGGTGTCGATTTTTTCCCTGGCGAATGATAGTGAGCCTGTAATGTTGGAAGAACCGGCCTTCGGCCGGGAAAATTTTCTACCGAAAAATGTACAAGTTAATCTAAAAGGAGGATCTAATGGATGTTTTTTTTTTTTTATTTAATGGAGGTCTAGCGAGGAAGTTAGAAAAATAACGAATACATGCAAAAATCGCCCAAAAAGTGAACCATATCCCCTTAACAGAATATACTGGCAAGCACTGAGATGGTACAAGCTGAGAGAAGAAGAAAGAAGCTGATTATTACCAAAAACTTATTAATGGACCCTCACAGGCCCGAAGATATTTACTGAGAGAGAAATATATATATTTTTTTTTTTGAGACAATGAACGGAGGAAGGAAAAACACAGATACAACAAAAAGGTCCATGTGCCTAAAGGCATCCTCCATTCATAAAATGTTTGTAACAACTAGATTTAAACTGTTGTAGATTGTAAGTTTGTGGAAAGCAACTCGAGGGAAGTGAATTCCAAAGAGTATAGTTCTGGGGATAAATGAATTTTGATAAGCAGAAGTTCTGCATTGTGGAGGAGAAAGTGTAAATTCATGGGCGCTCTCAGCTGCCCTAGTTCTACGGGGAAAGATGTGGAAAGGCGGCACAATTGAAGCAAGTTCTTCGGAACAATTGCTGTGAAAATATCTGTAGAATAATGCAAGGGATGCAACGTTTCTTCGTATGGATAATGTAGGAAGGTCCTGTGTGATTGCAGGGTTATTGATTAATTTAATAGCTTTATTTTGAATTTTGTCCAACTGCCTCAATGCAACCACTCCACTTCCACTCCACAGAGGTGAACAGTAATCCATTTGAGAACGCACATGACTTTTATATATTACGGCCAACTGCTCGTCAGTGAAGAATTCTCGAACTCTGTACAGGAGTCCCAGTTTTTTAGAGGCATTCTTAGCAATGCTTCTAACATAATGTGTCCAGCTCAAGTTAGTAGTTAATGTTACACCGAGAATGTCAATACTAGGGGAAGTGGGAATATTTACATCATTAACAAATATATGGGAGTCAATGAGATTCTGTCGGTTAGAAAATTGAATGTACTTGGTTTTCTGTGTATTAAAGGAAACTAGATTCTTTTGTCCCCATTCATTAATTCTAGAAAGGTCCTGGCTCAGAGAAAATGCAGTGTTTATTCTTGAATTTATAAGATCGGGTTGGGTGAAAGAATTGGTAACTGTGAAGGAACTGTGGAGTGTTGAGTCATCTGCGTAGGAATGTATTGGATTATGAGTGGTAGATATGAGATCATTGATATGAATGAGGAACAGAGTTCGGGCCAAAACTGATCCCTGGGGAACACCAGCATATTTTGAGTGAAATTGAGAATATAGGCCATCTACCATTACACGTATATTTCTGTTATGAAGATATGAAGAAATTAGTGGAACTAATGATGCAATTAAAGGCCGTAGTGTGACATCTTCGACAATAAGGATTGATGCCAGACTCTATCAAATGCCTTTGATATATCCAGTGCTATTGTATGTGTTTCACCATGTTGGTCTGTAGCTTGGTTGATTTGATGCGTAAGAAGGCAAAGAATGTCTGCAGTTGATCGACATCGTCTAAAACCATATTGCCTATCACTGATTAATGTATTATTCTCAAGATGCTTAATTATGTGATTATTTAATATAATTTCAAAGACTTTACCAAGAGTGGAAGTTATAGCTATTGGTCTGTAGTTTGATGGATCTGAAGAGGCACCTTTTTTAGGAACTGGATGGATGTTTGCTTCTTTCCAGGATACTGGGAAGCATGAGGTATGAGTACACAGACGGAAACATTTTGCCAATACAGGAGCGAGCACCAAGCGGCAATTTTTAAGTACTATTGGAGAAATTTCATCTGGACCAGGAGCTTTATCTACTGAGAGATTCTGCAAAATAGTTTTGACATGTCTGGTGTGGATCTTAAGTGAGGGAATTTCAGGCGAATTAAAATTAAGTACAGAGACATCTTGATTTATTTCATCTAAGGTTGAGTTGGTGGACAAATATCCGCAAGAAGGTTAGCTTTACCTCGTGGATCACTTACAAGATTTCCAGTCGGAGATTTTAATGGTGGAATGGATGAAGAAGTAGTGAAGTTGGATTTGAATGAGTTAAGAGTAGACCAAAATATTTTGTTATCATTTGGATCATTTAGAAGTTTATTTGCCTGCTTGTGGAGAAAGTTTTATTTAGTTAGATTTAATACAACTTTGGCATGATTTCTGATGTTTCTAAAGTAATTAAAGGCTTCATGTGTTTTTGATCTTGTGTATGCATTGTAGGCTATTGCTTTTTGTTCAGTTACTCTAGCACAATTATGGTCGAACCATTTAGGTGAGTTAGATCTTTTACTGTTCTTTTGATGAGGAATAAAAGTTTCCACTCCAATTTTTATAAAATCTTGTATGTGGCACAAGGTGGAGTGTGCATCATTAGAAAAGAAAGAGGTCCAGGGAATATCAATAAAGAAATCTTGAAGACCCTCCCAGTCTGCCCTATCGTAATGCCATTTAGTCACCAAAACAGGTTCAGAGTGGGAAGGTGTGGCAGGTGGCCTGTATCAGACAGTGATCAGAAGATCCAAGCGGGGACCTCACTGTAACATCATAATTTTCTGAATTGGTTGTTAAAAATAAGTCTAGTAGGTGGGAATTATGATCAGGATTATCTGGTACAAGGGTGGGTTGGTTGACTAGTTGAGTGAGATTAAATGAGTTTTCAAATAGCTCACATTCAAGACCAGCATCATCAGTCCTGGCTGAATGAGTGAGCCATTCAACATTATGGACATTAAAATCACCCAACACAGTGATTTCAGAAGAAGCATTTAAGTTGAGGACACTGAGTTGTGAGGACAGAGAATCAAAAAGACTTTGCTCTGGAGGAGTATTTGGGGAACGGTAGATGCAACATATGTATTTAAATTTACCAACAGAAATTAATTTGTATATAGAATAAACAAAATAGGGACAATTGAAATTAGTGACCTCCTCCAGGGCAATTTCAGATTTTGCGAAGCAACATACACCTCCTTTAGGTCTGAAATTTTGGAGCAGTTGATAACCTGGAAAATTAAATCTAGATGTGTCAGATGTGGATGTTACTTGAGTCTCTGTCAAAAAAAGGAGAGTAGGGGATTCTGCTTGAAGAAATTGGGGTACAGAATTGATGTTAGAGTGAAGTCCCCTTATATTGCTAAAGATAAAGCTGCACTGACTGTCCTGAGTCACCAAACAATAATGTGTCCTCTTGGACAGCATTTTTCAAAGAAGTTTTAGACAATTGATTCAATACACTTACTAATAGTTGAAGTATAACTTTCTTTGGTTAGAATAGTGAAAGATATGTATCTAGAAATAGTGATACGTTCTGATAGTAAAATCAATGGTAGTTAAACATGGTAGCCATTTCCTAAGTTAATTGTAGCTTACATAATCAATAAATTAGGGACGTATGTGCCCAACTATCGAACGAGCCAAGGTGAACCAGTTTATGTAATTGATAGATTAGGGCATAGACTACCGTAGATCTGGACTGGACACGAAAATGAAACTTTGCAGTAAGGGACCCAAAATCGGAGAACGAAGCCCCAAGTTCGAACCTCAAAACCGCGAAAATGTGATATTTTCGCTGTTTCGAGGTTCGAACTTGGGGCTTCATCTCCGATTTTGGGTCCCTTACTGCAAAGTTCAATTTTCGTGTCCAGTCCAGATCTACTGTACTCTATGATTAGGGATGTATGTGCCCAACTATCACATGAGACTAGGTAAATCAGTTGAGTAGACTCCTAGGATTGTCTAACTCGAACTAAGGAGTAAAAATTAACATACAAATACCCGTAATCTAGGCGGGTTTGACAAATAGGATTGTAATAGTGAAGTTTAGCTGGAGTAATACTTAGGAAAGTTAGTCAAGCATCCCCATTTGGAAATATTTCAGTTAAAAGGAAAAGGAAAGTCGCTTTTTCCGGCAATCTTTGATTAGCATGTATATTTTTTTCAACATTTCGGGGATCATTTACATTGTTATTGGAGTTTAAACTGAATACTAATTATCTTACGTAGTAGAATTATGATAAACATTATATTTGAAGATACCAAAAATATTATCTAAAAAAGCACCACTTCAATTTTCCGGAAAAAAAGTGTTCAATAGACAGCACCGTTAACCTTGGAATGTTACTGACAAAATTACAACATGAAACACAATACCTTTGAGTCATATTGTATTAACAGAATATACATATTGGAATATATACTGTATGCAAATGAACTTATGCTGTTGGTTTAATTGTTATAAATTGTCGAACCAAGTGTTCAGGGAATATAATGATCAATGTACATTATTTTTGGTGATAACTTAGAAAAAAAGAAAATAAAGTATCCCGTCCACAGTCAAAATCTTAGAAAAAGAGAAAACAAAAAAAGACTGAAGAAGATTAACAACGAAAAGTATATATATATATATTCCACTTCATCAGCTCTTCCACGCAATGTTTCAGTAAGAATGTTACTCGTTTCGGTTTCGTTTAATCCCAATTCGAACTAATATAATAAAAATACGATTTTTGTTTATCCACTTAAACCCAAATATATATTCCCTGATTATATACAGTATATATTTGCCATACACGTGTACAGTATAATGTGACCATCTCTTTCAATGTATACACACACACACACACACACACACACACAAGTACTGCCACACGCAAACATGATACAAGCACAAGTAGAGCATACACAGGCACCAAACACATATGGTACATCCATACACACATCCAAATACAGAACACACACACACACACACACGACAGAAACCACTATATAGGTTGCCATAGAATACATTCCATTTACAGTAGAAGCACTCCAGGCTATTAGTGGCTAGGGCACACTGTCTCACTATATAATATATATATATATATATATATATATATATATTTTTTTTTTAATAGTCTTTCTAACTTTGTAAGAGCATATAAGAATGACGAGAGAGAGAGAGAGAGAGAGAGAGAGAGAGAGAGAGAGAGAGAGAGAGAGAGAGAGAGAGAGAGAGAGAGAGAGAGTGAAGTGACTTATTAAAACTAATCTTCAATTCCATACAAGGATGGCAACACCATAATATTGAAGGGAGTATAATATACAATTAATCTTACTTGCAATATGCCTCCATTTTGAACCATGTAACTCATAATTTTGTATTATCTTATTTAAAAACAAGAATACATTACAGAAAACCCTCAAACCAATAGACGTTACAGCGGATTTCAGACACCGATACAAATCCCTCTGTACCGGCGACGTCTTTTCAATTATATTCTAGCTATATTTAGATGATTATATGCAGTTTAAGAAGGGTCTGTGGTAGTGAAAAGGGTTAAGTGAGATAGTTCGAAGGTTGTTAATTGCTGGCGGCCCTTTATACACTGAAAGAAACCTCTCAAGAAAACCAGCCAACAAACCCTGACCAAACCCGGTGTAGTTGGTGTTAAGGGGGGTTACCGGCTTTATTTTATCTTTCCTTTTCTCTCTTTCCCTGGTTTGTATAAATTCGGCCCCATTCAGCCAACTGTTTTAAGACGTTTATCCCCATCCAGGTGTCGATTTCTTCCTGGCGAGCGATAGCGAGCTAGCATTGTATGGAGAAATCTGGCTTCGCCGGAGACATTTTTCTATCGAAAAATTTACAAATTTAACTTGCTGTCAAAACAAAAAAATATATATGCTGGCTTGCTACCGCTCGCCAGGAAAATATTGACACCTGGTTGGAGGTAAACGTCTTAAAACAGTAGGCTAAATTGGGCCGAAGGGATACCAGCCAAAGAGAGAGGGAGAGAAAGAGAAAAAAGCGAGGTGGGCTCCGTTTATGATCTTTTATACGGGGCCCAACAAACCTTACCCGCCGGTGTCTGTCTGTCTGTATAATCTGGCTTATGGCGTTAGTCTGCAGTCAGTCCGGGATTCAGTTACCTCTGAAGGGGGAGGCAGTCGCTTTGTTTGGACCCCCCCCCCCCTTCTCCCTCATGTTTAGCATAATAATTTTGAGATTTTTAGACGTTCGTTCCGTTAGTTTAGCGATTTTGAGACCTTTTGCCTCATTTCTTTGTCAATATTAAGTAAGACCTTTCGTGCCATTTAGGTGTCGATTTTTTTCCTGGCGAGCGATAGCGAGCCTATAATTTTAGAAGGAACCGGCCTTCGGCCGGGACATTTTTCTACCGAAAAATGTACACATTTATCTTGAAAGGGGTTCTAGGGGGTATTTTTTCAAGCTTGATGGAGGTCTAGCGAGGAAACTCAACAATAAATTAATAAATACATATATAGACCAACAAACAAGCACTACCCCCTTAAAGTCAAACACACACGAACACGTTAAGAAATATCGGTAACTTTGATCTGACAGCTTTTGGATTAGCCTTGATATTAACTATGTAAGCTATAACAATCTACCTGTAGCCTATAGTCGCTGATACCAGTTGTTAAAAGTTGACGCTAAGCTGAATCTGTAAAGGGAATGAAGGAAAAGCGACAATAGGATTATTTATTTTGTCTTTGGTTTAGTTTTTTCCTTTTTTTTTTTTTTTTTTTTTTTGTATATTCCAACTTACTTCCTCTCGGGCATAGGCTGAGAGCCTTAACATTCACCGCTTTGCAATGAACAGTGAAGCCCGTGAGGTCTTGTTCCAGTTTAGGGAGTGAGACATGTGAAGCACGTAGAGTACAACGAGCACCTGCCATCTTGCCTTCACATGAGGCACGGTGCTCACTCATGGCCCGAAACGACCCCATCTCTGAAGCCACCTCGTTCCCGTGCTTCACTGTCTCACCCCCTACACTCGGACTCTCACACTTACACACACACACAACGCCACCTGTTGAGCAGATAACTCACTTTAGACCTTCATCAGCCTCAAAAAACACTCGTAATACTCTCATTCGAGATAAGTTTGAATATAATTCTATAGAAAAATATGCTGGCCAAAGGCCGGGTTCTCCCAGATTACAGGGTCCCTATTGCTCGCCAGGATTTTTTTTTACCCCTAAATAGCACGAAAGCTCTTAAAATTGAGAAATAATTGGGTCGAAAAGGTCTTTAAATCGCCAAACTAATGGGGCGAACGTTTTAAAATATCAAAACTAATAGGGTTAAACAAGAGTGAGAATGGTGTGCAGAAAATACATACCTTAACACTATAAAGATACACAAGAAGATAAACCCTTGCAAAGCCAGTTTTAGTCTGCTATTGCTTTGCATGGTCTGTTGGCCGAAACCCTACCCACTGTCTGTCTGTCTGTCTGACTGTCTAATTTGGCTGATTGTGTTAGGCTGCCAACCTGGAGTCAGTTAGCTCTTATAAGGCACACTCACACCAACTTTAATCTACGTAAAATATCCGGTGCTCTTTATGGGTTGAACAAAAAACTAATTTGCTAATCCTCAGCAGGCTGTTTGTTCAGGGAATCAGTGTGAGTAAGGAAAGACTGCCACAGAAAGTAACTGGAGGGATGGTGCTGTAAACTGGCAGCAGCTTGGTCAGACCTAAGGGAAGGTATATCTGTGACATCCGCTCAGAGGCCACCTTAGCGTCACTGACACTTTTGTATGAGAAGGTTGAAATATCCCAGAATGTCCACGAGTCATCAGGACACCACCTACACTATATCCCCAGTCTCTTGCTAAAATGTTTCGCTCACTGTGAATCCTGGAATACCCGTCACTTGTTGAATAATGAAAGGAATGGGGGATAATGTTAGAGCAAATACTTCACACTCGCCCTTACAGTTGAGTTCAGTCCATTGGGGTACCACAGACGGCTGTCATCGATCAGCATGGTAGTTAAGGTTGTAACAAAAACATTAGAATATGTTCGATGACCCCCTGTAATTCAATAACGCCATTTCCACCGTATTCTGTATAACATCAGACGAATATAGTCATCCAAGGAAGGACATCTACGGATCAAAGGTAACTGTACACAATGGCAAAGACTGTTTCGTAAACAATGGCAAAGACTGTTTCGTAAACATGCAAAACTCGCCTCCCGCACAGACTTAAGGGGAGATATCCACTTGAGGGACTTTTTTCTTTACCCCCTTCTCCCTCATGTTTAGCCCCATTGCTTTTGAGATTTTAAGACGTTCACCCCATTAGTTTGGCAATTTTAAGACCTTTCACCCAATTTATGTCACTTTTAAGACCTTTCGTCCCATTTAGGTGTAAATTTTTTCCTGGCGAGCGATAGCGAGCCTGCAATTTAAGAGTGATCGGCGTTCGGCCGGGACATTTTTCTACCGAAAAATGTACACATTTATCTTGAAAGGGGGTCAAGGGGGTGTAATTTCAAGCTTGATGGAAGTCTAGGAAACACACTAAAAACCTCCCCTTAATGAAATCTCCTACATAGCTAACCCAATTATCGTGTAGGTAAGTATGTTATCTACTTAGCGGGATCACAATTATTTGTTAAGGTAGCAGATACATTTACTCTTTTTGTAAGTGAAAAATGTGGTAATCAATTGAATTAAATCGACTGTATATAAATTGAATGAAAGCCCGCGTTGTCTCTCCGGTATAATATTAAGCGGGGTCACCGTTTTTTTTTTTTTTTTATCTTTCTCTCCTTTTTTCTCTTTCCCTGGCTTGTATCCATTCGGCCCCATTCAGCCAACTGTTTCAAGACGTTTATCCCCATCCAGGTGTCCATTTCTTCCTGGCGAGCGATAGCGAGCCAGCATTGTATGGAGAAATCCGGCTTCGCCGGAGAAATTTTTCTATCGAAAAATGTACAAATTTAGCTTGCTGTCAAAACAAAAATAAATATATGCTGGCTCGCTACCGCTCGCCTGGAAAATATTGACACCTGGATGGAGTTAAACGTCTTAAAACAGTAGGCTGAATGGGGTCGAATGGATACAAGCCAAAGAGAGAGGGAGAGAAAGATAAAAAAGGCAGGTGCGCTCCCTTATCCAGACCATAATCCCGTAAATGGTGTAGGAAGACAAGAGGTTGGTTCAATAGAGATCATAAGGTCCAGCATATACAGGGAACCAGCTGGAGGTGCCATTCAATAGAGATCATAAGGTCCAGCATATACAGGGAACCAGCTGGAGGTGCCATTCAATAGAGATCATAAGGTCCAGCATATACAGGGAACCAGCTGGAGGTGCCATTCAATAGAGATCATAAGGTCCAGCATATACAGGGAACCAGCTGGAGGTGCCATTCAATAGAGATCATAAGGTCCAGCATATACAGGGAACCAGCTGGAGGTGCCATTCAATAGAGATCATAAGGTCCAGCATATACAGGGAACCAGCTGGAGGTGCCATTCAATAGAGATCATAAGGTCCAGCATATACAGGGAACCAGCTGGAGGTGCCATTCAATAGAGATCATAAGGTCCAGCATATACAGGGAACCAGCTGGAGGTGCCATTCAATAGAGATCATAAGGTCCAGCATATACAGGGAACCAGCTGGAGGTGCCATTCAATAGAGATCATAAGGTCCAGCATATACAGGGAACCAGCTGGAGGTGCCATTCAATAGAGATCATAAGGTCCAGCATATACAGGGAACCAGCTGGAGGTGCCATTCAATAGAGATCATAAGGTCCAGCATATACAGGGAACCAGCTGGAGGTGCCATTCAATAGAGATCATAAGGTCCAGCATATACAGGGAACCAGCTGGAGGTGCCATTCAATAGAGATCATAAGGTCCAGCATATACAGGGAACCAGCTGGAGGTGCCATTCAATAGAGATCATAAGGTCCAGCTTATACAGGGAACCAGCTGGAGGTGCCATTCAATAGAGATCATAAGGTCCAGCATATACAGGGAACCAGCTGGAGGTGCCATTCAATAGAGATCATAAGGTCCAGCATATACAGGGAACCAGCTGGAGGTGCCACTCTCATTATTATTTGGTTAGGGAGGGGAGGGTCTCTTAACACTTCAGTACCCGTGACGTGTTTTCTATTGGATTTCAGCTACATTTAGACGGTTTTATGAAGCTGAGGAAGGGTATATGGTAGCTTAAAGGATAGTCTGTAGCCTTTTAATTGGCAGACAGCCTTCCTAAGTTGAATAAACTCGTCTAATAGTTGCCAGAATATAATGAAAATTATGTTATCGGTACTGAAGGGGTTAATTTTAATATTTAATTTCTGGAAGTATTTGACAAAACTCACGAGACAGTAATACACAGCTTGAGATACACTTTTGTGACTGACTGTACGGTCGCGCTAATATGTCATATCCCAGCTGTCATTACGTTTGGCTTGCTCTGTGCTGTATTAATGTCTGTCAGATGTTGAAGTGTCAGGTGGGTAAGTGTAGGAACATGTTTATATATTTCACTCGATATGAAGAAATGAAGCTTAGATATTGCTGATACCTATTATTGATCAAAACATACTTAGTGCCGAGACATCACTTACTAGCGCGACTGTACAACCAAGGACAAAGCGGTGTCCAGCCTTTAACACTATCTGGTCCAACATCTTGGGGGTTATAATGATATTTGGTTTCATTATTATTTGAGGATTTTGCTTGGCTGTGTCATTTTCGAGCAATGTATTCTAATTTGTCCCCTAGGCTACCAAACACGCCTTTCCAGACTTCGCTTAAGGGGAGGTTTTTAGTTTGTTTCCTACTCCTCCAGCAATCTTAAGATTTCACCCCCTTGACCCCCTTTCAAGATAAATTTGTACATTTATCGGTAGAAAAATGTCCCGGCCGAAGGCCGGTAACTCTTAAATTACAGGCTCGCTATCGCTCGCCAGGATAAAATCGACACCTAAATGGCACGAAAGGTCTTCAAATTGACAGAATGGGGCGGAAATTCTTAAAATCACCAAAATAATGGGGCAAACGTTTTAAAATCTCAAAAGCAATTGGGCTAGACATGAGGGAGAAAGGAGTCAAGAAAAAAGTCCCTTAAGTGGATATCTCCCCTCAAGATAAAAAAACAAAACAAAAATGTCCTCCCAGACCCCCTGCAAGCTTAATTTATACATTACTCAATATAAAAACGTCATGAAAAAAACTTTATACCTAAATAGGGTGAAGCATCTTATTATCGCCAAACTAATGGGATTAACGTCCTAACCCCTTCTGTGTCGGCGACGTCTTTTGTATATTATTCAAACCATATTTAGACGATTTTGTGCAGCTTAAGAAGGATCTATGGCAGTAAAAAGGGATAATTAAGATAGTTTGAAGCCCTCTGTTGCTGGAGGCCCTTTTTCAACTTAGTAAAATCGTCTAAATAGAGCTAGAATAAAATTCAAAGGACGTCTCCGGTACAGAAGGGGTTAAAATCTCCAAACTAAGGGAGAGAAACAGAGCAGGTCCAAAAACAAAAAAATCCCTTTGGACCAATTTAAACGTCAAATTAGTTTTCTTCTATTGGTGTAATTAACAAACATAGTCCTGAACCCCGCTAGACAAACCTTGAATATCAAGGCTTGGCGCACCGGTATGTCTGTTAACAAACATAGACCTGAACCCCGCTAGACAAACCTTGAATATCAAGGCTTGGCGCACCGGTATGTCTGTTAACAAACATAGACCTGAACCCCGCTGGACAAACCTTGAATATCAAGGCTTGGCGCACCTGTATGTCTGTTAACAAACATAGACCTGAACCCCGCTAGACAAACCTTGAATATCAAGGCTTGGCGCACCTGTATGTCTGTTAACAAACATAGACCTGAACCCCGCTGGACAAACCTTGAATATCAAGGCTTGGCGCACCGGTATGTCTGTTAACAAACATAGACCTGAACCCCGCTAGACAAACCTTGAATATCAAGGCTTGGCGCACCGGTATGTCTGTTAACAAACATAGACCTGAACCCCGCTAGACAAACCTTGAATATCAAGGCTTGGCGCACCGGTATGTCTGTTAACAAACATAGACCTGAACCCCGCTAGACAAACCTTGAATATCAAGGCTTGGCGCACCTGTATGTCTGTTAACAAACATAGACCTGAACCCCGCTGGACAAACCTTGAATATCAAGGCTTGGCGCACCTGTATGTCTGTTAACAAACATAGACCTGAACCCCGCTAGACAAACCTTGAATATCAAGGCTTGGCGCACCGGTATGTCTGTTAACAAACATAGACCTGAACCCCGCTAGACAAACCTTGAATATCAAGGCTTGGCGCACCGGTATGTCTGTTAACAAACATAGACCTGAACCCCGCTGGACAAACCTTGAATATCAAGGCTTGGCGCACCGGTATGTCTGTTAACAAACATAGACCTGAACCCCGCTAGACAAACCTTGAATATCAAGGCTTGGCGTACCGGTATGTCTGTTAACAAACATAGTCCTGAACCCCGCTGGACAAACCTTGAATATCAAGGCTTGGCGCACCGGTATGTCTGTTAAGGGGATCACAGGATTTGTTTTTATCTTTCTCTCCTTTTCTCTCTTTCCCTGGATTGTATCCATTCGGCCCCATTCAGCCAACTGTTTTAAGACGTTTATCCCCATCCAGGTGTCGATTTCTTCCTGGCGAGCGATAGCGAGCCAGCATTGTATGGAGAAATCCGGCTTCGCCGGAGAAATTTTTCTATCAAAAAATGTACAAATTTAGTTTGCAGTCAAACCAAATATATATATATATATATATATACTGTATAATTATATGAAAGCTTCTTACCGCTCGCCAGGAAAATATTGACACCTGGATGGGGGTAAAAGTCTTAAAACAGTAGGCTGAATGGGGCCGATTGGATACAAGCCAAAGAAAGAGGGAGAGAAAGAGAGAAACAAAAGCGAGGTGGGCTCCCTTAACCCTTTCGACATTTGATTGTGCAGTTCTTTTCTGTTTTCCGACTATCATTAGACGATTTGATTGAAATTAGGAACGGGTATACTGTATGGAAGTCAGAGGGATAATTGAGATAGTCTTTACCCTTACAATTCCCACAGATCCTTCCTAAGCTGCCAAAAATCGTCTACTGATAGCCAGAATAACCTATCATAATGCGTCATAATCTAATCTCCAAAGGGTTGAGGGTATGTTTTTACTTATAACTAGACCCTGTTCATTATAGGTAGGCCAAAACTCGTGACCTATATTACCTGTCACTCGAAAAAGGGCTAGAGCAAATGAGCTGTAAAGTTCCACACCTATTCCCTGGCTGGCTCTTCCCAGTTGGTAGACACGTGAACTCGATTACCCTAGTCCTTTTTTAGTTATAGCTGTTATCCCATTCAGTATCAGTGACGTCCTTTACACTATATTCTGGCAACTATTAGACGATGCTATTCAGCATAGGAAGGATGTCTACCCATTAAAAGGCTACAGGCTGCCTCAATTAATCCTTTTAGCTACCATATAACCTTGCTAAGTACATCAAATCGTGTAAATGTAGCTTAGATCAAATACAAAAGACGTCATCGGTACAAAAAGGGGTAAGATTTTACGGTTTGCCAGTTACAAGCCCCATCGATGTTTGTGTAGCCTATAGGTATGTTATATAATAGTCTTCAGTCCTATATATGTCCTTCCCGTCGCAAATGTATTATAAGGGAGATATAGGGTAAAACACAGTCTTGTCTGCATAATGACAAGTCCTGTTTTACGGGATTTCTGCTTTAGAGATTTTTTTTTTCCCTCCTACCTTACTCGGGGGACCTTACAGTTGCGCGATCCAGTGCTGCTTTGGTAATTGCGTACATTTTAGGTTAGTTTCTATCCACGTATTACTTTTAGGTTAGGTTAGGTTAGGTTAGGTTAGGTTAGGTTTCTTAGTTAGGTAAAACAACACTGTATATCAAAGAACAAATGCCAAAAAAACCCACACACATTCTAAAACTCGTGACTGTCACACCTATCAATTTACCCAAAAAGGGTTAAGAGTCAAGATATCTAGCCTACCTATAATTAACAGGGTACAGAGAGATAGACAGGGTGGACATTTTGCAGTTATAGGTAACACCCCGTTCGACGGCATCAACTCAGCTAGACCACCACACAGATCACTATTAGCCACACTCGACATTAGTAAAGCCTTCGATGCCATCCCCCGCCACAACCTAACAAACAAAATCTACAACACAAACATGCACAACAACATAAAAAGGTGGCTGGCCAACCTCCTAGCAGGCAGATGTGCACACGTATCTTTTGCCGGTCAGTCATCTAAAATCAGAAACTTTCCAAACGGAGTCCCACAAGGATCCGTCCTATCGCCCGCACTCTTCAATCTGTACATGCACGATATAACTACACCCAATACGCCCCAAATAAACTTAGCCTCCTATGCAGATGACATAACACTCACATGCACACACCATGACCCAAAAAGAGCAACAGATCTCCTTCAACCCTATCTCAACACACTACATGGCTGGTGCACTACAAACAGACTTAATCTAGCCCCAGCCAAATCCACCGCAACCCTGCTCACAAGTTGGACAGGAGAACACGAATACATCCCTCAACTCACCATAAACAACACACCCCTAACACATACACACACACCCAAAAT
The DNA here is from genome assembly GCA_032716605.1 of Paralithodes platypus. NCBI lineage: Eukaryota > Metazoa > Arthropoda > Malacostraca > Decapoda > Lithodidae > Paralithodes > Paralithodes platypus. Next base: position 23,322,604 of record CM064509.1, on the reverse strand, counting down.
CCTAGGAGTAACATATGATACTCATATGACATTCAAACAGCACACCACAAACATTAAAAAGAAACTGACACCCAGACTTAACGCCCTCAGGTCACTTGCTCACACAAAATTTGGACACAACAAAGAAACTACCACCACTGTATATAAACAATACATAAGATCAGTGATGGAATACGCAAGCCCAGCCTGGGCTTCTAACCTAGCTGAAACACATCATAAGACTTTACAGACTATTCAAAACAAAGCCCTGAAGATCATTACAGGCTGCACAGCTACTGCACCCACAGATCACCTACATCTAGAAACCAAAATCCTCAAAGTCAAAGACCATCTGGACATGAGAGGCACTCAATTCTTGGCAGCAGCCTCCACGAACCAAGACCACCCACTAAACTACATGGCAACACACCCACAGACACCAAGAAATATCAAAACAACACCCAGCACACGGTATCACACACAATTATTGTCCTCTCTCCCTCCCTGCCCACCCCGAACCAACTTCCAGAAGCACATCCATACTCATATCTCTCGCCGATCCATCCACTCACTCACAGACAACACAAAGGAGTACAAAGGAGTACAAAGGAAATCAAGCAACAACAGATCTAGTGACCCTTCTAGGTTGCTTGTCCTCCAAAACACTGAGGATCAAGTGTCCAAACAGTGGTTTAGAGTGGGTAAGGGAACATTGGAAAGGGAATTACTGCCCTGGAACTAATGTCCGTTGCAGGATTAGGAAGTTAGTAGGGGACAGAAGGGTTAGTAACTGAGGGGGGGGATAAAATAAAGTTATTCATTTACAAACGCAGTCAGTCGCGGGTTTGATGCGAGATATTTGTCTAGGCGGAGTTTAAATGAATCAACGGTGATGCAGTCTATAACGTTTCACAGTCACACAGCTGCATGCACGACCTCCCGAAATCCATCCTTCCGAATCCTCCCTTCCCATAGCAATTCCGTCTACCTGGTAAATTTCTAATCAAATTAATTTCACCTTTTACCAACAATGAATATACAGTTAAAAATTCAGCAACATTGGTCAATGAACTCAAATAATTAAATCTTCCTCAAGACTGTGTAATGGCTAGTTTCGACGTACAGTCCCTCTTCACAAATGTCCCTCTTCAAGAAACTACAAATATTATTCTGGACAAATACCATCCTCATGAATTTTATGGACTCGATAGAAAGACTGTGAATAAGCTGTTAACATTTGCCACTTCTGATAGTGTATTCATGTTTGATAATGCTCTATACAATCAGGTAGACGGAATTGCCATGGGCTTCCCTCTGGGCCCTGTTTATGCTAATGCATTCATGTGTAAACACGAAGTTGAATGACTAGATGAGTGCCCCTTAAGTTTTAAACCTGTTTTCTATAGGCGGTTTGTAGATGATAGCTTTTTAATTTTCAGGAAGGCTGAACATGTGAATATGTTTTTAGAGTATATGAATAGACAGCATACGAATATAAAGTTCACTTCGGAAATAGAAAAAGAGGGCTGCCTACCTGTTTTGGATGTAAATGTAATGAAAACGGGTTCTGGATTAACAACTAGTGTATTTCGAAAATCTACGTTCACAAACCTTTGACTTAATTGGTTCAGATTTACACCCGTAATTTATAAAGTAAATTCAATCAAGACTCTAATTAACCGAGCTTATAGCATATGTTCCACCTACATGTTTTTACATATTGAATTTAAGACTTTGGAAAACTTCTTTGTTAAAAATAATTATACAGTTGATTTAGTCCAGAAGACCGTTAAGTCATTTTTAGCTAGTAAATATGTAACTAAAACCTGTGTTCACGAGGTCCCGAAACTTAAGAAAAATATAAAACTTCCATTCTATGGTAAATCCAGTTACGACTTTCGTAAACAGCTCCAAAAATTGCTTCATTCTAGATTCCCAGCTGTTAACTTTCGCATAATTTTCACAAATGACTTTTACATTCGCTCATTTTTTAGAATAAAGGACACTGTTCCCAATAACTTATGTTCCAATATTGTTTATGAATTTAACTGTCCCATCTGCCTTGCTGGGTATGTGGGATGTTCGTCTCGTTCATTCCGCGCTAGAATATTGGAGCATTTGGGGAAAAGTATCCGAACAGGTCAATATTTAACGAAAATGCCTTTTTCAGCAGTAAGGAATCACTCTTTCGAATTGGACCACAGATTTAATGAAACAGATTTTAAGATATTGGCTAAATTCAGAAACAAGAACGATACTTTCATTGGGGAGAAATATTTCATAGACAAACTCAAACCGAACCTAAACTCAGTGCTCAGGTAGTTGATAGCTTGGGGCTTTAGGATCCCTTGCTATATATAATGTCTATAGTAAGTTAATCTAGTTAGTTCTCCCGGAATAGTCGTAAGGTGCAGGTCGAAATGGTTTGTTGCATGTTATTTTATATTTTGTATTACATGTTCAGGTTTATGAAGTTAGGATTATGTAATATTCTTGTAAATCTTGTTATTGTTTTCAATTATTAACTTATAGTCTAGCAGTTTTAAGTAAAGTATTATGTAGAATTGTCACATTAAACTTGTTTAAATAGATCCATATATTAAATACAAAGTTTTAACAGATATCATGTTTGTTTTCTAGGATCGTTGGTGTTTCACCTGATGATGAACAGAGTTGTTCGAAATATTGTCAAAAGCTTAATTAATAAACAATGAAAATGGAGTTGATGTTTGCTCTCTTCATCTTATTTATTCTGAAGATCCGGTACCCTAGCGGCCAACCTACTACTGATATATATATATATATATATATATATATATATATATATATTATATATATGGGGTATAATATTATATCACAAATACACGTGAGCCACTAAATTAGATTGCCGTGGTGTAGTTGATTAAAGCGTCGGCTATCGTCCTGACGGTCGGCGGTTCGAACCCCACTGAGAGATTAGAAACATATATATATATATATATATATATATATATATATATATATATAAATATACATACTGTACACATACACATAATGTGGTACTGGAATTGGTGAAGTGTGTGATATGTAACTCACTAGGAAACCACAAATTACCTGTAGCGCACGTATCTCCGTTATCACAACATTTCAGGGAGGATGGAGGTATATTACAATTATGAAAGATATCGACTAGTGTTTTAGTACCCAGTAAATAGTACAATAAATGGTGTTAACATCGACCAAAACATTGGTATTTTGTTACGGGATTAAACGTCTATTTCTGTTTGTATGATTTCTCGATATCTTGTAGACAACCGAAAAACGAACTAACAGACATATGAAGATGAAAGCTGATCTGTATGCAAATGTTGTTGGTGGTGGTAATTAACACACACATAAACACTCTCTCACACGCCTCACAAACACACACATTAAGATACACACACTCTCTCACAGACACACATACACACACAGGCTACAGTTGTCGAGCACAATAATTCACTGTATTCTGGTGGCTTGGCTCAGATAGCGCGGGTTCGATCCCAGCTACCTACGGAAAGGATAGTCAAACACTTTCCTAACTGTGGAGTTTAAGTGTGAATACACAACCTTTGGGTTCCACCTGGTTCCTTGTCCACATCCTACCCCTTAGGTATAAGCTCCCGTGGCAGCCAAAGTCAACCTGTGGACTTCTTGGCATAAGTTAAGTTAAGGAATCGTGTATTTACAGACTCATTGGCTGCCGGCTCGAAATTAACTGATTATTATTATTATTTTTATTATTATTATTATTAGTAGTAGTATAATTTGTATTAGAATCATTACACACATATGCACACACACATACGTACACACACATAAAACCTGATTGTAGACTACACCCTGTTCCAAATAGGTAGGCCAAAGCTCTTGAACATTAATCTCTATAACTTACAAACGACCAGAGTAATCGAGCTAGTATATCTGCCATTTGGGAAGGGCCAGCCAGGGAATAGGTGTGGAATATGACTACCTCTTTCATCTAGCCCTTTTAGAGTTACAGAGGTTAGGGTTCAGTTTAGGAAGGACCTCTAAGAATCATTTGGGTAGATACTATCTCAATTAACCCTCGGACGTCCAAAATACCTTGCTAAAGTGAAACACATCATCTAATAATAGCCCTGATATAATTAAAGGGGGTCGCCGGCTTTTTGTTTATCTTTCTCTCCCTTTCCCTCTTTTCCTGGTGTGTATCCATTCGGCCCCATTCAGCCAACTGTTTTAAGACGTTTATCCCCATCCAGGTGTCGATTTCTTCCTGGCGAGCGATAGCGAGCCAGCATTGTATGGAGAAATCCGGCTTCTCCGGGGACATTTTTCTATCGAAAATTGTACAAATTTAACTTGCTGTTAAAACAAAAATATAAATATGCTGGCTCGCTACCGCTCGCCATGAAAATATTGACACCTGGAAGGGGTTAAACGTCTTAAAACAGTAGGCTGAATGGGGCCGAATATATACAAGCCAAAGAGAGAGGGAGAGAAAGAGAAATAAAGCGAGGTGGGCTCCCTTAAGAAACGTGTTCTCATATGGTGCTGAAAGGGATAATAGTATGCTTGCCAATATGTACGCGGTGGTCCAATTCCAGACGGGTATAATGATCGTGTCGAGTTACAACAATGTGGAAAACACCATCGATTTCAGGACATATGTATCTACATCTTGCAAGTGTATTTAATTCTAGAGAAATTCGGAAAATATTCGAAAAAATGCCTAAAATAAAAAGTGAGTAACTAATTAGTATGCGTATTTCGTCTTATTCTCATCATTATCCATATACGTTTATTTGTATTGTAACTTTAACGATACCAGTAGCTTTTACTACCTATTCTACGTTTAATGGGCTAGTATACAAAGCAATGTATAATGTTAATGTTTGTGAAGATAATGTTGGTAAAACAAAACGTCAATAAGACAGCTAGCGTTTCTAATTACTGATTACTCACACTAACACCCGACAGATACACACACGTCCAAATGAATGATTGGCTGGGGGGCAGCCAATCATGGGTTTGGATTATTCATATCCTCTGCAAGGACAGCAATGGGGGAGGGGCTTCTCCCACAGGTTAACTTGATAAGAGGTATAATTTCCTAATATGCCTCTATTGTATTTGTTTTTCATTTATTTATTTATCAACTCTGCGTAAGCAGAGTGGTATCGCCCCCCATATAGTGGTACATGCAAACCGAAATGTCTGTCTGTCCGTCTGTCTGTCCGAGAACTCCTCCTAGACCGTTTGACGGATTTTCACCAAACTTCACACGAACCTTCGGTGCGTGAATGCGACGGTAATTAATTTTTTTTTTTTTGAATTTGTGCAATAATTATGATTTTAGGTCCAACATATGGTTTCACCCCCCCCCCCCCCCACCTTCCCAAAACCACCAGCCCCCCCCCCCCCCCCAAGCCAACAGTCGTGATTGTGAAACTAGATGTGATAGTTGGTGGTGATAGTAGCAGTAATGATGATAGTAGATGATGAGGATAGTAGTAGTGATGATGTTGAAAGTATTGGTGATGTTGGTGATGGTTACTGGAGATGACGACACGAAAACAAGTCGCCCCGCATTTCCTAAGTTAAGTTAGGTTAAGTTAGTTTATATGACATTAACAGTGATGGTAGTAACAGTGAGGATGATGGTGATGGTGAGAGTAGTAGTAGTGATGATAGTAGTAGTGATGATGGTGGTAATATTAGTGATGATGGTAATAGTAGTGATGATGGTGATAATTGTAGTGATGATGATAGTAGTGATGATGGTGGTAATATTAGTGATGATGGTAACCCTTCGCAGAGGGGTTTTGATTTTGGGCGAAACGGCACGTCTACTTTATTAATTTATTTGGTATTTCTAGTTTTCTCCCAAGACCTTCATCAAGCTTTACAATATGCCCCCAAGACCCCCCCCCCCCCTCTCTCTTTTGAGATGAATTTGAAGACAAGACAAAAATGGTAGAAAAGTGACCCGGCTGAAGGCCGGTTCCTCCTAAATTACAGGCTTGCTATCAAGAAGAAAATCGACTCTTAAATGGCACAAACAAAAGGTCTTAAAATTGCCAAACTAATGTGGCTAAGCATGAGGGGGAAGGCTGCTCATAAAAACCAAAGCTCCCCTTAACCTAGCAGTGAACATGAACCTGGAGTTATTGGGTATTTATAACATCCCACTTGGAGAGGTGAACTGTGGCAATCTGGATAGTATACGGTAGCCCCAGTGAACCAGGCTGGGTAACTCACCCACCACAGGCTCTCAAGGACAAATACACAGAAATGAGCATCGAGGTATAGCGCAGTCTAGTGTAAGTCTACTAGCTTAACCTATCAATATGGGCTTCGACAGTTGCGGATATTGTATCAGATTCATGTGATTGTTGGCTACACAAGAGGCATAACTGTGCATCAAGACCATCCAAAGTATTTACCAGGTCCTTTGAGGCTTTTTTAGCTGGACAGGAAATGAGGGTAAACCTGGTAAGAATGTTCTGGATTACCTTAATATGCACATGTGCCTCGATTGTACCCATCAACCACATAAGAGCAATAATAAATACATACATAAATAAATAAATAAATAGATGAATAAATTGATAAATACATATATATAATTATATATATATAATGTTTGGTAGTGTGGATGTCTCTATCAGTATAAAAAGTGTTTCTCCAAAAGTTGTATCCATGTCCATTGAGTAATTTAAGTGTTCAACTGTAAAACCTGGAACTCACAATAAGTAGGCTACTGTGCACGTAAACTGACTAATTAAACTACATTCACTTGTAACTTTGCGTTCCTATATATTCCATTTTTGTTATAATACAAAATCCTATATTAAGTATAAACTTTAGACTATCACTTGCAAACTTTAAATGTAGGAAAGTGTGGGAGTGCGGGTCAATGGAGAGCAGCACGCCAGCCACTTGGGATAGTTGACTGTATTCATCACTTTCTGTCATCACTATCCTACACTCATAACTATACTACATTATTCATCATTATTATCATCCCCTACTACACTCATAACTATACTACATTATTCATCATTATTATCATCCCCTACTACACTCATAACTATACTACATTATTCATCATTATTATCATCCCCTACTACACTCATAACTATACTACATAATATTTATCACTATTATCATCACAGTCATCACCATCCACTACACTCATCACCACTATACTAAATCAGTCATCACTATTATCAGAACAGTTAGAACCATCCACTATTTTACTCATCACTATAGTACATCAATCATCACTATTATCACCAGTCATCAACATCCACTACACTCATAGCTATATTACATCACAGTCATCACTAATATCATCACAGTCATCACTATCCACTACACTCATCACTGTGCACCACTATTATCATCAGTTATCACCACCCAATACAGTGACTACACTCATCACTATTATCATCAATCATCACCTTTTACTATTCAATACTATTCAATAAAAGTAAAGTAATGGTGTGTAATAGAGGTGATCGTAGGGTGAATCTAGATGTGAGGCTGGATGGGGAAATATTGAAACAAGTAGCATGTTTTAAATATCTAGGAGGAACAATAAGCAGGAGTGGAGGTATGGAAATAGAGGTAAAACAGAGAGTGTGTGAAGGAAGGAAGGTTTTCGGAGCAATGGGAAGTATGTGGAAAACGAGAAATCTCGGAATGAAAGTAAAAAGTGCACTGTATCAAGGAATTGTGGTGCCAACAGTGATGTATGGGGCTGAGACATGGGCTCTGAAGAAAAAGGAGAGAAGAAAGCTGGATGGATATATGTGTAGGTGTTATATTATCGTTGGAATGGCTGTGGATGTGTGTGTAGTCTGTATTTTTAGCCAATTGGCGACATCGGAAACGAAGGCTTAGGGTGAATCTGTATGGTACCATCTCACTATAGACGGTACCGTCTCGCCCGAAGGCTTAGGTAGCCATCAGCTTAGGTGAACCATATGATACCCATCTCGCCTTGTACCATTTTTGCCAACCCCAGATGGGACGTCACAACGTCGTCCACTTATTCCAGGTACCTATTTACAGCTAGGTGAACTGAGGCTAACACATGAAAGGAGACAAGCCCAATTTGTCTCCGCCCGGCCGGGGGATTGAACCCCCGACCCCTCGTGTGTGAGACGAGAGCGCTACCTACTAGGCTACGGGCTGTGTGTTGGAGATGAGCTGCTTGAAGAGTATGTGTGGAGTTACTCGTAGAGACGGATTGAGGAATGAAGAGATACGTAGGAGAGTGGGGCAACAGGAACATTTGTCAGCCAGAGTGGACAGAAGGGTGCTGAGATGGTATGGTCATGTTCAACGAATGGGAGATGAAAGGCTTACAAAGAGAATATGTGAGTCAGATACAAGGGGAGATAGAAGGGCAGGAAGACCCCCATTGAGATGGAGAGACTGTGTAGGACAAGCTTTGGATGATAGAGGAATGACTATAGATCAGGCAAAGGAAGTGGTAATAAACAGGAATAAATGGAGAATGCTTGTGAATAGTTGAGTGAACACTTGGTCATTTGGGGGAAGGGGTCGGGCGCAAGTTGGACTAGATAATAGTCCATCAGGCGCCTGGCCCGGGGAGACGATTAATATGAAGGGTGCGCTTGGAAGTGTGGTGGGCGGACTTGTGGCTTTGGCTCCGCTGCATGTCTGCCTGCCGAGATCGGAGCCTCTCCGGGTGGTCGGGGGCCGGGGGAGTGCTGGAGCGACCTTGGTGACCCTGGTCTCTGGGTCTTCTCTTGGATGACCTAGATGTGTGTGAATTTTGTGTTTTGTCTGTGTTTGTTCGTTGTTCTGTCTTGTGTTTTGTGTTTTCCCTGTTGTTGCTCTGTCTTGAGTCGGCCACGCCCAAGAAAATAAAAACAAAAAAATAATAAAATAGAGTAAAATAGAAAATGAAAATAAAAATAGGAAAAGTGGGGATTGGGCCTGAGCATATAATATCACCTTTTACTATTCTACTCATCACTATACTACATCAACCATCACTATTATCATCACAATCATCATCAGTCATCACCATCCACTACACTCTTTACCACTATACTACATCACAGTCATCACTGTGATGGCGAACGTGACTTCGATTTTTAAATCTGGAGACAGAACTCTCCCAGTTAACTATTGGGCGGGTGCCCAACCCCGAAAAGGGTTGAAATAGGGGAGCTATCCCCCCGCCAAAGGCGGCTTTCTAGGGCCTTTCCTAGCTGATGCTGAAAGGATTGGGTTCTAGTCATGTGGTGATGGGCTGGTCTATCAGAGTGAGAGCTGAGCAATCTCTGCCATACCCATACTCTGACTGTTCCTTTAACTTATATATTTTCTAGATCTCAAGTGACGGCGTCTCTAACGTGGATTGACCTCCCAATCTACCAAGATTGGAAGCCAAAGCGTCACATTTTTCCCTTGCCCCTCAACTTTCTCTTCATAATTGCTGAGGGGCACAGGGCCCTGGGTGGGGCTTTGGTTTCCCGGGCGTTTCCGCACCCTCCTCAGCTCCCCGCCATGGAGTGGCTTCGGTCACCCAGGCTTTATTGTGGTCGGCGGGGAGGGTTCTGTGGGGGCACTCGGTTATGGCCTTGGAATTGCTCGGGGCCTTGGGGCTGTTCGGCTAGGCAGCTTGGGGAACAACAACAACAACAACAACTATTACTTACTTACTTGTGTTACTTGTGTGGAGTTCGCCACACTTCTAGCGGCACCGAGGAGCGAGCCGCCCCTCGTTTTAGGTGGTGATTTGGTGCAGCAGACTGTTCGAAGGGGCAGCACGCTCTCCTGCAAAGATGGGCTCATCTGGCACTTTTTGCAGTTCGACATCGAGGGTTCTCTCTAAGTTGTCTGACGAGACGTCCCTCATGTCTCTTACCCGCTGTGGGAGTTTTTTGAAGAGACGTGGGCCTCTGTGTGATAACCAGCCCTCTCGCAGAGAGCCCATAGCACCCGTTATTCATCCGGGGGATATCGCATTCCCAGCCTCTCCTATCACTGAATTTCATGACTATCGGGGTATGTAGGTTTGGTACTAAACCCTCTGCGATTTTCCACGTGTATATTATTAGGTAACGTTCTCTTCTAAGCTCCAGCGAGTACAGTTTAAGTGCTCGCAAACGCTCCCAACAGTGTAGCTGTTTTAGCGAACTTGTATGCGAAGTTAAATTTCTTTGTACACTCTCTAAGTCATTTATTTCACATGCTTTGTATGGGGATGTTAATACGCTACAGTATTCAAGCCGCGGTAGCACTAGAGATTTGAAGAGCGTTATCATGGGTAATTCACCGCGTTTTTTAAATGTATGCAGAATCCAACCCGTTAGACGTTTCACAGTCACAACTTTGACCTGGTTATGTTCTTTGAAAACCATATTTTCAGACGACCTTAATACCCCAAGGTCTTTCACACTGTCTTTCCGTTCTATTATGTGGTTAGATTCTGTTAGGTAGTTTGTATTTTCTTTAACAACATTATTATCTCCGTACCGTATTAATTGGAATTTTTCTTCATTGAATTGCATGTTGTTTTCTCTGGTCCACTGGAACACTACATTTATGTCTTCCTGCAGCCGGCCCATGTCCTCTTGTGTGTTTACTATCTTGCTTTGTTGTGTGTCATCTGCAAAAGACATCACTGTACTGTGTCTTGTGTTGGTATCTATGTCGCTAATTAGTATGAGGAACAGAAGGGGCGCTAGCACTGTTCCTTGAGGCACTGAGCTTTTGACATCCGAAGGCTCAGATGTGACTTGGTTTACTGCTACCGATTGTTTCTGGTTTATGAGGAAATTGTATATCCATCGTCCGATTTTCCCTGTTATACCTTTTGCTTTTAGTTTGTGGGCTATTATACCATGGTCACATTTATCAAATGCCTTAGCAAAATAGGTGTAAATGACATCCTCATTTTTCTTTTCTCCTAGCGCTTTAAGAATTTTGTCATAATGTTCCAAAAGTTGTGAGAGACATGATCTTCCCGCTCTGAGCCCATTCTGACCGGTGTTGTGTAGTTCATTTAACTCAATGAATGCTAAGATTTTGCTTCGCAGTATTCGCTCGAAAACTTTAATGATGTGAGAGGTTAGAGCTACCGGGCGGTAGTTTTTTTTATAGTGCTTTACTCCCTCCTTTATGCAGTGGGTCAATTATTGCATTTTTCAAGCTATCTGGTATTTCACCATTGTCAAGACTCCACATCATAGCCAGGGGTTTTGAGAGATTTTCCTTACATTTCTTCATTAGGATCGAATTCCATGAGTCTGGGCCTGGTGCCGAGTGGGATGGCATGTTGGAAATGGCCTTTTCTATGTCTTTTGGACCGAAATCAATATCCAGCATTTGGGGGGTTTCCGTGGGGGAGGTTTCCATAAAAAATATATTTTGGTCTCTGATGGCTATTGTTCCATCAGGCTCACTGAAGGCCATTTCATACTGCCTGCGTAAGAGTTCACTCTGTAGGCCTGTTCCTAGTTCAGTTTCTTACAAAATTTTAGAGCACATCCTCCATAGACATATAATGGACCATTTTAGCAACCAAAATATACTGACTGACTCACAGCACGGCTTTCGGCCCAAAGGCTCGTGCGAGATGCAATTGCAATTACTTGTAACGACTCATGACATATCCCAGTCCCTAAATGACCCTAAAATTAAACAAGTTGACACCATAGTTCTTGACTTCCCCAAAGCCTTTGACAGAGTCCCCCACTGTAGACTGTTAGCTAAGCTGGATTACTATGGAATCCGAGGACCACTTATTCACTGGATTAAGATTTCCTAACCAATCGAGAACAGCGCGTTGTTCTTGATGGCTCCCACTCATCTTCTGTTCCTGTAACTTCGGGGGTACCCCAAGGCACCGTCCTTGGTCCCCTTCTCTTTCTATCATACATCAATGACCTTCCATCATCTTTAACTTCTACTACTAGACTTTTTGCAGACAATATAGTTTAGTATACCGACCAATACTTGATAGGGACGATTGCCTTCAACTTCAAGACTACTTGACTGCCACCAGACAAATGCTACCACATATGTTTTACCTGCTCCAAGAAACCTGTCACCTTTGCCTATAAACTCCATTATACCAACCTTGATACCATATATTCACATAAGTATTTGGAAGTCCACCTCTCAGCAGACATGAGGTAGAACACACATGTGAGTAGCGGCAGGGCAAAAGTCAACAAAGCCCTGGGGTTCCTGTGCAGGAAACTAAGGAGGTGCAATGCAGACATAAAAATATTAGCTTTTAAAACACTAGTTCAACCACACATTGAATACTGCGACAACGTCTAGAATCCACAATCACAACAACACAAATAAATTAGAAGCCATACAAAACAAAGCGGCAAGATGGATCAGACGTGATTACAGACACTACATCGGTCACTTTGCTTAAACAAGACATTAAATTATACACACTTGCAACAAGAAGACAAATACACAGACAACAAATGCTATACGAAATCACAAACAACCTAGTAGACATAGACAAAGACACATATTTACAACCTACAAATATACAATCCACAAGAGGCAGCCACAATCGAAAATACTACACATACCAAGCAAGCACCGACGTATTTGGGTGCTAATTTTTTCCCCGCAGAATCCAAGAGTGGATTTACCTTCCATCTCATATAGTTAACAGTCCCACTCTTGATAGTTTTAAAGCTATGATCATCAAATATTTGTCTCCTAATCATCATCCTCATCCTTCCCATTAGTCCCATAACTCCCCACAAAACCCCCGCATATCATACTGCCCGTGTGCAGCCCTCTGTGGGTACCCAAGCTAAAGTTAAACTATTATCATCACAGTCATTACCCGCTACTACACTCATAACTATACTACATCACAGTCATCACTATTATCACATTAACCATCACCATCCACTACACTCTTCACCAATATACTACATCAGTCATCATTATTATCACCACAGTCATCACCATCCACTACACTCTTCACCACTATACTACACAGTCATCACTATTATCATCACCATCCACTTCACTCATCACTATACTACATCACAGTCATCACTATTATCACCACAGTCATCACCATCCACTACAGTCATCACTATACTACATCACAGTCATCACTATTATCACCACAGTCATCACCATCCACTACACTCTTCACTATACTACATCACAGTCATCACTATTATCATCACCATCCACTTCACTCATCACTATACTACATCACAGTCATCACTATTATCACCACAGTCATCACCATCCACTAGTCATCACTATACTACATCACAGTCATCACTATTATCACCACAGTCATCACCATCCACTACACTCTTCACTGTACTACATCACAGTCATCACTATTTCCCACACTGTGCATCACCCGTCAATAACCTTCACCAATAACACAAAAATCATCAACAGCAGAGGGTCAATCTGGGACAATTTGTTCATTTATCGGTAGAAAAGTGTCCAGATCGAAGGCTCGTACCTCCAATATTACAGGCTCGCTATCACTCGCCAGGATCGACAGGAAAAAATCGACACCGAAATGCCACGAAAGATCTAAATATTTAAAAAAAAAATGGAGCGAAAAGTCTTAAAATCGCTAAACTAATGGGCTGAACGTTTTAAAATCGTCAAACTAATGGGCTGAACGTCTTAATCTGGTGATGGGCTGGTCTATCAGAGTGAGAACTGAGCGATCCTTTTACTTATATATTTTCTAGATCTCAAGTGACGGCGTCCCTTCCGTGGATTGACCTCCCAATCTACCAAGATTTTTTTTTTGTTTTTTTTTTTTCTATGTGATTGAGGGAGGCAAAAGGCATAACTGCCTATAGCGAGTGCCTCCCCCATAGTTGAAAGAGTGACAGGGCCAAAATCAAGGGACGTTCGAGCCAAAATGCCTGGACACACGGAGTTTGAAACAATTTAAGTCATAGGAAGAGGGAAAGACTGATTCTGGGAGAGAGTTCCAGAGCTCAGATGTTGAGTAGAAGAAAGTTTGAGTGTAACGTTTCACTCTTGGGTTGGAGAGTTCTTTGTCTAGGAGAGCGGTGTGAGAGGAACCTCCCCATACATGTGAACAATACTCAATACAAGGCCGCACTTGGGTTTTGGAAGCATTAAAGTTAACAAGGTTTTCTCTGCCCCAATTGGAAATAGTATTTAGATCAGAATTTAAGAGTTCTATGGCTTCATTACGTTTGTCGTTGAGGGATTGCTGGCTGGGGCGTTCTGAAAAACTAATGGAGTTGAAGGTTGAGTCGTCTGCGTATGAATGGATGGGAATTAAGGTACAGTTAAGGAGATCATTTATAAAAATTAGAAAGAGAATAGGAGATAGGACAGAGCCCTGAGGAACACCAGAGTTTATATGATGGCCGTCCACAACCGCAGCTATGGAACGGCCGGAAAGGAAATTAGAGACAAAGGCACAGATGGAGGGATAGAAACCGAAGGAGGGTAGTTTAGAAATTAAAGATTTATGCCAGACTCTATCGAAGGCTTTCGATATGTCTAGTGCAATAGAAAAAGTCTCACCGAAGTCCCGAAAGGAGGATGACCAAGAGTTAGTAAGATATGAAAGAAGATCACCAGTAGAGCGACCCTTAAGGAAGCCATACTGGCGATCTGAGAGCAGATTATGAGAAGAGAAATGCTTAAGAAATTTGGAAGCAAGAATAGTTTCAAAAACTTTAGAAAGACAAGAGATAAGAGCACAGAAACATATGAATAAAGATCGACAGTATAAGGTGAACGTTGAAATCACCTAAGATGGAGATTTCTGAGAAAGGAGAAATGGATAGAATGTGTTCCACTGTAGAGTTTAGATAGTCAAAGAATTTGAGAATGGTAGAGTTAGGGGATAATATACGTGAAATATTAGTAAGAGAATGACAGGAAAGTTTGAGCCATAAAGTTTGAGATTCAGAGGAGTCGAAATCGGGAACACGAGAGCAAGTGAGTTTGTTGTGCACATATGCACAACATCCGCCTTTGGCTTTGAAACTAGGATAGAGAAAGTAGGAGGATACAGAGAAGGGGTTGCTGGATGTTGCTACAGACACCTGGGTTTCAGTGAGGAAGAGAAGATCAGGTTTGTAGGAGGAGAGATGGTGCTCAACAGAGTGAAAGTTAGAGGAAAGTCCGCGAATGTTGCAGAAATTAATAGAAAGAGTAACAGGCCGAGGTCCAGGTAATTGTGGGGTCGTCAGGGGATGGTCGGTCGGGTGAGGGGGCATTTATGGTCCCCCCCCCTGGGGACTTCGAGGCTGGGCTAAAATTCATCATTTTGTGTTTTTTTAATTTTGGTGTGGAGGAATGAAGTGTGGTGTGCATGTTTAGTGTAGTGAAGTGGATAGGAGGAGGAGGTGTTTGTGAGAGCTAGCTGGATTGCTCTCAGTGTAAATGAGGCACAAAGAAAATCAGTAAGAGAGGCCAAGCAAATGAAACAGGAGTTCCAGCGACTCTTTATCACATGCCTATAACCTCACCTGGGTCTAGCCCTGATCGATTGGTGCCTACAATCTCCCCACTATTGGAAGCCAAAGCGTCACATTTTTCCTTTGCCCCTCAACTTTCTCTTCATAATTGCTGAGGGGCACAGGGCCCTGGGTGGGGCTTTGGTTTCCCGGGCGTTTCCGCATCCTCCTCAGCTCCCCGCCATGGAGTGGCTTCGGTCACCCAGGCTTTATTGTGGTCGGCGGGGAGGGTTCTGTGGGGGCGCTCGGTTATGGCTTTGGCCTTGCTCGGGGCCTTGGGGCTGTTCGGCCAGGCAGCTTGGGGAACAGCAACAACAACAACAACAACAACGTCTTAAAATCTTAAAACTAAAGGGGCTAAGAATGAGGGAGAAGGGGGCCAGACAAAATCAACCATCTCCCCTTAAGATTGGAATGAATATGAGAATGAATACAGGATAATTATTGTGTTCCTTCCAACAACCAACAATACTCCTAAAATCGATTAATGAAATTTACAAACACATGTGGCAGTCCGTGGACTCGAACCCAGGATGCTCACACCGAAAATCAACACCTTATACATCGCACCACGAAGACAGTTAAAGGTTGGTGGACACTGCCTACGATTTATTATGCAACTTCGAATCCTGCATATCAATCTAAGCATGTACACACATCCCAACTGCAACTCATATACGTGAAATTTCATTGTTTAGGCCATGTCAACACCTCTCCGTCTTTCATCACACGTTACCACTTCCTAACATCACACTAATCACCACTCACTACTATTACCCACTCCTCTTCATCACGCTCACCATTCTTCTGTTTGCCACACATCTCCATCTTTCACCACTCCACACCACACTAATTCTCACCACTCTACATCGCTAACAACTTCTCATCACCCTCACCACTCTCCTGTTCACCACTCCTCTCCATATTTCACCACTCAACACCACTCACTAAAATATTACTCACCACTCCACATCACCCTCACCACTCCTCTCCATATTTCACCACTCTACACCACTCACTACTATATTACTCACCACTCCTCATCACCCTCACCACTCTCCTCCTAACCACAACCCCCCCTCACCACACCAAAACTAGCATCACCAAATTAAGGTTGTTTTCCCAAAGTCTGAATGGGGTCAGTTTTTGGTATTCCCCCCAGCTCTCCCCTCACACACACGGACCTCTACTCAAAATGTAATTAGTCTCTCTCCAGATTTATTTTTCTAGGCTAATTATGACTGCAACTGTATTTACTCAATAACACACATCCACACATGTTATACAGTAACTCACACACCACACAGAGGCCCACTTAACCTGCTGCGTAAGCTGATCATACACAGACACACTCACACTTACTCTCTCTAATTATCTATCCATCTATCTCTCTATGTATCTATCTATCTCTATATATTTAACTTTCTATTTACCTCTATCTCTCACACACAACTCCATTTATCAAACTGTATCACACACACACACACACACACCACGCACGCACGCACACGCACACACACACACTAACATTCTCTTAAGATTAAGTGAAAAACCGTCGTGGCATGCATAACGATCCCGACTTGTTTTATTTATTATTTTTCTATATGAGTGAGGGAGACAAAGGGCAGAACTGCAATTGTAGCGAGTGCTTCCCCCAGAGTTGAAAAAGTGACAGGGCCAAAATCAAGGGACGTTCGAGCCAAAATGCCTGGACACACAGAGTTTGAAGCAATTTAAGTCATAGTCAAAAGGAAAGACTGATTCTGGGAGAGAGTTCCAGATCTCAGCTGTTGAATAGAAGAAAGACTGAGAGTAACGTTTCACTCTTGGGTTGGAGAGTTGCACAGAGTAGGCTGGAATTGTGTTGCAAGACGGGTACCACGTACCCTACATAGATGAGGTGGTGTACACTGGGAGAGCTCTGAGAACCACTGATATTATAGTAGCGATAGAATAGCGAGAGAGATGCAATATTGCAGCGGAGAGAGAGAGATTGCAGAGAGTTGGTGAGTGGACGGGAGTTAATGATACGAAAGGCTTTCCTTTCTACTTTGTCTAGGAGTGCAGTGTGAGAGGATAAACCGCACACATGTGAACAATACTCAATACAAGGACGCACTGTTCCCCTGTACAGAGCAAGAAGCTGTGCAGGGGTAAAAAAAAACTTGAGGCGATTGAGCACACCCAGCTTCTGGGAGGCTGCCTTAGCAAGACTGGTAATATGGTCCTTCCAAGTGAGAGCAGAAGAAAAAGAGACACCAAGAATATTGAGAGAAGATGAAGGACTGATTTATTTTTATTTTTGTATTGTTGAAAGATAAGGGATGGGTGTTCATAATAAGGAGGAAGCATTCAAACGGTACCGTCGCCTTCAAACTCAAGAATCCTGAACTTTATATGTATCTCTCCGGAATCAAATCTGTTCTTCGACTCTCCAAAAACTCTTTCATCAATAACAAATGCTCTGAACTTTCCAACTCTAGCTCTTCCCAAGCTTTTTGGCATATTGCCAAAAATGTGTCCAACAATTTCACTTCTTCATCTTTTCCTCCCCTCTTCCACTCTAACCGTACCACCGTCATCTCTTCCTCTGACAAAGCTGAACTCTTTGCTTAAACTTTCGCTAAAAATTCCACCTTGGATGATTCTGGTGTTATTCCTCCCTCTCCACCCCCCTCTCACTTACTTACTTAATATAATCTCTTCTAAAGACGTATTCTCGGCCCTCTCTGGACTTATTAATAAGAAGGCGTACAGACTGGATGGTGTTCATCCTGCTGTACTCAAAAACTGTTCTTCCGTGCTGACTCCCTGCCTAAGCAAACTCTTTCGGCTCTGTCTATCCTCTAATGTCTTTCCTTCATGTTGGAAGTTTGCTCTTATTCAACATATCCCAAAGAAGGGTGACCGCTCTCAGCCCTCCAACTATCGTCCAATTGCTCTCATTTCTTGCATTTCTAAAGTTTTTGAAACTATTCTTGCCTCAAAATTTCTTAAGCATTCATCTTCCCATAATCTACTTTCAGATCGCCAGTACGGTTTCCTTAAGGGCCGCTCTACTGGTGATCTTCTTTCATATCTTACTAACTTTTGGTCATCCTCCTTTCGGGACTTCGGAGAGACTTTTTCTATTGCTCTAGACATATCGAAAGCCTTCGATAAAGTCTGGCACAAATCTTTAATCTCCAAACTACCCTCCTTCGGTTTCTATCCCTCTATCTGTGCCTTTGTCTCTAATTTCCTCAGACCGCTCCATAGCTGCAGTTGTGGACGGCCATCGTTCACTTCCTCAACCTATCAATTTCGGTGTTCCTCAGGGTTCTGTCCTGTCTCCAATTATCTTTCTATTATTTATCGATGATCTTCTCAACTGTTCCTGCAGTCCCATCCATTCATACGCAGACGACTCTACCTTACACTACTCAATTAGTTTTCCAGAACGCCCCAGCCAGCAGTCCCTCAAATAGCACCGAATCATCCAAGGTGGAGTTTCTAGCAAAAGTTTGAGCATAGAATTCAGCTATGTCAGAGGAAGAAGTGATGGTTGTGACATCAGAGTGGAAAAGGAAAGGGAAAGACTAGGGAGAAAAATTGTTAGAAAGGTTTTTGGCTAGATGCCAGAAAGCTTGGGAAGAGCTAGAATTGGATAGTTCAGTGCATTTGTTATTGATGAAAGAGTGCTTGGCAAGACGAAGAACAGATTTGGCTTGATTCCAGGCAGAAACATAGGAAGAATGAGATTCTTGAGTTTTAAGGCGTTGGTACCGCTTGAATGCTTCCTCCTTATTGCAGACAGCAGTAGAACAAGCGTGAGTAAACCAAGATTTTTTTGCATTAGACTGAGAGAAAGAAAATGGAAAGTATGCATCCATGCCCGAGAGGATTATTGCGGTAATGCATTCAGCACTTTCCGAGGGTCATCGGCCACGGAAGCAAATGTCATTCCATGGGAGATCAAAGAAGTACTGCCGAAAAGCCTCCCAGTCGGCAGCGCCAAAGTGCCACAAGCGCCGCCAGTTGGGAGGATCGGGTGGCCGTATTGGAGAGATAGGACAGGTGACAGATATTAGTTTATGGTCGGAGGAGCCCAAAGGAGAGAAAAGACTGACAGTATAAGAAGAAGGGTTAGAACTTAGAAACAAGTCAAGAATGTTGGGCCGATCTCCGAAGCGATCTAGGATACGGGTTGGTTGCTGAACCAACATCTCTAGGTCATTTAGGATAGAAAAGATGTAGGCTTGTTCACTAGGTTGGTTAGAAGTATGAGAGGAGAGCCATTGGCGGTAGTGAACGTTGAAATCTCCTAAGATGGAGATTTCTGCGAAAGGAGAGATGGATAGAATGTGTTCCACTTTAGAAGTTAGATAGTCAAAGAATGTTGGATGGTCATTAGAAATAGGGGAGAGATAAACAGCGCAGAAATATTTAGTTTGAGAGTGACAAGAAAGCTTTAGCCAGAGAGTTGAGAATTCAGAAGAGTCATAGTTGGGAACAAAATTGCTGTTAATTTTGGTTCTTTATATCATGTATTTCTCTTCATACAAGGTGCATATACAGTACATGAACTATAAAACAGCCGTGGAGCAAAACTAAATAGTATGTTAGTATGGTAAAACAATAATTGATATTTACTAGCATCACCAATATTAATCTATAATTCAGTAGTTTAATACCAGCTAATGAAGAGTTTGACTGTGTAGAGACTGGAAATTTGATATATACATTTTATATATTTATTTATTTCTAAATTTATCTAAATATCTTTATTAGTACATTGAATATAAAGGAATACAAACGCAGCATTGGAAAATAAAAATAACAGGTGATTATGCTAGAAAGCTGTGCAATTTGGATGAGTCAAACGATTATTGTGTATGGTATGGTACTGAAGGAACACAAAATATAATACTGCACTACCTTCCATGCGCTGATTATTGTGTACGGTATGGTACTGAAGGAACACAAAATATAATACTGCACTACCTTCCATGCGCTGATTATTGTGTACGGTATGGTACTGAAGGAACACAAAATATAATACTGCACTACCTTCCATGCGCTGATTCAACCTAGGAGACAAATATAGAGATTGTTGAAAAACATGTAATATTTGCATGCAATATATGAGATTGAGATTCAGATTGTGTTTACTTACTACACATACAATCAATATGATTTATTCATGTATGTAAACTGCTTATCAACTAAGCGTAAGCAGAGTGGCACCCCCCCCCCACCACCACCACCAGTATAGTGGTACAATGCCAGCCGAAATGTCTGTCTGTCTGTCCGGAAACTCCTTCTAGACCGTTCAACGGATTTTCATCAAACTTCACACAAACATTTGTTGAGTGAATGTGACGGTCAGTCAAACAAACAAAATTGAATTTGTGCAATAGTTATGGTTTTCGGTCAAAATATTTGGTTTTACCCCCCCCCCCCCTTAGACCCCCCCAATAGTTCCCCCCCGCCCCCCCCCCCCTATCCTGACCCCCCTGTAGGATCCCCCCCTTTCAGATTCTTCTGTAGCAGCAATGACGAAAACAACTCGCACCGCGTTTGTTAGGTGATGATGGTTGCAGTTGTAGTGATAATGATAACAGTAGTGATGATGGTGACAGTATTAGTGATGATGGTGAGTAGTAGTGATGATGGTGAAAATTGTAGTGATGATTATAATAGTAGTAGTGCTGATGATACTGATGGTGATAGTGACTAGTAGTGATGATGGTGACTAGTAGCAATGACGATGGCGTTCTGTGTGTGTTTGTGCCCCGGGACACACACATGACGTTCCGAATACAACTCGCCCCGCATTTGTTAGGTTAAGTTAGTTTAGTTGACATTAGAAGTGATGGTAATAATAGTGGGGATGATGGTGATAATAGTGATGATGGTGATAATAGTAGTGATAATGATAACAGCAGTGATGATGATTGTGGGGGATATTATGGCCAAAGGTTATCTCTTACCACACCAATCGAAATATAAAATTAATCAACATAAATAAAAATAAAGTCTGAGATCGCCTACCTTATGGTATGAAATATGGTAGCCTATCTCTCAGGATGCCCTAACTAAACATTGTATAAATGGCCATATATATCAATGACTTAGCTATAACTAGGGTCCTGGTTTAGTTCAGAGGATTCCGGCTTCGGTAGATAAGGGTTATAGGTCAGGACTCCGGGCCGGGCGTGGGAATTGTGGTGGAGGATATCACGGGACACTTCTCTACCGTTCAGATGTTTACTAGCGTCTGATCGGAACTTCAATTTCCGACTCTTAAATAAACTATATATTAATTCGTTACCAAGGGTTCATTCCCTCTTCACGAAATCATATAAATAATTATCAGCATTTAAATTATATAATTATAAAGGTGAACATCGTTTCACAACGATTTAGTGAACATAATATCAAGATATTAACGACCCTAAAGCAAACGGTGGATCGCGTATGTGGTCGCGGGAATATTTAAACTGATCCTCTTTACAGTTCTTCTAAACTTATTTCTACAAGGTTTTATAACTAAATTGACTTGATCAAGGTAATCTTATACAGTACTAAATTACCTAACATTAATTAATCTCTACAATATATACAATCACCGGGTTCTGGTAGGAAATTGTTCACTCTAGTGAGGTTACCCTATCGGAAGGTTGTTGCCAACATTCCTCAGATACCGGTGTAGTAAATTTATTTCTCACAGATTGGGGCCCGGCGAAGTATGATGTGTCGCATCATGTTATATCACCTGCAGCTAACAAATCACGCCAATTTCTTCTAGACCCCGCAGCAGCTGCTCGTGGTGGTCTTGGGCTCCCTATTACTATGGGTTGCTGTTCTTCCGGTGGGATGACGAGTTCCATAGGTATGAGACGATCTACAGTTCGGAGAGTGGTTTGTCCTCGAGATACAACCTTAACGGTTCTGATAACTCCTTCGGAATCAGGATAGACTTCTTGGATCCTTGCTAAGGGCCATTTAGAGTGAGGTTGGTCCATTTTCAACAAGACTATGTCTCCCACTATCGGTTTGTGACGGTTACTAGCAGAATTCGCACCATAATACCTCTCCCGTAAGCTCAAGATATACTCAGATGCCCAATGTTTGTTCCAGGCGTCCAGTATTTTGCAGAGTTTATGGTAGCTTCGTCGCAAGTGTGCATCTGCTTCATTAACGGAGGGATCCACTAATTCCTCGGTCACGTCCAAACGGGGGACTGGGTCCAATCGTCTACCATATAATAAATGAGCCGGTGTTAAGGCCTCAATTTCCAGATTGGAGTCATCTTGATACGTTAGTGGTCGATTATTTACTCTGGTTTCTATTTCGGTGACAACAGTTCTTAACTCATCCAAGGTGACCTTGGACTTGTGAAGAACCCTTTTCAGGCACGATTTTACAATACCTATCATTCTCTCTGTAAATCCATTTTGCCAAGGGGCTCTGGGAGTTGTGAATGACCAATAACAATTTCTAGAATCTAGCATTTGCTGTACTGCGTTGCTCTTTAATAGTTCAGAAACCAACGGGGATGCGCCCACAAAATTTGTCCCATTGTCACTAATCAAACGTCTGGGACAACTTCGCCGAGCGGCAAATCTTCTAAATAAATTAATAAAGGTTTCCGAGCTAATGTCCTCCGCTATTTCCAAATGGATAGCCCGAGTGCTGGTACAGGTGAATAGACATATGTAAACCTTCTTGGGTGGACCATCATCTCCTGTGAGTGTGATGGCACCAGTATAATCTATACCTGTTACCTCAAACGGTGTCCTTTGGTGAATGCGGTCTGGCGGAAGAGCTGGTGGTCCAGGGTAAGGAATAGCGATAGCTGTATACTTCTTGCAAATAATGCAATTCTTGATACAGCGTTTAACAGCTTGTCGTCCCTGGGGTATCCAATATGTTTGTCGCATATAGGCTAGAGTGTCTGCTACCCCACCGTGTTTAGTGGTTTCATGCGCTTTTAAAACCATCAATTTGGTGAGGTCGCAATCCTTGGGCAATAGGATTGGATGCCGAGTTTTGAGGGGTAGATCAGCTTTACCAATACGACCTCGACAACATATTAATTCTTGATTGTCTAGATACAGCCCAAGGTCCTTCATTCTTTTGGTTGGCTTGGGATTGGGTTTACGTAGCTGTGTTAATTCCTCATCATACTTTTCAGCTTGTATCCTTCTGATCCAGTAGGTAAGTGGGTCTAATTCATCCATCTTTACCTTCTTGCTCAGGAACTTAAACACAAATTTAGTTACAGTTAATAGTTTGTCCAAATTGGAGAACTTGGTGATGTCAATCACTGAAGGCTCTGGGATAATTATTGGGTCCATATGAACTTTATCATCATTAACCTCCTGGTATGATTTTTGTTCTGGCCAATCACTCTGACGTAGCCAAACCGGACCCTGAAACCACAGAGTTTCGTTAATCAGTTTCTTGACACCAACACCTCGGCTCACCAAGTCAGCCGGATTATCCTTGGACTTAACATGCATGAATGTATAGTTCATTTGCAGTTCCTTTATTTTGTGTACTCTGTTACGCACATAAACTATGTGACTATCATCCTTAGCTATCCAGAGCAAACATATCTCACTATCTGTCCATATATATGTCTCACCTAAAAAGGGAAACATACCATTCAAATAAGTAGCTAACCTAGTTCCCAATTCAACAGCGGTCAGCTCCAACTGTGGAAGGGTACGTTGTTTTAATGGCGCTACTCGGGATTTGGACATAATCATAGTAGATCGGACTTCAGTGACACAATAAGCTACTGCACCATACGCCTTAGATGAGGCATCACACAATATGTGCAATTGAGCACACTCATTATCAGAGGTAGGATCACATCTTCTAGGAAACTTGACTGAGGATACCTTCTCATATTCCACCTGCAATTTGTTCCACTCTTCTGTATACTTTTCAGGTAATGGAGTATTCCAACTCAGTGCTTCTCTCCAGGCCTCCTGAACTAAAATCTTCCCTTTAATTGATATGGGACTAAATATGCCCAATGGGTCGAACATCATAGAGACCTGACTTAAGAGTGTACGTTTTGTGAGTTTTACATCGGGAAACTTGAGGGGCTTTAGAGACATCTCATCAGTAGTTGTTTTCCACAGTAATCCTAGTACTGGTTGATATTCTGGTATTTGATAGTCAGGATAGTCTCTTCTTATCTGGTCCAAAAGAATATGAGAGTTTGAATTCCAACTTTGTAGTGGCATATTGGCTTTATTACATTCTTGCCTTGCCAAATTGTAGATTTCAAACACCTCTTCTCCACTGTCGGCAACGCCCTGAAGATTATCCATGTAAAACAGTTGACCCATTTCCGGTTTCTCTGTCTTCTGGAAATGATATCTCAAAGTGCTGCACAACAAGAAAGGACTAGAGCAGGAACCAAACAACACTGACTGAAAGCGGTATTCTTTTATCCGCCCACCAGGCTGAAAAGGATCTTCAGGCCAAAGGAACTTTGTGAATTTGCGGTCCTGCTCCTTTAACCCTATTCTCAAAAAGGCTTTGGAGATATCTGTCGCAAACCCAAATCTCTTCGTCCTGAATTTTAATAGTACATCACCCAGTTTTTCAGTCAGATTTGGTCCTACATAGAGACAATCATTTAGACTTGCTTCATTCTTCGCTGCTCGAGAACTGCAGTTAAATACCACTCTGATGGGGCTAGTACTGGAGTCCTTACTTACAGCATGATGAGGAAGGTAATGACCCTCTTTATGGTTTATTTCACCTGGGACCTCCTCAATAAAGTCATTTTCCAACTGCTCTTGAATGATTTTATGATAAATGTCCAGTCGTTCAGGATGTTGACGCAATCTCTCCACCATTTTATTTAATTGACATCTTGAACTCTGGTAGTTAGTTGGTAATTCAGGGGCATTTATCATCCATGGAAGTCCTACCCAGTACTGGCCATCCTTATACTCAACTGTGTCTAGGTAGTGGTTATATGTTAAGATGTCTTCAGGGGTGGGAAGATCTGCTTCTATTCCCACAGTGTCCAGTTCCCAAAGTTTGTGAACAGGTTCTTGTTGCTCTTCTAGAATGTCTCCTAGTTGTGATGGTATTCTTTAGCGATAAGGACCGAAGACAGCGAGGACCGAGGACAGCCATGAACATAAATGTAGATCCGACAAGAACCAAAAATATTATTAAAGAGCGTTCCGTGAGTTCTAAAATAACAAATTTAAAGGTTTTCTATGCAAACGCTCGTAGCATACGCAATAAATTTTCAGATTTAAAGGAGCTAGTGTTTACAGAAAATTATGATGTGATTGGCATAACAGAATCTTGGCTCAATACAGAAGATAGAGACTTTTTAGCAGAGTATTCACTTCCCGGTTATGTAATGTTTGAGAAAAGCCGAATAAATCGAAATGGAGGTGGCGTTTTACTTTATATCAAAGAAAGTCTTAACCCTACCCTCTTGTCAAAACCTCAAATTGTGAACGTCGACGCATCTTTTGTGCTAATAAAGAATAATAAAGGTACAAAAATAATACTTGCATTAATATACAGACCTCCAGCTCAATCAGTGCAAACTGACCGAGAAATTTACGAACAAATTGCAGATGTAAGTAACTCACAAGATACCGTAATTTTTGGCGACTTTAATTTACCTGTGATCAAGTGGGGCGATACTCTTACTTCACACTCCGGACATGACTTGTATACGAACTTGCAAGAGAGTTCGCTTTATCAATTTGTTCGAACGCCAACCCGTGGTAATAACGTTCTTGACATTGTACTTGCAACAAAAGAAGAATTAATAGAGAATTTGAATGTTGGTGATGAATTCAGTAACAGCGACCATCGTACGATAACTTTCACTTTAAAGTTTACTAGTAACGAACCAAATAGTAGCATCGAAAAAGTCCCTAATTTCAAGAAAGCAAACTTCCATAAACTTAGAGCTATGTTTAAAGAAACTGACTGGAGCTTTTTAATTCACAATAACGACATAAATACATCTTGGAAGTTATTCAAAGCCACTTACCTAAAAGCAGTGCAAGACTGCATACCATCGAAAATACGGCGTCCAGGCCATAATAATAAGCCCAAATGGTGGAATAAAGATATTTCAAACTGCCTGCTTGCTAAAAAATTTGCTAATGATAGATTAAAATCCTCACAAAATGACGAAGAACGGCTGAAATTTGTAGAGCTACGACGCAAAGCCAAAAAGTTAATTAAGCAAAGTAAAAAGACCTTAGAGTTACATATTGCGAATCAAAGTAAAACAAACCCGAAAGAATTCTATAGTTATATCAGAAAGAAAAAAGTAGTTACTTCAACTGTTGGACCGTTAGTCGATGAAAATGGAGAATACACCAAAGACGAAGTACAAATTAATAATGCCCTCAATACCTTCTTTGCATCAGTTTTTACAACAGAAGACCTCAGTGATATCCCTACACCATCGCCGATTCAGATTGATAATTCAGATGTTCTAAGCAATATCACCATTACAGAGAGAGAAGTATTGAATTGTTTAGATAAACTCAAGGTAAATAAAACGCCTGGACCTGATACAATCTCGCCTAGAGTTCTAAAGGAAGCTAAGGATGAGCTCTCCAAACCACTGACATTACTATTCAATAAATCCTTGCAGTCTGGAACTATGCCCGATCAGTGGAAGCTAGCCAACGTAACACCGATATTCAAAAAAGGCAGCAAATCCCTACCCAGTAACTATCGTCCAATTAGCTTAACCTCAGTTCTATGTAAAATGCTAGAAACGGTCATACGAGACAGACTCGTAAATCACTTAGAGGAAAATAACATACTTAAAGATACTCAACACGGCTTTCGTAAAAAACGTTCCTGTTTAACAAACCTCTTAGACTTCTTCCACGATATCCTCAACCTCTACGATGAGAGTAAAGCTGTAGATATTATATACCTTGATTTTCAAAAGGCCTTTGACAAAGTTCCCCACAAACGTTTACTGCTAAAACTAAAAGCGCATGGAATACAAGACGGTGTGTTGAAATGGATAGAAAATTGGCTCAGCGATAGAAAGCAAAGAGTAGTCATAAACGGTAAGGCATCTAAATGGACCAATGTAAGTAGCGGGGTACCCCAGGGATCGGTACTAGGACCAATTCTCTTTCTAATTTACATCAACGACATAGATGAGGGTCTCACCTGTACAATCTCAAAATTTGCTGATGATACAAAAATTGCAAATAGCGTACTCTCAAAAGAACAAGTTGACGATATGCAACACAATCTAGATAAATTGTCATGTTGGGCCCAAATTTGGCAAATGAGTTTCAATGCGGATAAATGTAAAGTACTACATATCGGATACCTAAATGAGAAAGCAAACTATTCGATGAATGGCACTCAGCTTAAGAATGTAAACAGAGAAACCGATCTGGGAGTAACAATATCGAGTAACCTAAAACCGAGTCAACAATGTTCAGAAGTTGTTAAGAAGGCAAACAAAATAATTGGCTTTATAGGCAGGTCATTCGAGCATAAATCCAAAGAAGTTATCCTAACTCTTTACAATTCCTTAGTCCGCCCTCTTCTGGAATACTGCGTTCAATCCTGGTGCCCTTATTACCAAAAAGATATAAACAAGCTAGAACGAGTTCAACGTAGAGTTACCAAAATTATACCTAGCCTAAAGAACAAACCATACGAAGAGCGTCTTAGAGAATTAAATCTATTTCCTTTAACCCAGCGCAGATTAAGAGGGGACTTAATTCAAGTGTTCAAAATCATCAAAGGCATCGACAATATGAACTCTAGTAAGTACTTCACTATCGACCAATCTAATTACATGCGGGGAAACGGTTGCAAAATTATTGGTAAATCTTTTAACTCACACGAATCTAAGAATTTCTTCTTCAATCGAGTTGTCAACTTGTGGAATGGGCTTCCCCGAAACGTTATAGACTGCATCACCGTTGATTCATTTAAACTCCGCCTAGACAAATATCTCGCATCAAACCCGCGACTGACTGCGTTTGTAAATGAATAACTTTATTTTATCCCCCCCTCAGTTACTAACCCATCTGTCCCCTACTAACTTCCTAATCCTGCCACGGACATTAGTTCCAGGGCAGTAATTCCCTTTCCAATGTTCCCTTACCCACTCTAAACCACTGTTTGGACACTTGATCCTCAGTGTTTTGGAGAACAAGCAACCTAGAAGGGTCACTAGATCTGTTGTTGCTTGATTTCCTTTGTACTCCTTTGTATTAATTCTGCACCAATTCTAGCCACCACCAGAGATTGTGCCGGAGTCACAAAGACTGGATCCATCCGGTTGTCTGATTCACTTGGGCCACATGTGGGTAGAGATCCCATGATTATATATCCACCTGATGAAGAAATTGACTGGATACCGTGGTTCCGAGTCATTTTTCGCAAGAAGCGACCACAATAGTCGGAGCCGATGATCAGTTGAATTGGACCTACTACGTCAGACTCTATAGTTCGGTCTGCTAGTTGAACACCCTTCTTTGTTAAGAAGTTAGATGCTTCCTTTATACCCTTATTTACCACAGAAGTGTTCATGTCTTCCTTAACCACCGCAGTCACTTTACATTTATATTTGCCCAATTTAATCAGGGGTTTAACCACGTCAAATGTTTGTGTTTCCTTATTTGACAAAAATCCAGTTATTACCATGTTCACTCTTCCTACTGTGGGCAAATTCATGGCTCTGACAACATTTCCGGCAATGAAGGTCTTTTGCGCTCCAGTATCAAAGAGTGCTTTGACCGGCATAACCTCTTTTCCTCTGATCAGTTGAATCTCGGCTGTAGGAGTAGCTGCCGGCGTATGCATTGGGTTCCCAGTGGTCAGGGTCATATTTACACTTGTCGGTTTGGGTTGTACTTCACTGATCTTGGGACACAACGCGGTATGATGTACACCAGTCTTGCACCGAAAACACAAATTTAATTTAGTGGCACATTCCTCAGTAGAATGTCTTGTGCTAAGGCAAACAAGACACTTACCTAGTTCGATGAGTCGTGGAAGTCTAGCCTTAAGATTTGGGTAAGTCCTACAATACACTGTGGAATGTTGTTCTGAACATAACATACACACCTTCCGGTTTTCTTGGTTTATCTCTGGTGTGGGGTTAATATCTCTGGTTACTTCTTGGGTCACTGGAGAATTGAGACGGGAATTTTTTCTCTCCCAAACACCTTTTGTTTTAGATACTGTATTAGTTTGATAATTCTGCTGGACGGATGTCACATAGGTACCAACCTCTTCCTTCTTGAACGGTTTTGCTTTTTCCTTAGTCCCTGTTGTAGACACTTTTGTGTATTTAACCTTGTTGTCTCCTTCCTTGATACCCTATCCTTCTTGGAAACCTGCATGTGTTTGCACAGCTCTCTTAAACCCTCTTCTATCTCTTGATACGTGAAGTAGTTCTTCTTATACCTGTGGTACAATTCATCACAGGTTTTCTGAGAGAGCTTTTGTTGTACAATATGGTTCAAGAGCCAAGAAGCTGAATCAAGATCTTTCTGGGTACTAAGTGATTTCAAAACACAATTCAAGCTGATCCGGAATGACTGAAGATCCTGGTACGTATGCTTTGGTCCTGATAACTCCAGCAATTTGTAAACTAGGCGCTGTAGAGTCAACTCCGTATCTTCAAAATTCTCCTTGAGTACGTCTAGAGCTGCTGTATAATTGGCATCTGTTATGGGAAGTTCCTTGATAAAATCCAATGCAAAACCCTAAGTTGACCCAACAAGTATGAAAATTTATTTGCTGCAGAAATATCTAACCTGTCATGAACTAAACCTTTAAATTTGTCCCAAAAGGTATTCCAATCAGATTGCCCATCAAATTCAGGTAAGGTTATAGGTGGCAACTTAAAGCTTTGTTGTCCCGGAGCCGCAGTACCATTACTGGTACCATTACTCCCTGTTTCGGTAACTGTCTCTGTCGCCAAGGATTCGAACCCAGCTAGTTGATCCAAATAATTTTCACGGGCATTTGCATAGGCTTGCTGTAATTCCTCAAACCTTTCAGATTGTTCTTGTTTGATGCAAAAGTCCTCCAATTTATTGCAAGACTCTTCATAATTAGCCCACCGGGTTTTAAGATCTTGGATTTGAGATTTTAACAGCTCCCTTGGACAGGGGTCACGTCTTTTTACCTCCTGGCAATTATTTAATGCTCTAGTTACCCAGCCTAATTTCCCCACCATAGATTTTCTCAAGAGTGTATCAGTCATTTTGGAAAATGGGTAATTATTTTCTGGACTATTATTAATGTTTATACTGAAGACTAATTTTCAACAATCAAAATTATATTTAGATAATATTATAGCCGAACACATACTCAATTTAGCTGTTAATCTTTAGCATTATATGCGTACCATTATTTGCTACAAATTCAGATGAATAATTAGTTGAAAACATTAAGTCCACAATATAATTTACCTAATACGTGGGAACGCACGCTAGTAGGGGGAGGGAATATATTTATTATTGAATTAAATGTCATATATGCTCCGTCCCGAGCATTTAGCTGGTCTACTTGGTCTTTCAGACGCAGGTGACATTAAAGGACAGAAACATAAAAATGGCCTACATTATCAAATAATAGGGAGAATTTAGGTACAAGAATGAAGCTAAAGCTGTAAATATTTAGTTAATCATTGATTTCTTATCCCAGATGTTAGTGGGTACCTGTGGTAGTAGCATTTTTCTAAAAAGGGGGCGGGGGAACACATTTATTATTTATTAAATTTGGTATATGCTCCGTCCCGAGCATTTAGCTGGTCGACCTAGTCTGCCAGACGCGGGTGACATTAAGGGCGGAGACATAAAATGGTCTAAATATGAAAAATATTGGGGAAATTTAGGGACTGCAACGAAGCTCAAGCTCCGAGTTTCACAAACGCCAGAGAACGCAACGTTGCAGACCCTCCTACCAGTCCTCTACCACAGGATTTAAACGCCATGCGATTTTATCTTATTATTAATTGAAATGCCACTCACCCAAGGCCATCGCCTCACAGTTAGGGACCTCATAACGGCGGGGGATCAATCTATGTCCCACAAAACCGACCTTAAACATTAGCCTGCAGCTGCAGCATAGCAGGGACCCTAACTGTTGAAAACTGGCCCTAACTCAACTCCTAGTCTACACACCGATCGGAATCCTCACTCGGGGCACCAAAATGTGGGGGATATTATGGCCAAAGGTTATCTCTTACCACACCAATCGAAATATAAAATTAATCAACATAAATAAAAATAAAGTCTGAGATCGCCTACCTTATGGTATGAACTATGGTAGCCTATCTCTCAGGATGCCCTAACTAAACATTGTATAAATGGCCATATATATCAATGACTTAGCTATAACTAGGGTCCTGGTTTAGTTCAGAGGATTCCGGCTTCGGTAGATAAGGGTTATAGGTCAGGACTCCGGGCCGGGCGTGGGAATTGTGGTAGAGATCACGGGACACTTCTCTACCGTTCAGATGTTTACTAGCGTCTGATCGAGTGATCGGAACTTCAATTTCCGACTCTTAAATAAACTATATATTAATTCGTTACCAAGGGTTCATTCCCTCTTCACGAAATCATATAAATAATTATCAGCATTTAAATTATATAATTATAAAGGTGAACATCGTTTCACAACGATTTAGTGAACATAATATCAAGATATTAACGACCCTAAAGCAAACGGTGGATCGCGTATGCGGTCGCGGGAATATTTAAACTGATCCTCTTTACAGTTCTTCTAAACTTATTTCTACAAGGTTTTATAACTAAATTGACTTGATCAAGGTAATCTTATACAGTACTAAATTACCTAACATTAATTAATCTCTACAATATATACAATCACCGGGTTCTGGTAGTAAATTGTTCACTCTAGTGAGGTTACCCTATCGGAAGGTTGTTGCCAACATTCCCCAGATACCTGTGTAGTCAATTTATTTCTCACAATGATGATGGTAGTGATGATGATGACAGCAGTAGATATGATGGTGACAGTACTATTAGTAGTGATGATGGTGGGTAGTAGTGATGGTGAAAGTTGTAGTCATGATAGTGATAACGATGATTAGAGTAGTAGTGATGATGGAGAGAGTAGTAGTGATGATTATAATAGTAGTAGTGCTGATGATTGTAATGGTGATAGTGACTAATAGTGATCCTTTGCAGAGTTGGGTATGCCGTTGTGATTTTGGGAAAAACAGCACGTCTACTTTATTATTGTATAATTTATGTAAAATAATAAATATGCGTACATAGATGAACAATCACACTCGGTAGAACACATACCTCCGCCGTACGTACACATCAGAACAAGTGCCCGAGTGTCCATAGTGCATTTTTTACAAAAGTTAATGGCCTCTATTTTGATACAGAATGACAACATTATATCTAAATCCGATGATTAGTTTGTGAGAAATCCTACTTTAAACAGACAAACAAACAAACATACAGACAGAGACGATCACATATTCTCCCCAAAGTTAGCTTGGCGGATATAATTATTTAAGATGTATTTTGATAATTAAGAATATTAGGGGTCCACAAGTAATCCTGAGCGACAATAAACCAATGTCGTCACCTATTGTTACTATCGCAGCTGGAGGGAAGGAATATATGAAGTAAAGGGAAAGGTGTGGGTATAATAAGAGAGGGTGATAAGTGTATAGTTAGCTGTGTTGATGTGACGGGAAGGGTATGGTGTTGTTAAGGAGAGAGAGAGAGAGTGTGTGTGTGGTTGTGAAAGAGAGAGAAAGTGTGTGTTTGTGAGAGTGAGTGAGAGAAAGTGTGTGTGTGTGTGAGAGAGAGAGAGATGCTTCAACATATTTTACTTTTGAACACTGTGAATGCCTACGTATTGTTTACATATCTGATCATTTGAACACTTTCCCAGACATGTTTAAATCACATGATAAAATAAACAGATGCTATTGATAGACTGGGAACTTCCTACTACGGTACACTGCTCTACGGTTTAACACACATCTGCATTACAGAATGACAATACTCTCTCTCTCTCACACATACACACACACACACACACACACACACACACGTAAACACACATACACACACAGATAACAAAATACACACACAACCAACCACACACGTACACAAGGATTAGCCTATACTCTTACGGTCATGAACAAAATATAAATACAAAATTGAACATTGATGTAGCTTCCACAGTCGCAAAACTTATTCTATATATTTAAATGGCTTTCTATAGCTTGTATTATGTTACTGTACATCCTTACAGCCAAGTTCAATACAGTATTACACTCAATCCGATCTGGAACTACACATGACAGAATTATATGTATTATTTGTCAACGCACACATAAGTTAGCATCACATACACGTGTACACATGTTTAAAATACAATCCTGAAAACAGACTATCACACACACAACTGCAAAACACAGTTGCGACCATAAACACATGCATAAGGGATTAAACTCTCTCTCTCTCTCTCTCTCTAACACAGACACATCTACATACCTTCTCTTAGCGCAAATTGTAAATTCACTGTTCATCAAATACCCTTCATACAATACTAAATAATATAGTTTATATCTACATATTGAATATAGTTAATATAGTTAATAGTTTATGAATTGTTGTACTACAGACTACGAACAATCACTTTTAGGAAGAGTCAGCCAGGTAATAGGTGTGGAGATTGACAGCCCATTTATTCTAGCCCTTTTTGAGTTATAGAGGTTAGGGGTCAGGATTTCTGGCCTACTTACAATGAATGGGCCTTAGCGTTACTGGTATAGTCAATTTTGTTCCAGCTGAAGGTAAATTGCCATGTTTCTATCTTTATTACTCGGCTATAAGGTAGATTTTGTTGTGAAATATGATGTTAATTATGAAAACTTGGCATTAATACGACACACAGCCATAGTAGTTTCATATATTTCCATTAATTATCGAGAAATCAGCTACTAAGGGATTCAATTCAGCTGGAAAAAATAGAGTATAGTCAATCCTACTACAGACTATATATATATATATATATATATATATATATATATATATATATATATATATATATATACACAGTATATACCCTGTTTATTATACATAGGCCACAAATCCAGAACTCAGACTCTCATAACTAAAACAATGGCTTCAGTAATCGAGCTAATATGTCTACCATTAGAGAAGAGTCAATCAGTAATGAGGTGTGGTCAATTACAGACCATTCACTCTAGCCCTTTTTGAGTAATAGAGTGTACCGGTCATGGTTTCTGGCCTAATTATAACGACTAGACTCACTAAGTGACTAAGAGGTACTGCTTGTCAACTCTAACAAAAATTAAGGGGCTGTATTTCCCAGGACCCCCTTGTCCCTCATGGTTAGCCTCATTAGGTTTGACATTTTAAGACGTTCGCCCCATTAGTACGGAGATTGAAGACATTTCGCCCTATTTCTCTGTCAATTTTAAGACCTTGTGTGCCATTTAGGTGTCGACTGTTTCCTGTCGAGCGATAACGAGCCTGCAATTTATGAGGAACCAGCCTTCGGTCGGGTCTTTTTTCTGCCGAAAAATACACAATTTGATCTTTAAGGAGAATGTTGTTTTTTGTGTTTTTCTTTTTGTAAGCTTACTGGAGGAAGGAAACTAAAAATACATACATTTATTAAGTAATAATAATTATTATCCCCTTAGAATCGATGTCTACAGCTCCAACATCCTTATAGCCTGAAACTCGCATGTGGTCAATTATTACATTCATCCTCTTCCTCTCTACTATTATGTAGTCTTAACCTTATTTGGTCCGAGGGGGAACTTTTTGGACCTCCCCTATTTCGATTCATTAGTTTAGAGATTTTAAGGCGTTTCGAAACATTATTTTGGCGATAAGAAGGTGCTTCATTCCATTCAGGTGTCGCTTTTTTGTGGGCGAGCGATAGAATCCTGTAACTTAGAAGAAATTAGCCGTTGGGCGGGACATTTTTCTATCAACAAATGCACAACTTCAGCTTTAAAGGTGTCAGGGTGGGCATTTATGAAGGAGGTCTAGAAAGGCGTTATTGTTAGCCTAGGTGACACACTAAAATGCTCGGAAACGTTATATGCAAGCAAAACCCTCAAGTATAATAATACAAACTATGATAACCTCCAAGACGTCCGAGCAGATAGTGTAATAACTGGCTTATTGTTCAGTGTATTCCGACCTGTGTTCAGGGCCACAACTAAATTGGTTTTGTGTCGTACTTATCCCCATCTGATGCCAGAAGGGTCTTTTTGGATGTCCTTGTTTCACTCTATAAGTTTTGACAATTTAAGACGTTTCGCCCCATTAGGTTGGTGATTATAAGATGCTTTACGCCATTCAAGTGGGGTGTATTGGCGAGTGAAAGCGAGCCTGCAGAGAAATCAGCCTACGGCCGTGACTTTTTTCCACTGAAAAATTTACTAATTTAGCTTGATATGAGTCTGGGGAGTATATATATTTGTTTTTTCTGTTTTTACCATGAAAGGGTCTGGGTAGACGGATTATTTTTAGTGTCGGGGACAAACTAAAATTGCTCGAAAATGTCTAAAGCAATCAAAACCCTCAATAGAAATTAAACAACGTTATATAGTAATATAGACTGCTAGTGAGCTAGTGTTAAGTACCGGTATGTTTATGTCTACTACAGGCCTGTCTGGTATTCTCATATGTGTCGTTCCTTTTGAGCGTCACATAATTGGAATTGACAAGAAACTGGGTACCATTTTATATATCACAGCGAATCTCAGAAATAGTGTTTACTGTATTTGTTGGTGATCAAGAGGGTGTGTGTGTTTGTGTGTGTGTGTGTGAGAGAGAGAGAGAGAGAGAGATTGGTGTGTGTGTGTGTGTGTGAGAGAGAGAGAGAGATTGGTGTGTGTGTGTGTGTGTGTGAGAGAGAGAGAGAGAGATTGGTGTGTGTGTGCGAGTGTCCCCCTTCTTAATTGTATGTCCATTGGATTTATCACTCAATCTCACTCACTCTTACACTCTTTCTTTCTCTCTCTCTCACACACACTCACTCTAACTCTCGCTCTCCCTTCAAAGCCACAACACAATAAACCCCCACACACACAGCCACTCACGTATTCCCCTAAATCATCACAAACATAAACACACACCAAAGGTCAGACATAAACAACCGTCAGTCTCTCCATCACTACATTCACCCATTATCTGTCTAGCCCTAAGTGTGTGTACAGTCAGGTGCCATAATAAACTCTCACCCATTGGAATATTTGAAGCTATAAATTCAGATTCTGTAGCTTCTGGAGTAAATGTATTATACTTTATTGGATGAAGGCGGTGCTGCTTGGGAGGAGGGGCGTCGACTGACTGGGGACAGAGGTGCATGGGGGCGGTTCGTTCGTGGCCACCCCTTCGGGGATCACGGTGTCAGGCAATAGATAGATAGATAGATAGATTGTCGCTTTTGAAGACCCTTTCAATGGGGTGACCTGCTTTTTTTCTCTCTCTGGTTTGTATCCCTTCGGCCCCATTCAGCCTACTGTTTTAAGACGTTTATCACCATCCAAGTTTAGATTAATACCTTGCGAGCGATAGCGAGCCACCATATTTTCAATAATGAGCTAGACAGCTGGTTAAATTTGTACATTTTTCGATAGCAAAATGATTCCGGCGAAGCTGGATTTCTTCATAAAATGCTGTCTCGCTTTCGCTCGCCAGGAAAAAAATCAACATCTGGATGGGGCTAAATGTCTTAAAACAGTAGGTTGAATGGGACCGAATAGATACAACCAAGAAAGAGAGAAAAGCAGGTCAAGACAAGTTCGAAAGCTTTTGGAATATAATTAGTCATTGTATTATTACTAGGTGGGTTGGGCTCGATATGAATTATAATGAGTGGGCAGGTATAATGGTTCATGGCTGTACATCCCTCTTCCTCTACGTATACACCTACAACCCATAATATGCATACACCTTTTTTACTCTGTATCCAACCCAAATGAGATAAACCAGTGTAAGATTAGCCTTTTTAAATGGTCATATAAAAGTTATATTTATAATGGTTTGCAATGATTTAACCAAAGGCATTCTGAAAAAAAAAAAATATATATACAGTATAATTTATACAGTATATATTTATAATAAAAAAATATATATACAGTATATACAGTATATATTCATAATAAATATATATATATACAGTATATACAGTATATATTCATAATACAAATATATATACAGTATATATTCATAATCAAATATATATATACAGTATATACAGTATATATTCATAATAAAAATATATATATACAGTATAATATTATACAGTATATATTCATAATAAAAATACATATATACAGTATAATTATACAGTATATATTCATAATACAAATATATATATACAGTATATACAGTATATATTCATAATAAATATATATATATACAGTATATACAGTATATATTCATAATAAAAATATATATATACAGTATAATTATACAGTATATATTCATAATAAAAATAAAGTGTGTTCAGTCTTCAAACTCTCTCTCTCTCTCTCTACTGAGGCTAGTGAGTGAAGTCTCAGAGTTATATAAGATCTCTTATGTAACTCACTAGTGCTACGTAACCGCAGGAGAGAAATTTGTGCAAAAAATAACCAACAAGTGATGAAAATAAGAGGAAAAATAGGTGATAATTGAGGAGGGGGGAGGGGGTAAAAAAGTGGGGAAGGAGGGGAAGTGGGGGGGGGTGGGTGAGAAACACGGATGAGTGGTAGGAAGTACTAGAAAGGAATTATCTCACTAATGACATATTCCTTTGTTTTGAGAGCCCCTGGGGCATACTTAAAGGGTTTCTTCATGGTCTTGCTTCCGTGAGGCCTATCGCATTCGCTATACAATACCTTTGTGAGTTCTATCACACTTCTCGGGTTAAAACCACTTAAAACCGCACTTGAGAAAGTTTTGTTGTCTTAGCGGGTGGTCTGTATAGCCAACAAGAACAAGAACACATAGCCAGTCAATTGATGTGACTCCTGCTTGCATGCAGGCCTAACGAAAGCTTGTATTTGCTGAGCCTGAGTCCCAAACAATGCATGAAAGCAAAAGACATTGACTCAGGAATGGCTACAATGGTGAAATATATCAGTAATCAATAATCAGTATAATCAATATTAATATATAATACATAATCCATAATCAATAATCAATTGTTGAACGAATGTAAACAGACCGTAGCCGTGGCCGCTGCTGCTGCGTCACCACATTCGAACAGTTCCCAGTATCATAACAAAACACTGGATTTTATTTCGCACCTCACACAATAACCACTCAATTTACAATGTTCTAGTCTTCACCCATCGCAAGATAACACCGTTTACTGCCTCTGGTATGTATATAAACTAGGTTAGGCCATTCTTTTGCAGAGATATGAGTACCTGTATTGGTAAATGACGCAACTCGGGAGTTCACACAATCCTAGGCTCCCGGCCGCCATAACTGACCTAATTATTTTCACCATAAAAACTGAACCACTTGGTCTAGAGACTTCTAGTCTTCATCCATCGCAAGATAACAAGAGTACTACCGCTGGATATACTGTATATATAACTTAGGGTAGGCCGTTCATTTTGCGTATGTACATGAGCGTCAAAATGACGAGAATTTGCCAAAACATCCGGTTGCAGTGATCGCGGGAAGGCTTAAATTGGCGTTTGGGGAGGGTTAAAGGGTTGACTTCCCATATATATATATTCGCTCAAACTTTTGCTAGAAACTCCACCTTGGATGATTCCAGTGCTATTCCTCCCTCTCCACCCCCTTCTCACCTTCTTATGCCTAATATCCTAATCTCTTCTAAAGATGTACTTTCTATTCTCTCTGGGCTTAACTAAGAAGGCGTATGGTCCGGACGGTGTTCCTCCTGTTGTACTAAAAAACTGTGCTTCCATGCTGACTCCCTGCCTAGGCAAACTCATTCGTCTCTGTCTCTCCTCTAACGTCTTCCCTTCTTGCTGGAAGTTTGCTCTCATTTAACCTGTCCCAAAGGAGGGTGACCGCTCTCAACCCTCCAACTATCGTCCAATTGCTCTCATCTCTTGTATCTCTAAAGTTTTTGAAACTATTCTTGCTTCCAAATTTCTTGAGCATTTCTCTTCTCATAATTTACTCTCAGATCGCCAGTATGGCTTCCTTAAAGGTCGCTCTACTGGTGATCTTCTTTCATATCTTACTAACTCTTGGTCATCCTCCTTTCGGGACTTCGGTGAGACCTTTTCTGTTGCACTAGACATATCGAAGACCTTCGATAGATTCTTGCACAAATCTTTAATTTCTAAACTACCCTCTTTTGGTTTCTATCCCTTCATCTGTGCCTTTATCCCTAATTTCCCTTCTGGCCGTTCCATAGCTACGGTTGTGGACGGCCATCGCTCACTTCCTCATCCTTTCAACTCCGGTGTTCCTCAGTGCTCTGTCCTATCTCCCATTCTGTTTCTAATTTTCATAAATGATCTTCTCAACTGTACCTCCAGTGACATCCATTCATACGCAGATGACTCTACCTTACACTACTCAATTAGTTTTCCTGAACGCCCCAGCCAACATCCCTGAAATACAAACGTAATGAAGCCATACAACACTTAACTTCTGATCTAACTACTATTTCCAATTGGGGCAGAGAAAATCTCTTGTTACCTTTAATGCTTCCAAAACCCAATTTCTTCATCTTACTACCCGTTCAGAACTCCCGGAGGACTATCCCTTACACTTCAAAAATACAAAAATCAATCCTTCATCTTCTCTCAATATTCTCGGTGTCTCTTTTTCATCCGCTCTCACTTGGAAGGACCATATTACCAGTCTTGCTAAGGCAGCCTCCCAGAAGCTGGGTGTGCTCAACTGCCTCAAGGGGTTCTTTACCCCTGCACAGCTTCTTGCTCTGTACAGGGGCACAGTTCGTCCTTGTATTGAGTATAGTTCACATGTGTGGGGAGGATCCTCTCACACTGCACTCTTAGACAAAGTAGAAAGGAAAGCCTTTCGTATCATTAACTCCCGCCCACTCACCAACTCTCTGCAATCTCTCTCTCTTCGCCGCAATGTTGCATCTCTCTCACTATTCTATCGCTACTATAATAATCAATGTTCCTCTGAGCTTCCCCAGTGTATACCACCTCCTCTACGTAGGATACATGGTAGCCGTCTTGCAACACAATTCCACCCCTACTCTGTACAACTCTCCAACCTAAGAGTGAAATGTTACTCTCAGTCTTTCTTCTATTCAACAGCTGAGCTCTGGAACTCTCTCCCAGAATCAGTCTTTCCCTCTTCCTATGACTTAAATTGCTTCAAACTCTGTGTGTCCAGGCATTTTGGCTCGAATGCCCCTTGATTTTGGCCCTGTCACACTTTCAATTATGGGGGAGGCACTCGCTACAGGCAGTTCTGCCTTTTGCCTCTCTCACTCACATAGACAAAATTATAATTACAAAAATGTCCTGCTGATGCTGATAAAGGCTTGTTATTTTAAGGGAAGATATGCATTATTTTATTTTAAATTTAAATGTCTATTATTTATTTTCTAGTTTCCTTCCTAGATCTCCATCAATCCTTAAAAAACCATCCCTATGACTTCCCTCTAGATAGATTTGTGGATTTTATTAAGTAAACAAACATTTCGAGGCGGAAAGCCGCTTCCTTCTAAATTGAAGGCTCTCTTTCGCTCGTGAGGAAAACATCGACACCTAAATGGCCGAAATGTCTTAAAATCGTTAAAATAGTGGGGTGAATGTCTTAAAATGTCAACACTAATGGTGCTAAGAATGAGGGAGAAAGGTGTTCAGAAAATCCCCCCTAAGGCATCACATGGTTGATATTTTATGACACTTCCAATCAGCTCTCACTTTTATGTAATAATTATTTATTTTTCATTGCCTTCCTGTATGAAGTATAACAACTGCTTATTTTCATCACTCTTTTCTTGATTTAATGCTTGAATTATTTGGGTGTTGCATCCCGTGAAGCTCTTGCGCGTACACAACCCACACACACATATATATATATATATATATATATACCGTATATAATTTAGGGTGGCCCTTATTTTCGAAAGTAAGAAATCCTAACCTCTCACCCCCCGGCTTTGTTCCATTCCTAATGAGACATATTGTGATCAAATTTCGTGACGATTGGAGCATATTTATTGGTAGTCCAGCAAAGTCTGTTTGGCTGTTTTTGTGCTGGTTGGCAGAACTTACCTGGCACGCACCAAAACCCAGACACAGCAACAAGACTGTCGTTCAAGACTATCTCGACACATTACATGAATGGTGCACTACAAACAGACTCAATTTAGCCCCAGCTAAATCCACTGCAACCCTCCTCACAAGCTGGATAGATCACGATTACGTCCCGGGACTCAACATAAACAACACACCCCTAACACACACACACACACACACAAAATCTAGGAGTAACATACGACACCCAAATGACATTCAAACAGCACACCACAAACACGAAAAAGAAACTGACACCCAGACTTAACGCCCTCAGATCACTTGCCCACACAAAATTTGGAAACAACAAAGAAACCACCACCATAGTCTACGAACAATACATAAGATCAGTTATGGAATACGCAAGCCCGGCCTGGGCTTCAAACCTAGCTGAAACACATCATAAGACCTTACAGACTATTCAAAATAAAGCCCTGAAAATCATCACAGGATGCACAGCTACTACACCCACAG
Organism: Paralithodes platypus; assembly: GCA_032716605.1. NCBI lineage: Eukaryota > Metazoa > Arthropoda > Malacostraca > Decapoda > Lithodidae > Paralithodes > Paralithodes platypus. Next base: position 23,280,358 of record CM064509.1, on the reverse strand, counting down.
ATCAGCTACATCAAGAAACCAAAATCCTCAAAGTCAAAGATCATCTAGACATGATAGGCACTCAATTCCTGGCAGCAGCCTCCACGAATCAACACCACCCACTACACTACATGGCAACACACCCACAGACACCAAGAAATATCAAAACAACACCCAGCACACGCTATCACACACAAATACTGTCTTCTCTCTCTCCCTGCCCACCCCAAACCAACTTCCGGAAGCACATCCATACTCATATCACTCGCCGTTCCATCCACTCACTCATAGACAACACGCAGCTGCAAGCACAACCTCCCGAAATCCATCCTTCTGAATCCTCCCTTCCTCGCGAGGACAGAGTCCACCTGGCCAGGCTGAGATGCGGACACCATCCAGCTCTTCTGAGCTATCAGAAGAGACTGGATGAATCCGTCGTCGACACCTGCCCAGGCTGTAACACAGCACCCCATACCATTAAACACATCATAGAAGACTGCATTTCACACAACCACTTACACCAACAACACAATTTACACTCTTTGAGAGCTCTGTGGGAAAGCCCGACCATGGCCATGACCCCCATATGGGTCGGAAAGGCCAGGATCCCCTTTAGGGGGGTGCAACACATCATCAAAAAGCTGGAAGGTCTATTCCAAACCTGGAAAGACCTAAAACGCTTGAGGGACCGAAGGACACCAGGGCAGGTGAAGAAGGAGGAAGCTTTCCGGGACTCAATGGACGACCTCTTTGATATCGCTCACGCGGTCGCCCTGTCTCTCATTGTCCTTCAAGAGGACAAGGATTTTTTCCTTGCTCAGCGAGAGAAGGGCCGTAGAGCCTTCATGGGGTCCGCGGACAATTCCCTGGCCTCCAAAGAACGGAGAGCTGCGGAGAAGAAAGAGGCTGAGGAAAGGCGTTGGGAGAAGGCCCGTGAAGAAATTAAGGCATCCACCTCAGCGGCCGTCTTTGCTTCTTCAAGCAGCATTGCTGAAGGAGAGGACAGCAGCAGTGCTGAGGGAGAGGACAGCAGCAGTGCTCAGGAGGCAAAATCCTGCTCTCCACCCAAGCGGCCACGAAGAGCTACAAAAAACATAGTTTCACCATCTCTCGCAGCTGCACTGAATTGTACTCGGCTTTCCGACCGAAAAGCCACCATCGTGCTGACAGAAGCTGCAAAAAGCCTCGGCCATGACACTACGGACCTGGCCATCAACTGCACAACCATTGCCCTGTCTCGACGTCAAGCCAGGAGACGTTTCGCGGAAAACCTCAAAAAGGACTTCCAAGCGGATGTCCCCTTGACTGTCCATTGGGATGGAAAACTCCTTCAAGCCCTGACAACCAAGGAGCATGTGGATCGTCTGCCTATCTTGATATCCGGAGTAGGAGTCAGCCAGCTCCTCGACGTCTCTAAATTCCCTTCGGGGACCGGTGAAACGCAAGCTCAAGCTGTTTTCCATGCTTTGGAGGAGTGGTGAGTGACCGAGAAAGTGGTCGCCATGTCTTTTGACACGGCCGTTGCAAACACGGGACATCGAACCGGCGCATGCGTCCTTCTGGAACAGAAGATCGGAAGGGACCTTCTTTACTTGGCCTGCCGCTACCGTATCATGGAAGTCATCTTGGCTGCTGCTTTCAGAGCTGTGATGGGAGGAGGGACTTCCGGGCCCGAAGCGCTCCTATTCAAGAGGTTTCAAAGCCAGTGGGATTTAATCGACAAGGAAGCATTTCAACCTGGAACTACGGATGATGCGGTGAACGCGGCGATAACTCCAACTCATCGAGATGAAGCAGTCGCCTTTGCGATGGAGCAACTGACAATCCACCACCCTTGAGACGACTACAGGGAGCTGTTGGAGCTCCTGATCTTGTTCCTCGGGCATATACCTCCTCGTGGAGTTCGATTCCGAGCTCCTGGTCCCATGCACCATGCATGATGGATGAGCAAGATCATTTACGCTTTCAAGGTTTGGATGTTCAAGAACCAATTCCGACTGACAAACCGTGAGGAGAAGGCTTTGAGGGATCTCTGCATCTTCGGAGCTCTTCTCTACGTCGAGGCATGGATCACCTCTCCTTCTTCAGTCCAAGCTCCTAGGAGGGACTTGCACCTCATCAAGGCTCTCGTCGACTTCCCTAACCAAGAGATCAGCAAGGCTACATCAGAGAAGATTAAAAGGCACCTCTGGTACCTTGGAGAAGAAACTACAGTCCTGGCCCTTTTTGATGATGCCGTATCCGTTCGAACGAAGAAGGATATGGTCAAGGCAATGTCGGGAGAAATGGACGATGAGGAAGAGCCTCCCAAGCGAGCTCAGCACAATCTCGGATTCTTGAAAGATGCCAACCTCGAAGACTTTGTGTCACCAAGAAGTCGGGGTTTCTTCGAGAATGTGCGACTTCCAACGGATTTTCTCCATTATGATCCTGAGGAGTGGCCAAATTGCGGTGATTATCAGGAGGCCTGCTGTCTCGTTAATGGTTTGAAGGTTGTGAATGATCATGCTGAACGAGGGGTCTCTCTCGTCAAAACATACAACCGGCTCCTCATGAAGGATGAAGAACAGCTGCAGTTTCTCCTCCAAGTTGTGAGCGAGCACCGGAAGCTATACCCGGACACCCGGAAGAAAACCCTAGCACAAACCAGGCAACAATGAACGGAGTGGTGCGCGTGATACCCCTGTCCTTGAGCAGCTAATACCCACTAAGTTTACTGTTTTAGAATGGGGGGGAACTGGATGACCAGAGCCAAAGTATACTTCCATACGTAGAGGCCACCCAAAGAGTGGCCTTCAAACGCCGTGGACTACCAATAAATATTAAACAATCTTCGCTAAAATTTTACTGAATCATTTTTGGACCAAACTGACTCGATGAGAACCCTGAGAGCAGTAAAAAGAGCAATTTTGAAATTTTGCCTATAGCATAAGGGCCACCCTAATATATATATATATATATATATATATATATATATATATATATATATATATATATATATATATATATATATATATATATACTGACACATGCACGCACACACACACTCTCTCTCTCTCTAATAAAAACACAAATCACATCAACATAATTAAATTTACACTTCGTCGTCTCTTAATATACTTATACATTTCACTTACTCTAGCACAAACACGCACTCTCTCTCTCTCTCTCTATCTCGCTCTTGCTCTCTCTCTCTCAAACTTAACCAAACTTAACATGTCAAGCAGGTTTGGTCTCGTTAGTGACAAAGAGACAGAAACAATTTTGATTGGCATTCTCAGGTCAAAGGACAAGAGTCTCACTTTGTTAAGTTTCGCCGAGATGTGAGACAGGTGAAGAGCCTCGCAGGTGCAAGGACTTCCCAGATCACAAAGGAAGTGGAAAAAGTCTGGTCCAAGACCAAGGGGATAAAAGTCGGTGACAAAGAGTCAATATAGGAGAGGTCATGACTCTGGCTGATGAGCTCCGACTCAAGACAGACCGAGGCATGATACTTGGTAATTTGCCCAGGATATATGGAGGGGATTGTGCTGCCAGCAAAGCAATAGGCTTAAATGGTAGGTTAGCTGACCTGTGTACCCAGTAAGGGGTGAGATTTGTGGACCCTTTTGATGAGTTATATGGGAAGCACAACCTCTACCTCTGTGACAGTGTGCACTTAAGCACTAGCGGTAAAATCACACTTGGTGATTTCCTAAATCACCATTGTTACAGCTTGCTGAGGGCAAGCAAAGATGTAGAAAGCATCCCCCAGCAGAAAAAGAGCAAACCCTCACCAGCAGTTGATCTGAAACTTCAAAAAAGAGTTCCCACGAAAGAAGGAGTTCGTCCCTCTGAGAGCAAGAATACCTCTCAACAAATGGCAGAGTTCCCCAATAAATTGAGAGATGTCTCGCAACTCCCTCTAGACTCGACACCTCAGTTGCCAATTTCTGAACCACTAGATAGTGGTTCTTCTACCTCATGTGAGGATTCACCAAACATAGGGAATTGCAACACCTCTGATAGTGTACAGAGAAATAGTGTGCAAGAAAATGCACTACCCCCAGAGACCCCTTTCTCTTCGGGAAATGAGGTAAGCTAGGGGATTCTAAGAAAAACCTGAAGCTCCTTAACATTTTCTCTGCGGGCAAATTTCCGCCATCTTATGGCTCATTCAGGCACTCTTAATTGATTAGGCAAGTGTCTGAATAAAATTAAATGCATTCAGCCGAAAACTAGAAGAAAGTAGCTTCAAAATGACACCAAAACGAGCTTCGTAGCTCGCAGGGTTCACCCGCAGCGCTACCATAGACATTCGCTAAAATGAACAATTCTCGCTAATGTCTCGGTACATTTACCTTTGGCAGCACTGTATATCTCGTGAGACTCTGGCTCAGAGCCTTCAATGCCACGGTCGCCTGGCTGGGAGACCGACGTGTGGCCTGTCGCGCTCCTGCTCCCTTGCACTCAATTTTACAGGCTTTTAGAGGCTTTAAAAACCTGTAAATTGCTGTAAATTGCCATGGCGTTCAGGAACATCTCTCGCAGGGAAAGGGTAAAGGTAGCATTATTCAATGCCATGTCAATTAGGAATAAATTCTCCGAACTTCGGGTATTGTTGTCTACAGAATACTTCGATGTAGTGGCTATCACTGAATCCTAGATTCACAGTGATACCAGAGATTATGTTGGGAAATTTGAAATACCTGGATATAGAATGTTCCACAAAGACCGAACCGTGCAGGAAGGGGGTGGAATTCTTTTGTACATCAGAGATTTTCTAAACCCAATTGACTGCAAGATCAGGTCAAAACATGAACTGCTTGGAGTAGACCTCAATCTAGGTAATTCTATCTATAGGACTGTTCTGGTGTACCGACCTCCACATCAAAATGTTGAAAAGGATGAACTTCTGTACACAAGACTGAGTGTTATTATTGAGGGTAAATCCAGTGTGATCTTAGGTGACTTCAATTGCCTAGTAAACTGGGAAGCAAGAACTGGCGATGCTGAAAGTAGGCGTTTTGTGGACTTTACTAACGATAACTTTTTGACCCAGTGGGTGAATGAGCCAACTAGAGGGAACAATATACTAGATCTTGTGTTCACCTCTGAAGATGAAAGCGTGGACCAGCTTATCTGTTGGGGAATCACTTGGAGGTAGTGACCACAATCTAGTTAGGTTCTCTCTCTGCACCTATAGCAGCAGACCCACCAATCCTCAGAGTGCAAAACTAGATTTCCGTCGTGCAAATTTTGAAGACCTTCGGGGAAGCTTATCCCAGATCAGACTTGAGGGTGAGAATGTTAATGCGATTTGGTGCTCATTCAAACAGCAGGTTATGGATCGACAAGTTGCATTCGTTCCTACTAAGCTTACCAAATCAGGCTCAACCCAACCAAAATGGTTCACAAGTGACAAAGCTTCAGCAATTAGAAAGAGAAAGGTTGCATACAGAAAGGCCAAAAGAAGTCAAGACCAAAAAAATTTAAATTCCTTCAATAACATGTGTAGAAGAGTGAGATTTCTTATAAAGGAAGCAAAGCAGAATGAAGAACTAAGGGTTGCAGCCCTCTACAAAGAGAGTCCTAAAGAGTTCTTCAGCTATGTGAACAGCAGGAAGCCATTCAAAAGTATCATTGGACCTCTTAAGGCCAACTTCAAACTTCTGACACTGATATAGCTAAATCCCTAAACGACTATTTTGCCTCAGTATTCACAAGGGAAAATACCAGTGACATGCCAAGTCCAGGACTAGTGCATGAGGGTGAAGGTCTTAGCAGAATTAGATTAACCCCAGTGGAGGTAGCAAAAAGAATAGATAAGTTAAATAGGTTCGAGTCGTCCAGCCCAAATAGCTTTCTTCCCCCGAGTTGTACGAGAAGTGCGAGAGGAAATCGCACCTTTCTTGCCAGACATCTTCAATAAATCACTAGAAAATGGAGAGGTCCCTGAAGACTGGAGACTGGCCAATGTGACCCCAATCTTTAAGGAAGGGGATCACGAGTGTTCCAAAAATTATTAGCCTATTAGCTTGACTTCTATCATAGTAAAACTCTTAGAAGGGATACTAGTAGACAAGACAGTTGAGTACCTAGAAATCCACAATTTAATTACAGATTTCCAACATGGATTCAGGCAATACCGATCATGTCTTACCAATTTGCTGGGATTTTTCCATGAAATGATGAGTGAGTATGACGAAAGTAGAGCCATAGACATACTTTACTTAGATTTTCAAAAAGCTTTTGATAAAGTACCTCATTGCAGTCTAATGTCAAAAGCGAGTGTGCTAGGTATCAATACAGAGGTCACAAATTGGATAGAAAGTTGGCTAACAGGTAGACAATAACGAGTGGTGATCAATGGTGTTTCTTCTGAGTGGACTGCAGTCACTTCTGGAGTTACACAGGGATCTGTCCTTGGCCCACTTCTGTTTATCATATATGTCAATGACATAGCTATTGGTCTGTTGAGTGTGATCTCCAAGTTTGCAGATGACATAAAACTTGGAATGAATGTGAAAGGGGCTGAGCAGCTCAGGATGGACCTCAACAGACTGGGTGAATGGTCGGAGACATGGCAGATGCCTCTAAACTTGGAAAAGTGTAAGGTGATGCATATCGGCCAAGCAAACCCCAAGTCAGGCTATTCGCTATTGGGAATGCCTCTGGAAGTGACTGACTTGGAAAAAGATTTTGGTGTTCTGATTAGCAGTGACCTAAAGTTTTCTAAGCAGTGCATTGAAGTAGAAAAGAAAGCTCAGAAATCATTGGGCTATATTAAGAGGCAATTAAGTACAGAAATAAGGAAATAGTCCTCACACTTTACAATGCTCTGATACGGCCTCTCCTGGAGTATGCTGTTCAATTCTGGTCTCCAGCACTCAGGAAATATATAGAGCGACTGGAAAGAGTACAAGCTAAAGCTACAAAGCTTATTCTATCGCTTAGAAGAATGAGCTATGAGGACCGATTGAGAGCTTTTGATCTCTTTCCGTTGGAGACACACATATTACGAGGTCAGCTCATTGGAGTATTTAAAATACTTAATGGGTTTGACAATGTGGATTACAGCAAAATGTTTAGCCTCAATATGAATACAACACGCAACCATGGCTGGAAATTAGAATTGAAAAGCTTCAGCATTAGTATTTGTGGACACTTTTTCACATATAAGATCTATTATATCTGGAACAAACTTCCCTCCGAAGTTGTAAACAGTTCTTCAGTAGAGCAGCTCAAAAAAAGAGTAGATAGTATTTTTCACACTCTGTAAAGAGTGTAGTGCACTAAACAGTCCCTCTCCTTCCACTTCGAGTATCTCATCGGAATGGACCACAAGGTCTCTGAGATACTAACTATTCCTTTTAACTCTCTCTCTCTCTGTTATCATCAATTGTATCCTTAAACCATTCCTCCCCTTCACAGAGCAATTAGTGAACGAAATAACTTGACAAATTACGTTGTTTGATCATTCAACTATTTTTTTATAAATATGATTGTAGTTTGTTTCTATCTTCTTTGGTTAATACTGAGTTTTCTATCTTTATGTCATCGGCGAATTTTGAGAAAGTGTATTTAGTGCTATATCAATATCATTTATGTAGACAAGAAAAACAAAACTGGCCCCAGGACAAATCCCTGAGGCACTCCACTATAAACTGGCTCCCAGTCAGACTCTACTTTGTTTATTACCACTCTCTGCTTTCTTTTTGTTAACCAGCTTTTTATCTATGCATGGATATTTCCTTTGATGCCTATAATTTTAAATTTGTTCAACAATTGTTTGTGAGGTACTTTATCAAATGCATTTTGGAAGTCTAAATAGATAATATCTAGTGATTTAGTAGAATCATTATAAGTAAATAGTCTGTTATAAAATTCAATTAGATACGTCAGGCAAGACTTACTGGACCTAAAGCCATGTTGACTATCTCTGATCAACTTGTTTGATTCTAGATAATCAACCGTCTTGTCTGTTATAAGTGTTTCCATAATATGTTCTGCTATTGACGTCAAACCAATTGGTTCGGCCATATTACCTTTTTTAAATATTGGACTAATATTTGAAGTTTTCCAATCACTTAGTACGGTTTCCTGTTGTAGTGACAAGTTAAATGTTTTAGTTAAGGACTCGGCTATTTCTTCTTTAACGTGTTTCAATATTCTTAAATGGATCTTATCTAGTCCCATGGTTTTATTAGTATTTAAAATATTCAGTTTGCATAACACTTCCCTTTCGCTTATTGTAAATTTTGATATTTCGTGTTCTGTTATGTGTTTCTCCGAGACAGTGTTATGTTGTTCTTTAGTAAATACGGAACAAAAATATTAATTAAGCAAATTTACAATGTTTTTGTCTCCTGCTACTATCTGCTCATCTTTAATTAGCGGTCCTCTTCCAGTTATATTTTGCCTATTATTATTAACGTAACCGTAGAATTGTTTCGGATTTTGACCCCCCCCCCCTTTGATTTGTAGCTTTCATAATTACGCTTCTCTGTCCTAATTATTATTTTTGTTTACATTAATTTTGTTCTACTTAGTTTGTATAAATGGCCTGAATTTTCATTAGCTGTGGCATTTTTACACAGCCTATGGAGTATATTCTTGTCTCTTGGCGCCTTACTAATATTCAATTGAACCAAGGTGGCTTGTTTTTAACAGTATTTGTTTTAATTGTTATGGGTACATATTTTTGCTGCACGGTCATTAGTTTATCTTTAAAAATGTTCGTTGAAATTCGCATTCATAAAGTCTGATACGTTCATTCCCTTTTTTTCAATAGTATATCTGCAATTTACGTTGATTCTGATGAGTTTGTGAGCGGAAGTGGATAAATGTTCACCGATGTCCACTTTAGAAATGAAATTCTCGTTTGTACTGATAACGAGATAAACAATGCTGTTTTCGCGTGTGTGGTTGATTTACACGTCGATGCAAAAAGTTGTCCTGTATATATTTAATATTTTTTTGCGAGTTGCAATGAGAGTGAACTCTAAAAAAGCTACACATATCGCATTTGTTGATATGACATTTTTTGAATAGAGAGAAACAGTTTAGAAACTACTATATGCACGACATATTTGTTTATTAAGAAGTGGCGCATTAATAAAAACGTAATTATTATTATTATTATTATTATTGATACTATTATTGTTTGTATTAGGATTATTTTTTGATCTTAGAATGATTATTCTTGAAGAGGTGAAGGAGTCCGTCGTCAATAAAAGTGTTGGGCTAAATTTTAATTATTTAATTTTTAACTAAAAGGTTGTAGAAAAACTAGACAGTGAAGGACCATTGAGGCGGGCGCAGAGATTTAGTTACAGGAGCTAAATGAATGAGAGTATTATAAACCTTTACTTCTTATACACTTCCTGAAAATGGTTGTACGATATAGTCTCTCTCTCTCTCTCTCTATATATATATATATATATATATATATATATATTATATATCTTACACACACGTTCCGATACTTTCTGAAATACAAAGTAAACCAATTAGTCTAATGTCCTTATAATCTAGAAATCACTACTCACTCTCCCTCTCTCACACAAACACACACACACACACTCTCTCTCTCTCAAAACTCACACACTCACTTTAAAACTCTCTATCTCTCTCACTGACTCACTCACACTGTAATTCTCACTCTCACACTCTCTCACACTCACTCTCTCTCTCTCACTCACTTACTCACTCACACTCACTTTCTCTCTCTCTCTCTCTCTCTCTCTCTCTCTCTCTCTCTCTCTCTCAGTTTGGGTTCATAATACACGGTTCAATTCACTCACAATATTTCTGGTGCCCGGATTCGCCGTCCATGGTGTACAAATAATACACTTTGAAGCTATACATTCTATTTCGTCCACCAGAGAGTGTGGGTGTGGAAGAACTGTGGGGATATTGGAGAGCTGTGTGGGTTGTGGGAGGCTGTGTGGGAGAGCTTTGGAGATGTGGGTGGCTCTGTGGGAGAGATGTGGGATATGGGAGAGCTGTGGGGATGTGGAAGGCTGTGTGGGTTGTGGGAGAGCTGTGTGGGATGTGGGAGAGCTATGAGGATTTGGGAGAGCTGTGTGGGGATGTGGGAGGCTGTGTAGGATGTGAGAGAGCTGTGTGGCTTGTGGGAGAGCTGTGGGGGTGTGGGAGAGCTGTGTGGATGTGGGAGACCTGTTTGGGGATGTGGGAAAACTGTGGGGATGTGGGAGGCTGTGGGGGTTGTGGGAGAGCTGTGTGGATGTGGGAGGCTGTGTGGATGAGGGAGAGCTGTGGGGGTTGTGGGAGAGCTGTGGGGATGTGGGAGAGCTGTGGGGATGTTGAAGAGCTGTGTAGATGTGGGAGAGCTGTGTGGTTGTGGGAGAGCTGTGGGGATATGGGAGAGCTGTGTGGACGTGGGAGACCTGTGGGGATATGGGAGAGCTGTTTGGATATGGGAGAGCTGTGTGGGTTGTGGGAGAGCTGTGGGGATGTGGGAGAGCTGTGGGGATATGGGAGAGCTGTGGGGATATGGGAGAGCTGAGTGGATGTGGGAGAGCTGTGGGGTTTTGGGAGAGCTATGTGGATGTGGGAGGCTGTGGGGATGTGGGAGAGCTGTGTGGGTTGTGGGAGAGCTGTATGGATGTGGGAGAGCTGTGTGGGCTGTGGGTGGGCTGTAGGGATGTGGGAGAGCTGTTTGGGTTGTGGGAGAGCTGTGTGGGCCGTGGGGTTGTGGGAGAGCTGTGTGGATGTGGGAGAGCTGTGTGGATGTGGGAGAGCTGTGTGGGCTGTAGGGATGTGGGAGTGCTGTGTGGGTTGTGTTACGACTGGGGTTCAAATATATCAGGGCTCTTATTCATTGGACTAGTAATGGCATAAATGCTACAACGGAAAGCGCTAGATCCAACCTCTGATGTATATTCCCAGTGAACAAAGAACACAAATACTCTACAGAATTCTATATGCAATAATAGGCTATCAAACTCTCAATAAATGTGCGTCTACTCTAGGCTGAATGTTATGTGAAAACAGCCTATTACTACCTATAACCGAAGGTGCTTGGTCATGGTATGCAAAGTAAGGTGGTAAGAGAAGTTACAGCTTACGTTACTTTAATCAATAAATGTCAGGCACTCCTGCATGAAAGAAAGTGCACTAAAGTCCTTCAACAATAACAAGGAATCTTCTTTAAATGTTAGATGCTATAAAGATACTCTAGGCTGAATGTTATGTGAAAACAGCCTATTACTACCTATAACCGAAGGTGCTTGGTCATGGTATGCAAAGTAAGGTGGTAAGAGAAGTTACAGCTTACGTTACTTTAATCAATAAATGTCAGGCACTCCTGCATGAAAGAAAGTGCACTAAAGTCCTTCAACAATAACAAGGAATCTTCTTTAAATGTTAGATGCTATAAAGATGCTCGTATCGGAAATGGAACCCAAAACGGCAGGCAGCGGAACAATGCTCGTGCAGGCTATGCACACAAAAAGGCAGAATATATAATGCCGTCGGAGCCAAGAATATTCTAAACACTACAACAATAATAATAATCGCCACGACAATGCAGTATTCCTATCAACAAAAAGAGCCTAAGTCGTTTGTGTCTCAATACATCAAACTAGGCTGCGAAATGCTTGTGTAATCATAAATGGGTATGCATAAAAAGAGTAATTGGATTAATATACTTAATGTCTACTATGACTGATAAAGTCTAGCTAGAGTCAATGATACGAGATACTGGTACGCATGGCATGCCGCATAGCCTAGTGCAAATCTCAAGTCTGTGCGTCAAATATTACGTTATAGGGAAGGGTAGCTCTCTTGAGAAACCTTAATACCGAAGTATTAAGCGTTCTCCTGGCGTACCTCAAAGACAAACAACGAGCTTAGAACAGTGCAGAATGGTATAGGCAAAAAGCCCTCATTCGTGCATGCTCTATTCTCAATGGCACACAGACTAGAATTTACCCAATCAACTCCAGTTCTCAGGTACGTCGTGCAGCTTTTAACTAAAGCCAGCACTCATAGGAAACAATACCTTATAATATCAGACTCCTAGTCTAGCATTATCTAATCCAGCAGAACACTAATAATTAAAGGAAGCGGCAATATGAAAGCCAACCAATGCTTCGTGATCCACTTATCTTAACAACTAACATACATGGGTTATATCAGACCTTAACGCACAATACAACTGGCCAGCATGAAGCTGATTTTGCAGAGTTAACCAGAGGGGGTATAATATTAATAAAAAGGTGGTGAAAGATATGAAAAAGAGAGAGGTAGGCAGAGGAAAAGATTCTCAGGTGCGGAGCGGAAGACAGGTAGCAAGGAAAAAAGATGGATGCGTTCTAGAAACCAGATCTGAGGGAGAGAGTGGCGAGGAACTGTATATATACTCGCACTAGGTCGAGGCGCGTGGGAAAAAAGCGGTTACAAGTCCTCTAGCCACTAGCAAGGGAGCTAGCAGCATGGTACGGACCTCTCTCAGCCAACCCCCACGAGGCAGCCAGCCGTGACGTCATCGAGCGGGACAAAAACACTGCGCGCTCCCTCTCACTCTGTTCTACTCTCTCTCTCTCTCCCAGATCCCATCATTACTAGTTAATGATAAAACATATACTTTACAATTAAATATATAAAGCCTTGACATGGGTGAAAACAAAGAGCCTTTCTGGACTGCCCATGACACAAGCTTTCATATGAAATAAAGCACACTCTAATACATAAACTGTAGCCCCATCCACTGCCCTGGCGATCCTAGCGAGTCACTGTAGGACAAGCCATGCGGTTCTAACGGAGTGGTTAACGTCACACCCCCCCCCAAGATTTTTCTCAGAGGCCCCAAGGCTCACAAAAATCTGATGGTTAGAACCCATGCTATATCTCCACTTCCCATCACCCAGCGGCAATAAAATATCTGGCACAGTTCTTCAACAAAACATTTTTTTCAAAATTATAACCCTCCCCAACACCATAGGTTAAATTATATGTAGTTATGCTCCTCAAGAGCGAGCTTCTCTAGCCCAGCATTCTGAGAGGAGTGCAACTCAGAATTACTGCTATAACATACTAAACAAATTCAACTATCAAAGAAAGTTTTTATTTGATTTTTATGTTTATAATTTGTTTATTTCGGCTGCACTATAGGGGCAAGCCTAGTTTTTTCTTCTATACCAAACGCTCAACTCCTGCTTTACGACCCAATACGCTGGGCTACAACCGCGAGCCAACAAGCACCAAGTGCAAAATACTATTCAAACTAAAGCAGGAGGCTACCCGTGTGTCAATCTACCCAGGATCATATACCCTTGAACGACCATCTGCAACCACGTTGTCACAACCGGCAATATGGCGTATGTCCAGGTTATATACCAATAACCTTAGTGACCACCTGGTCAGCCTCATATTCCGATTGTGAAACTGGTCCAAGAACTGGAGAGGGTGATGATCTGAGTAAACTACAACGACCGGACCATAGGCTGGAACATAGACCTCGAAATGCCCCAGCGCAAGCACAACCGCCAGCAGCTCCTCCTCGACAACAGAGCAGCTCCCCTGGGCCGAATTGTACTTCTCCGAGCAGAAACTAACAGGATGCTCCAGCCCATCACCGTCCTTTTCCACAAGGACGGCACCAGCCCCCACACCACTAGCCTCCGTTGCTAGTTGGAAAGGTAGGCTAAAGTCAGGGGCCCTGAGGATCGGGTGAGTGCACAACAGGTGTTTTACTTCTCTAAACACCTTCTCACACTCAGGCGCCCATTTGAACTTCTTATCCTTCCAGTTATCCTCCACCTGAGCTTGACTGTCCCATTCTCCTTCTCCACCTTGACTGCTAAACGTCATCACAGGCACAGTGAGAGGCTCAGGGGGGTGCCTCCCATACTCCTTCATGGGATTAACATGACAAAACTGATTGCGCTTCCGTCTGTCTGGAGTGGCTACCAAGTAATCCAGGTCTGATAGCTCCTCCACCACCCTATAAGGACCAGCGTACTTCGCGGATAAGGGGTGACCTACAAGGGGCAGTAGAATCAACACCTCCTGACCCACGTGAAACTCCCCGAGTTCAACCTTGAGGTCGTACCTGTCCTTCCTGAGGGCCTGAGAGCTAGTCAAATTACGGCCAGCCAACTCCAGACTGCGCAACATCCGTTCTCGACTGTTGAGGACACACTTGAGCATAGAACAAGGTTTTTCTGCGCCCTCCCATACTTCTTCAACCATATGGAGAGGCCCTCTGACACGGTGTCCAAAGACGAGCTCATTAGGGCTGAATCCCAAACTCTCCCCGGGTACCTCCCGCATAGCAAACAAAACACATGGCAGGCCAAGATCCCAATCCTTCCCACTCTCAAAGCAACAACAACGAAGCACAGATTTCAAGGCTGAGTGCCATCGCTCTACACACCCTGGCTCTCCGGATGATACGCAGATGACACCACCCCAACAATCTCATGCTGCGGCATTGCTTGAACAAAGAGGCTAGAAGTGAAGTTGGGTCCCTGGACTGACTGAATCCCCTGCGGGTAACCATACCGGGAAAAATACACTAGCAAGCTTCGGACCACCGTCTTCGCCGACCCATTTCTCATAGGGTACGCGTCAGGGTACCTTGTTGCTACAACTCCCGACTGTGCATCACTGTCCTCCTTCAACTCTTTCGTCTTTTTAAGCCCATCCTCTGCCTTTTCCACAACAGTTACTGGGTCTTCTTCAGACTCGATATTTGGTCCTAATACTGAGTCCCCGAGAAGGTCCGTTGACACTAAACTCTCAACCGCATCAACTTTCAACCCCTTCTCGGTACCCTTCCTCCGCTGATCTAAAGACTGTTGACCAGAATGTGACTCCTTGGATGCAAGATCTCCGGTGACAACACACGCCATAGGCTGTACCGGACACTTCTCAACCCACTCCTGCTCCTCCCTACTCACGTCGGCCGGCTTCTCGGCAACGACCAAGGGTGGAGCTTCAGAAGTAGGTCCCGCAAAGTCGTTGCCGAGAAGGAGGTCGACGCCCCCAACAGGTAACTTCTCCACAATTCCTACATCCAGGTCCCGAGTCACACCATCAACTTCCACCTTCATTCTTACAAGCGGGTATGACCTTGTCGCATTAACTCCCTGAACCACAACCACCCGCGCCGTATTGACAGGTTTACCAGTGAAATTTCTCAACAGTGTTTGCGATGCCCCAGTGTCACGCAAAATTCTCACCTCATGTCTTCTACCCCCCCACTCCACACAACCGAGTCCCCTGTGGTCACTAAAGGCATCACGGACAGGGAATAAGCCTTCCGGATCCTTCTGCACTGGCAGTGTATTTACCTCGGAAGAAATGCCTCTAACAAACTCCGATGTCCTCTTGAACACTCCAATGCCATGAGCAAAAGACACGGCTGCCGGAGGAGGTCGACTAGGGCCTTATGACCCTCCTGGTGGCAACTAAAACACATAAATTTCGGTTTCGGCTTATACTGTGATGTAAAAGGCCCCTGACTTTTCACATACGGTGTGGTGTAAGGTTTGGATTCAGTTTTAGTTTCATGGCTCTTCTGTTTAAATGTGTCATTGTTCCGGGGAGGGGGAGGATAGTGGTCCTTAGCACTTACATCGTACTTCTGTGAGGACCCGCAACCCCGAATCAACGACAGCCGTCGATCAGCCATTTCTGCTGCTTCGACTAGAGTTCTTGGGTTTTTCTCCTTTAAGTTCAAAGTTAGATCACCGCCCGTGCTCTTATAGAACTGCTCCAACATCATTAACTGCTTAACTCCATCAAACGTTGTTACCTTCTCAGATCGGAGCCAGTTCCCCATAGCATCGGACAAGTCCCGGGCGTGTTCCAAAAAGGTGCTATCTCTTCCCTTAGTTACACCCCGGAACTTCAAACGGTACGTTTCTGGTTGCAGTTCGTAAGCCCTCAGGACAGCCTCCTTGAGATCCTCGTACACAATACATAACTCCAAAGGTAACGCATCGTAGGCTTTAAGACCCTTGCCTATTAATCTAGAGGATACAAGTGCTGCCCATTTATTCTCTGGCCACTGGTGTTCCTGGCACTTCTTCTCAAAGCGTGTGAAAAATTCTGTTACACCACTCTCATCAAACACCGGAACCAGTTTCAATAAGTGCGAGAGAGACTGCTCATGAACATGGTTACCAGCCCCAAGTCGCTGTCCCGTTGTCTCTACTCGCGACTTCTCTACATCCATGTCAGCACAGTACCTAGTCGACTCTAAATCAGCTTTGGATTTTTACTAGCTCTATGTGCTGGTGACTTTTTCTCTCTTCTATCTTGGCTCTCTCTTCTATCTTGGCTAATTCTATTTGCTGCTCACCTGCCCTGATAGCCTTTCTCTCTTCGATCTTAGCTAATTCGAGCTGAAGCAATAATTCTGGAGTTAACCCTTGAGGAGGTGAAGGTGCTACAATGTTTGAAATTACCGGTGGTCCCCCCAGGGGCAACCCACCCTGCCAGTCACCACCCAACTGCGGAAGCGTACCCGGGGTCGGCAAACTACTGGGATGGCTGGGAGTCGAGTGTAGGGGAAGCATGGCCGAAGGGCTCTGAGCACTCAACCCATCTCGCTCACCAGTCACCCTGCCCAGTACACACGTTATCAAGTTATCCCTGGTCATGCTGCTAGTAACCGCATGACCGATAGCTGTGGCCAGGCATTGAAGACCGTACCGATTCATACCCTCCAACCGCTCGGCAGTAACAGGCCATTGCAAAAATATCCTAGCATCCTCCTCACAGTTCACCTGATTAACCATTTCATCATGCTGCTGTTCCTCCGTTTCGACATGACGTACTGTGTCTCCATTCTCCTCTGATCCGGTATAAGACATGATGCTCTCAAAATTTTTCCCACCTCAATATTCAGAAAAGAAGCACCCCAAACTTTTATACCTCAATATACACACACAAATTTTCGGAAATACTCAAGGGCTATAATATGTTGCAAAAAAATATATATTCTTGCTGATCCCCGCAAAATATTCCCCAAAACAACAAATGTTCCCCGCTAATAAATGTAGGTTCACCAAATCCTAGGTAAGGTCGCCATTTGTTACGACTGGGGTTCAAATATATCAGGGCTCTTATTCATTGGACTAGTAATGGCATAAATGCTACAACGGAAAGCGCTAGATCCAACCTCTGATGTATATTCCCAGTGAACAAAGAACACAAATACTCTACAGAGTTCTATATGCAATAATAGGCTATCAAACTCTCAATAAATGTGCGTCTACTCTAGGCTGCATGTTATGTGAAAACAGCCTATTACTACCTATAACCGAAGGTGCTTGGTCATGGTATGCAAAGTAAGGTGGTAAGAGAAGTTACAGCTTACGTTACTTTAATCAATAAATGTCAGGCACTCCTGCATGAAAGAAAGTGCACTAAAGTCCTTCAACACTAACAAGGAATCTTCTTTAAATGTTAGATGCTATAAAGATGCTCGTATCGGAAATGGAACCCAAAAAGGCAGGCAGCGGAACAATGCTCGTGCAGGCTATGCACACAATAAAGGCAGAATATATAATGCCGTCGGAGCCAAGAATATTCTAAACACTACAACAATAATAATAATCGCCACGACAATGCAGTATTCCTATCAACAAAAAGAGCCTAAGTCGTTTGTGTCTCAATACATCAAACTAGGCTGCGAAATGCTTGTGTAATCATAAATGGGTATGCATAAAAAGAGTAATTGGATTAATATACTTAATGTCTACTATGACTGATAAAGTCTAGCTAGAGTCAATGATACGAGATACTGGTGCGCATGCCATGCCTCATAGCCTAGTGCAAATCTCAAGTCTGTGCGTCAAATATTACGTTATAGGGAAGGGTAGCTCTCTTGAGAAACCTTAATACCGAAGTATTAAGCGTTCTCCTGGCGTACCTCAAAGACAAACAACGAGCTTAGAACAGTGCAGAATGGTATAGGCAAAAAGCCCTCATTCGTGCATGCTCTATTCTCAATGGCACACAGACTAGAATTTACCCAATCAACTCCAGTTCTCAGGTATGTCGTGCAGCTTTTAACTAAAGCCAGCACTCATAGGAAACAATACCTTATAATATCAGACTCCTAGTCCAGCAGAACACTAATAATTAAAGGAAGCGGCAATATGAAAGCCAACCAATGCTTCGTGATCCACTTATCTTAACAACTAACATACATGGGTAATATCAGACCTTAACGCACAATACAACTGGCCAGCATGAAGCTGATTTTGCAGAGTTAACCAGAGGGGGTATAATATTAATAAAAAGGTGGTGAAAGATATGAAAAAGAGAGAGGTAGGCAGAGGAAAAGATTCTCAGGTGCGGAGCGGAAGACAGGTAGCAAGGAAAAAAGAAGGATGCGTTCTAGAAACCAGATCTGAGGGAGAGAGTGGCGAGGAACTGTATATATACTCGCACTAGCTCGAAGCGCGTGGGAAAAAAGCGGTTACAAGTCCTCTAGCCACTAGCAAGGGAGCTAGCAGCATGGTAAGGACCTCTCTCAGCCAACCCCCACGAGGCAGCCAGCCGTGACGTCATCGAGCGGGACCAAAACACTGCGCGCTCCCTCTCACTCTGTTCTACTCTCTCTCTCTCTCTCCCAGATCCCATCATTACTAGTTAATGATAAAACATATACTTTACAATTAAATATATAAAGCCTTGACATGGGTGAAAACAAAGAGCCTTTCTGGACTGCCCATGACACGAGCTTTCATATGAAATAAAGCACACTCTAATACATAAACTGTAGCCCCATCCACTGCCCTGGCGATCCTAGCGAGTCACTGTAGGACAAGCCATGCGGTTCTAACGGAGTGGTTAACGTCACAGTTGTCGGAGAGCTGTTGGGATGTGGGAGAGCTGTGTGGGCTGTGGGAGAACTGTGGGGATGTGGGAGAGCTGTGTGGGATGTGGGATAGCTGTGTGGATGTTGGAGAGCTGTGTGGATGTGGGAGAGCTGTGTGGATGTGGGAGAGCTGTGTGGGACGTGGAAGAGCTGTGTGGGATGTGGGATAGCTGTGTGGATGTGGGAGAGCTGTGTGGGATGTGGGAGAGCTGTGTGGGATGTAGCAGAGCTGTGTGGGTTGTGGGAGGCTGTGTGGATGTGGGAGAGCTGTGTGGGTTGTGAGAGAGCTGTGTGGGCTGTGGGGATGTGGGAGAGCTGTGTGGATGTGGGAGAGCTGTATGGATGTGGGAGGCTGTGGGGATGTAGGAGGCTGTTTGGATGTGGGAGAGCTGTGTAGATGTGGGAGGCTGTGGGGATGTGGGAGGCTGTGGGGATGTGGGAGGCTGTGTGGATGTGGGAGAGCTGTGTGGATGTGGGGCTGTGGGAGGCTGTATGGATGTGGGAGAGCTGTGTGGATGTGGGAGAGCTGTGTGGATGTGAGAGCTGTGTGGATGTGGGAGGCTGTGTGGATGTGGGAGTCTGTGTGGATGTGGGAGGCTGTGTGGATGTTGGAGGCAGTGTGGATGTGGGAGAGCTGTGTGGATGTGGGAGAGAAGTGGGGATGTGGGAGAGCTGTATGGATGTAGGAGGCTGTGTGGATGTGGGAGGCAGTGTGGATGTGGGAGGCTGTGTGGATGTGGGAGAGCTGTGGGAATGTGGGAGGCTGTGTGGATGTGGGAGAGCTGTGTGGATGTGAGAGAGCTGTGTGGCTTGTGGGAGAGCTGTGGGGGTGTGGGAGAGCTGTGTGGATGTGGGAGAGCTGTTTGGGGATGTGGGAGAACTGTGGGGATGTGGGAGGCTGTGAGGGTTGTGGGAGAGCTGTGTGGATGTGGGAGGCTGTGTGGATGTGTGAGAGCTGTGTGGGTTGTGGGAGAGCTGTGGGGATGTGGGAGAGCTGTGTGGATGTGGGGGAGCTGTGTGGATGTGGGAGAGCTGTGTGGATGTGGGAGAGCTTTGGGGATATGGGAGAGCTGTGTGGATGTGGGAAAGCTGTGGGGATATGGGAGAGCTGTGTGGATGTGGGAGAGCTGTGTGGGTTGTGGGAGAGCTGCGGGGATGTGGAAGAGCTGTGGGGATATGGGAGAGCTGTGTGGATGTGGGAGACCTGTGGGGATATGGGAGACCTGTGTGGATGTGGGAGAACTGTGTAGGTTGTGGGAGAGCTGTGGGGATGTGGGAGAGCTGTGGGGATATGGGAGAGCTGTGGGGATATGGGAGAGCTGTGTGGATGTGGGAGAGCTGTGGGGTTTTGGGTATAATTAGAATTATCAAAATTCATGGTGGTACAGGGTTACATTAATGTACATGATGATACAGGATATACGACGTGTTTAACTGGACAACCAGCATTATCAAGTAAGAATTGAATGATATAAAAGGTAAACAGGAAGGGTATAATTATATAGAGGGTGGAGGATCAGAGGAGGCGAATATATATATATATATATATATATATATATATATATATATATATATATATATATATATATATATATACAGTATATAAATTTATTTATATAAATTAATCTCTAAATGGTTTCCCAAGCAAATTTGTTGCAAGTTAAATTGTCAAATAGTTATTAGGTTATTAGGCTATCAAATTTATCCCATTCATAATAATTCAAGGGATAGGTAAAATATATAGTAAAAGTCATGCCATTAAGTCTATATTATATATAATTGGTACTAATTTATCCAGGTCCAAAAAAGTTTTTTTTTTTTTTAAATATAACGATATAATGAGTGAGGCCTGACTGGAGGTGAAGTATGGGATATAACATCTGTGGGGGTTAAGAAAGTGATAAATAATAAGTCAAGAATCAAATTTACTAAACTACCAAATGATTTACCATCGTTTTTGCACTGTTTTAATTAAAAATCCCAATCTGGATTGCGTTTACGCATAGCTTTAAGCGGGACCGTGTTAATGAATTAATTAACGGTCTAGCGGATGCGGAAGCTAACGATTATGAGATGCGGCATTGCGATTACGAAAGTGGACAATTAATAGCGATGCCCACCACTGATGTATATATATATATATATATATATATATATATATATATATATATAATTATACTGTATATAATTATAAACATAAATATTTTTTTCTTTCTATGTGATTGAGGGAGGCAAAAGGCAGAACTGCCTATAGCGAGTGCCTCCCCCATAGTTGAAAGAGTGACAGGGCCAAAATCAAGGGACGTTCGAGACAAAATGCCTGGACACACGGAGTTTGAAGCAATTTAAGTCATAGGAAGAGGGAAAGACTGATTCTGGGAGAGAGTTCCAGAGCTCAGCTGTTGAGTAGAAGAAAGTTTGAGAGCAACGTTTCACTCTTGGGTTGGAGAGTTGCACAGAGTAGGGGTGGGATTGAGTTGCAAGACGGGTACCACGTGCCCTACGTAAAGGAGGTGGTATACACTGGGAAAGCTCTGAGGAACACTGATTATTATAGTAGCGATAGAATAGCGGGAGAGATGCAACATTGCGGCGGAGAGAGAAAGATTGCAGAGAGTTGGTGAGTGGACGGGAGTTAATGATATGAAAGGCCTTCCTTTCAACTTTGTCTAGGAGAGCGGTGTGAGAGGAACCTCTCCACACATGTGAACAATACTCAATACAAGGACGCACTATGCCCCTGTACAGAGCAAGAAGCAATGCAGGGTAAAAGAACCCCCTAAGGCGGTTCAGCACACCCAGCTTCTGGGAGGCTGCCTTAGCAAGACTGGTAATATGGTCCTTCAACTGAGAGCAGAAGAAAAAGAGACACCAAGAATATTGCGAGAAGATGAAGGATTGATTTTTGTATTGTTGAAGAATAAGGGATAGTCCGCAGGGAGTTCCTGATGGGTAGATAGATGGAGAAATTGGGTTTTGGAAGCATTAAAGTTAACAAGGTTTTCTCTGCCCCAATTGGAGATAGTATTTAGATCAGAATTTAGAGTTCTATGGCTTCATTACGTTTGTCGATTGCTGGCTGGGGCGTTCTGAAAAAATAATGGAGTAGTGTAAGGTTGAGTCGTCGTCTGCGTATGAATGGATGGGAATTGAGGTACAGTTGAGGAGATAATTTATAAAAACTAGAAAGAGAATAGGAGATAGGACAGAGCCCTGAGGAACACCGGAGTTTATAGGGTGAGGAAGTGAACAATGGCCATCCACAACCGCGGCTATGGAACGGCCGGAAAGGAAATTAGAGACAAAGGCACAGATGGAGGGATAGAAACCGAAGGAGGGTAGTTTAGAAATTAAAGATTTGTACCAGACTCTATCGAAGGCTTTCGATATGTCTAGTGCAATAGAAAAATCTCACCGAAGTCCCGAAAGGAGGATGACCAAGAGTTAGTAAGATATGAAAGAAGATCACCAGTAGAGCGACCCTTAAGGGGAGGTATTTAGTTTGTTCCCTAGACCTCCATCAAGCTTAAAATTACACCCCCTTGAGACCCTTTCAAGATAAATTTGTACATTTTTCGGTAGAAAAATTTCCCGGCCAAAGGCCGGTTCCTCTTAAATTACAGGCTCGCTATCACTCGCCATGATAAAATCGACACCTGAATGGCACGGAAGGTCTTAATATGGGGTGAAAGTTCTTAAAATCGCTAAACTAATGGGGCAAACGTTTTATAATATCAAAAGCAATGGGGCTAAACATGAAGGAGAAAGGGGTCAAGAAAAAAGTCCCTCAAGTGGAGATCTCCCCTTAAGGAAGCCATACTGGCAATCTGAGAGCAGATTATGAGAAGAGAAATGCTCAAGAAATTTGGAAGCAAGAATAGTTTCAAAAACTTTAGAAAGACAAGAGATGAGAGCAATTGGACGATAGTTGGAGGGTTGAGAGCGGTCACCCTTCTTTGGGACAGGTTGAATGTGAGCAAACTTCCAGCATGAAGGGAAGACGTTAGGATAGACAGAGACGAAAGAGTTTGCCTAGGCAGCGAGTCAGCACGGAAGCACAGTTTTTGAGAACAACAGGAGGAACACCGTCCGGACCGTATGCCTTATTAGTATTAAGCCCAGAGAGGGTAGAAAGTACATCTTTAGAAGAGATTAGGATATTAGGCATAAGTAAGAGAGAGGAGGGTGGAGAGGGAGGAATAGCACCGGCATCATACAAGGTGGAGTTTCTAGCAAAAGTTTGAGCGAAGAGTTTAGCTTTGTCAGAGGAAGAAGTGATGGTTGTGCCATCAGAGTGGGAAAGGGGAGGGATAGACGAGGAAGAGAAATTGTTGGAGAGGTTTTTGTCTAGATGCCAGAAAGCTTGGGAAGAGCTAGAGTTGGATAGTTCAGTGCATTTATTATTGATGAAAGAGTGTTTGGCAAGTCGAAGAACAGATTTGGCTTGATTCCGGGCAGAAACATAGGAAGAATGAGAGTCTTGAGTTTTAAGGCGTCGGTACCGTTTGAATGTTTCCTCCTTATTGCAGACAGCAGTAGAACAGGCGTGAGTAAACCTAGATTTTTTAGCATTAGTCTGAGAGAAAGAGAATGGAATGTATGCTTCCATGCCCGATAGGATTACCTCGGTAATGCGTTCAGCACTCTCCGAGGGTCCCCGGCCACGGATATGATCTCATATCTACCACTCATAATCCAATACATTCCTACGCAGATGACTCAACACTCCACAGTTCCTTCACATTTACCAATTCTTTCACCCAACCCGATCTTATAAATTCAAAAATATACACTGCAATTTCTCTGAACCAGGACCTTTCTAGAATTAATGAATGGGGACAAATGAATCTAGTTGCCTTTAATGCACAGAAAACCAAATACATTCAATTTTCTAACCGACAGAATCTCACTGACTCCCATATATTTTTAATGATGTAAATATTCCCACTTCCCCTAGTATTGACATTCTCGGTGTAACATTAACTACTAACTTGAGCTGGATACATTATGTTAGAAGCATTGCTAAGAATGCCTCTAAAACACTGGGACTCCTGTACAGAGTTCGAGAATTCTTCACTGGCGAGCAGTTAGCCGTAATATATAAAAGTTATGTGCGTTCTCAGATAGATTACTGTTCACCTCTGTGGAGTGGAAGTGGAGTGGTTGCATTGAGGCAGTTGGACAAAATTCAAAATAAAGCTATTAGATTAATCAATAACCCTGCAATCACACAGGACCTTCCTACATTATCCATACGAAGAAACGTTGCATCCCTTGCATTATTCTACCGATATTTTCACAGCAATTGTTCTGAGGAACTTGCTTCAATTGTGTCACCTCTCCACATCTTTCCCCGTAGAACTAGGGCAGCTGATAGCGCCAATGAATTTACACTTTCTCCTCCATAATGCAGAACTTCTGCTTATCAAAATTCATTTATCCCTAGAACTACTACTCTTTGGAATTCACTTCCCTCGAGTTGCTTTCCACAAACTTACAATCTACAAAAGTTTAAATCCAGTTGTTACAAACATTTTATGAATGGAGGATGCCTTTAAGCACATGGAGCTTTTGGTTGCATCTGTGTTTTTCCTTCCTCCGTTCATTGTCTCTTAAAAAAAAAAGAAAAAAAAAAAAAAAAAAAAAAAAAATCATTCCATGGGAAATCAAAGAAGTACTGCCGGAGAGCCTCCCAGTCGGCAGCGCCAAAGTGCCACAAGCGCCGCCGGCTAGGAGGATCGGGTGGCCGTACTGGAGAGATAGGACAGGTGACAGAGATAAGTTTATGGTCGGAGGAGCCCAAAGGAGAGAAAAGATGGACAGTATAAGAAGAAGGGTTAGAGGTTAGAAACAAGTCAAGAATGTTGGGCCGATCTCCGATGCAATCTGGGATACGGGTGGGTTGCTGAACTAACTGCTCTAGGTCATTTAGAATAGAAAAGACGTAGGCTTGTTCACCAGATGGGTCAGTAGTGTGAGAGGAGAGCCATTGGCGGTGGTGAACGTTGAAATCTCCTAAGATGGAGATTTCTGAAAAAGGGGAAATGGATAAAATGTGTTCCACTGTAGAGTTTAGATAGTCAACAAATTTGGGAAAGTTTGTAGAGTTAGGGGAAAGATAGACAGCACAGAAATATTTAGTAAGAGAATGACAGGAGAGTTTGAGCCATAAGGTTGAGAATTCAGAGGAGTCGAAATCGGGAACAAGAGCAAGTGAGTTTGTTGTGCACATATGTATATATATTTACTATATATATATATATATATAAAGAGAGAGAGAGAGAGAGAGAGATAATTTGCTACAAAGTGGAAGGCAAGTGTAGCAAAGCAGAAGGCTCTCTCCCCACCCACCACACCGTCCGACCATTGGTCCTCATGAAATAATATTTGGGGAACAAGTCCCCCAGCAGAATGAGAAACATCTCTGCTGGGATATTTAGAGTAATGAATGAAGTTGAGAAATATTATATACTACTGATGATTAACCTACATTTTTGTTTTCCTTTTTTCCCTTTTTACCTATATTATTCCAACCTCCTCAAAATGGATGTCTAGACTCCTTTTGAATGTGTCAATTGTCTTACATTGTACCAATTTCTCTGTCAGATTGTTCCACTCATTGACCACACTGTAGATGAAGAAGTGCTTTGTGAAATCGAGATTCACCCTCCTGGTTTTTAATTTAGTTCCATTTCCCCGAGTTAATGAACTACTATCGATTTTGAAAGTGAATCTACATCAATTTTATCAAAACCCTTTAATATCTTGAAACACTCGATTAATTGACCTCTCACTCATCTTTTTTTAACTCATAAGCTGCGTAGCTATAGTATTTGAAAGTACCCGCCATGCGAAGGTATTTGGTACATTCCTTACAAAAATTGTCAATTTACCATATATATTATTAATACTTACCCATATGCACCTATTTTACTTTTAATGTGAACATATAAACATTGGAAAGCAATAAAACAAGTGGTAACAGCAATTGGCTGGTGAAAATTGTATATTTAAGCCCCACCGTCGTAATCTGACCTTGACCGGCGAGAGAGAAACACCCTCCCTCTCTGTGTCTGGCATGGCTCTGAGAGACAAGGGGAGCTCTCAGACTGGCTTAGAGGGTCAGAGATACACTCCTCCATCCTCCCCCCTCTCTCCCAGCTGTCCTCGCACGAAAATACTCGATAAATATCGGGAATCATAGGGAAAATACCGGATAATTGAGGAGGGGTGAAGAAGGGGGAAAAGGGGGAGGGAGGAGGGGAAACAGGGGGTTGGGACACATGTGTAGGAGTGGTAGCAAGTAATGGAGGGGAATTATCTCATCTATTCACAAATTGCTTTGTTTTGAGTGCCACTGGGGTGTTTTAAAAGTTTATTTTAGTCCTTGGATCTTAAGAGTCTGGCCGCATTCGCACAGTAGCACCTCTTAGGAGTCTGGCTGCAGTCCCTGGGTTAAGTGAAAACAACTTTAGTTTTTTTAATCTTTCATGAAATTATTTATTTCTTAGTGACGGTATCAACTTTGTCGCTCTACGCTGCACCGACTCGAGTTTCTCAATGTCCTTGTTTAGATAAGGAGACCAAAATTGCACACCATATTCAAGATGGGTTCTCACTATGCTTCTAAATAGCGGTACTATAATGTTCTCATATTTATAAGTATTTTTTTTTTTTAATATATCCCAATGCTCGATTGGCCTTGTTCGCAGCTGCTGCACATTGATCTGAGGTCTTTAGGTTTTCTGATATGAGAACCCCCAGATTTTTAACTAATGCACTTGTTTTGATTGGCTAGCCTTTCATCTTGTATTCATATTTTTTGTTTTTATTACCTATTTGCAAGACCTGGCATTTTTTAACATTGAATGGCATCTGCCATTTTTTCTGGCCACTCAACTATATTACTTAAATCAGATTGAAGTTTATTTCTGTCTTCTTAGGTTAATACTGAATTTCCTATCTGAGAGAGAGAGAGAGAGAGAGAGAGAGAGAGAGAGAGAGAGAGAGAGAGAGAGAGAGAGAGAGAGAGAGAGAGAGAGAGACCCTTATTTAAGCCGGCATGAATGCAGCCATTTGAAACGGATATTATATTGAATTGGGTCTGATGGTCACGGTGCAATAAAAATAATGCTCGTCACTAGTACTCTTAACTGTTGATAATTTAAAACTTCTCTCTAGACAACACTTAGTATAAATCACTTCTCACAGATATTTCTCCTGTGTGTTTTCAACAGCATATAATTTCACTATTTATTTGTAGAGTGGCAACTTATTGTCTTCGGTATATAAGTTGGGCCGTGGTGGTGATCCTGACGTAGCTGGTTGACAGCAGTTGTACTCGAACTCTTGGTGTGGGACCTTGAATAATACCTACCATATGCCAGTACATAGGTAGAGTACAATCAAGAGAACTCACTGACTACTCTGCTCTTTATAAGAGTTTTGATGCAGAACTTCCAAAGTCCTGGTGTTGGGTCTTAAATATTGTGTGCAAATATACCAGTGCATCAGCACATGTTGTCGGACTAACGTAAGATAGTTGTTTTTAACGCAACTTATCTTAACTGTTCTGACCGTTATAAGAGTCTTTCAGAACTGAGAGTGATGGATATATTTTGGCCTTCTTCGAGATATTGCTATCTCGAAAGGACTCCCTGATGAGTGCCGTTATAAGCAAACAGTGTCTCACAGAGCCCTGGTTTGGTCTATCCCAAATAAAGCGCTTACCATGGCAGCATTCTTTATCCACAATAGCGTCGCGGTTATGGGTAGGAAAGGATATTAGTTACGATCAGTGAAGTGTCTAATAAGGCTTTCTTGTTGATACCCACAACAACAAACATCTAATTGTGGTTGATAATTAAGTACCAATGCACCTAATCATGTATCCCCAAATAGGATCAAGGGTGGCCCAATCTTCCTGTTACCTTATCTTCCAGTGATAAATAAGAATAACAATCCAACTGAGTAATGATCTTAAAATTCCCTGCAGTGGTCATACCTTTGGCTGAGTTGTCTTTGGTGATGTCTGTCAGGTCAATAAGGACATCGGTGTGAGGAGGACTTCCGGTGGGGCTTGTAGTAGTCCTTCTCGGCTTCTTCATCATGGCGGTGGTGTGGTTGAGAGGTAGACGGGCGCTTGGACTTTTGTTGTGTATGGTGCCTTTTCTTGTGTCGTCTTTCCTTTCTACTTCTCTTACTCTTTGGTACTTCAGGATTTTCCATGTTGTTGAATAAGTTCTTCCCTGGTGTTGGAGAAGGTGTTATGGCGATGGCAGCGACTCTGGCATATCTTATTGGACTGTGCGTTGTTCCTTTGTGGCATGGAGGTGTGGTGGGCAGAGGAGAAGAAATGCTTGGTTATGAAGAACGTCGGAGAAGTTGTTTTTCCGTTATTTTATACTCCAATAGATTTTTAAAAAGGTGTTTCACCCTATTAGTTTGGCGATGATAAGACGCTTCACGCCAGTCAGGTGTTGATATTTTTCTAAGCGAGCAATAACGAGTCTGTAACTTAGAAGTCGGTCATACGGCGGGATTTTTTCTATAAAAATTAAGAATTTAGCTTGAAAGGAGGTCTTTAAGAAATATGGGAAGTCCTTTTTTATTAACCTAGAGGACAAACTGTAATATATTGCTAGAAAATGGCAAACAAGCAAAATATAATTCAACAAAATATCATAATAACCCATAAGACGTTGGACCAGATAGTGTTAAAGAGAAGGCCAATTATTCACCTACTTCCCATAAACAGAATATAGTTCTATCAACACGCACTTTAAACTAGTTTGTAAGAAAGGAAGATGATCCCCGTCCATACCGGTTCTGGCAAGTGTACACCCTCACCGGTAAGTACACACACACACATCTCTTACACATACATTCACTGCTTACTCCCCCTCACACAAAAACATATTTCTTAGACATACATATAAACCCACACCTCTCTCTCTCTCACACACACACCAACACACACAATAGATCGGGTTAGTAATCTAAGGAAGTAATAGTGTCACATATTGATCATAAACCCCAGGGAAGTGAGCCATAGAGGGTGCCAAGAGTCCTGTCATCATATATCACACTGACAAGGCTCTCTTACTATCATTCTTGCTCCCTTCTTTCCTTCTCCCATTACTTAATTATTTATCCCACACACTCTATCTGTCTTCCTCACCTTTCATTCTTCTCTTGTTTCCCTCTATCCCACTCCCTTTCACTTTCCTCAGTCCCTCATTCACTCCTTGACTCCCCATCTGTTTTCCTCACCTCCATTCACTCCCTATCTTTCTTCCTTTCTTACTCTTCACCTCCCTCCCTTCCTAACCCCTTCTTACCTTACCTATTCCCTCCCTCACTCATTCATCCCCCTACCCTTCTCCAATAATTACCCCTCCTTACCTCAACTTCTCCTTCAGTCACTAATTCATACCCTACCTTTCTTCCCTCTTCATCCCCTTCCCTTCTCAGTCATTTACTCTCCTTACCTCACCTCCTCCCACCCATTCCCTACCTATCTTCCTCCTTCACCCCCCACCCTTCCCAACTCATTCCCCTCCTTACCTCACCTCCTCCCACCCATTCCCTACCTATCTTCCTCCTTCAACCCCCACCCTTCCCAACTCATCCTCCCTCCTTACCTCACCTCCTCCCTCAGTCACTCCCTTCCTCTCTTCCTCCTTTACCCCCCTCCCTTCCCTACGTATTCCCCCTCCTTACCTTACCTTCTCCCTCCCACACCATTCACCCCTCCCTTCCCCACTCTCTTCCCCTCCTTACCTCACCTCCTCCACCAGCCACTCATTCAAACCCTTCCTATTTCAATCCCGCCCCTCCCTTCCCTACTCATTCCCCCTCCTAACCTCACCTCCTCCCTCAGTCACTCCCTTTCTCTCTTCCCCATACTCTCATCCCCCTTCCTATTTCACTCCCCTCCCTTCCTCCTCATTACCTCCCTCCCTCCCTCCCTTCCTCTCTCCTTTCCATCTCAGGTTCCCTATCTCCCCCGTTCCCTCCCTCCCCTCCTCCCAAGCTACCCTCCTCATTCACCACCATACAGTGAAAGGTCCCTTCACGCTAAAGATCCTGTAGCGGGGGAGAGTGGCCATCTTGTATTCTGGACGCCATGTTGGTGCCGTACAAATCAAACAATGGGGTGATACTTTAATTTGATCATGTAAAATTTCCATCCAAAGACCAAACTATATATCCTGTACTAGTATTTCCAAAATGTTTATTATGGGGTATGGAGATATTTGAGTGTGAAGCGAGGGAAATATCACCAGTGGCACCAAGATGGCGGAGGTTGGCCGGTCTCTGTTACAATAGGATTTGTACTCCACCCGTTCCATCAAGCCCTACTTTATATCCGTAACCCCCTAAGGACGGGTTTATATCCGTAACCCCCTAAGGACGGGTTTATATCCGTAACCCCCTAAGGACGGGTTTATATCCGTAACCCCCTATGGACGGGTTTATATCCGTAACCCCCTAAGGACGGGTTTATATCCGTAACCCCCTAAGGACGGGTTTATATCCGTAACCCCCTATGGACGGGTTTATATCCGTAACCCCCTAAGGACGGGTTTATATCCGTAACCCCCTAAGGACGGGTTTATATCCGTAACCCCCTAAGGACGGGTTTATATCCGTAACCCCCTAAGGACGGGTTTATATCCGTAACCCCCTATGGACGGGTTTATATCCGTAACCCCCTAAGGACGGGTTTATATCCGTAACCCCCTAAGGACGGGTTTATATCCGTAACCCCCTAAGGACGGGTTTATATCCGTAACCCCCTAAGGACGGGTTTATATCCGTAACCCCCTAAGGACGGGTTTATATCCGTAACCCCTAAGGACGGGTATATATCCGTAACCCCCTAAGGACGGGTATATATCCGTAACCCCCTAAGGACGGGTTTATATCCGTAACCCCCTAAGGACGGGTATATATCCGTAACCCCCTAAGGACGGGTTTATATCCGTAACCCCCTAAGGACGGGTTTATATTCGTAACCCCCTAAGGACGGGTTTATATCCGTAACCCCCTAAGGACGGGTTTATATCCGTAACCCCCTAAGGACGGGTTTATATCCGTAACCCCCTAAGGACGGGTTTATATCCGTAACCCCCTAAGGACGGGTTTATATCCGTAACCCCCTAAGGACGGGTTTATATCCGTAACCCCCTAAGGACGGGTTTATATCCGTAACCCCCTAAGGACGGGTTTATATCCGTAACCCCCTAAGGACGGGTATATATCCGTAACCCCCTAAGGACGGGTATATATCCGTAACCCCCTAAGGACGGGTTTATATCCGTAACCCCCTAAGGACGGGTTTATATCCGTAACCCCCTAAGGACGGGTTTATATCCGTAACCCCCTAAGGACGGGTTTATATCCGTAACCCCCTAAGGACGGGTTTATATCCGTAACCCCCTAAGGACGGGTTTATATCCGTAACCCCCTAAGGACGGGTTTATATCCGTAACCCCCTAAGGACGGGTATATATCTGTAACCCCCTAAGGACGGGTATATATCCGTAACCCCCTAAGGACGGGTTTATATCCGTAACCCCCTAAGGACGGGTATATATCCGTAACCCCCTAAGGACGGGTTTATATCCGTAACCCCCTAAGGACGGGTTTATATCCGTAACCCCCTAAGGACGGGTTTATATCCGTAACCCCCTAAGGACGGGTTTATATCCGTAACCCCCTAAGGACGGGTTTATATCCGTAACCCCCTAAGGACGGGTTTATATCCGTAACCCCCTAAGGACGGGTTTATATCCGTAACCCCCTAAGGATGGGTTTATATCTGTAACCCCCTAAGGACGGGTTTATATCCGTAACCCCCTAAGGACGGGTTTATATCCGTAACCCCCTATGGACGGGTTTATATCCGTAACCCCCTAAGGACGGGTTTATATCCGTAACCCCCTAAGGACGGGTTTATATCCGTAACCCCCTAAGGACGGGTATATATCCGTAACCCCCTAAGGACGGGTATATATCCGTAACCCCCTAAGGACGGGTTTATATCCGTAACCCCCTAAGGACGGGTTTATATCCGTAACCCCCTAAGGACGGGTTTATATCCGTAACCCCCTAAGGACGGGTTTATATCCGTAACCCCCTAAGGACGGGTTTATATCCGTAACCCCCTAAGGACGGGTTTATATCCGTAACCCCCTAAGGACGGGTTTATATCCGTAACCCCCTAAGGACGGGTTTATATCCGTAACCCCCTAAGGACGGGTTTATATCCGTAACCCCCTAAGGACGGGTTTGGACACTTTACTCTGGCTACCATTAAACGAATATATGCAGCTTAGGAAAGATCTGTAGGAATTATATTGGTAAAGACGGTCTCAATGAACCCTCTGATTTCCATACACCATTCTTAATGTAAATAGAATCCTCAAATGATAGCCAGACTATACTGATAGAACGTGGTATGGCCCTCAAAGAATTAATAGAGTGGTTATGGGATAATGAAGAGGTTGGACACGGAAGAACGAGTGAGTGAATCATGTTTAAGAGGACATGGGCCGGTTTTCTGGACCACTTTCTCCCTCATGTTTAGCCCCATTAGTTTTCAGATGTTAAGATGTTTTAGTCGATTTTAAGACCTTTCGCCCCATTTCGTCGTCAATATTTAGACCTTTCGTTCTATTTAGGTGTCGATTTTTTCCCTGGCGAACGATAGTGGGCCTGTAATGTTGGAAGAACAGGCCTTCGGCCGGGACATTTTTCTACCGAAATATGTACAAATTCTAGAAGGGGGATCTAATGGATGTTTTTTTTTTAATTTGATGGAGGTCTAGGGAGGAAACTAGACAAATAACGAATACATGGAAAAATCGCCCAAAAAAAGTGAACCATACTCCCAGCCGGGATTGAACCTCCGACATTCAGAACGAGTGTCCCAAGTAGTGGTGTAGTGGGTTAAAAGCTTGGTTGGGATTTATTTATAATACTGGGTAGAAGCCTGTAATTTAGTTATCGTATTTAGTTTGGAAAATGTGTTTGTGAATCAGCTATTTAGTTGGATTGTGGGAAATTATTTAGTTGTGTCATATAACAAATGTATAATGGATATAATTCAGAGTTCTAATAACTAACATTAACTATCGTACAAAAAAAAAAAAAAAAAAAAAAAAAGGAAAAATGGTGAGTAAATAGAGACTAATATATAATCTAATCATCTATATAACTTTTAATATATATACTGTCTACGCATATGCAACACAAATGTTTTATAAAGTGCTACCTATAACATTCACGTGTTCGCCGACCGACTGTCAAACAATAAACGAATATCCGGCCTACGTCAATATCCGGCCTACGTCAATATCCGGCCTACGTCAATATCCGGCCTACGTCAATATCCGGCCTACGTCAATATCCGGCCTACGTCAATATCCGGCCTACGTCAATATCCGGCCTACGTCAATAGCCCGTAAACTTCTTTGGGGCACAGGCTATCCACGCTGTAATTAAGGGAAGGATTTTTTTTTTTTCTGGACCCCCTTCTCCCTTATGTTTAGCTTCATAAGTTCTGAACACTTTTGACGTTTGCCTCATTAGTTTAGTGATTTTAAGACGTTTTGTCCTATTTCTTTGTCAATTTTGAGACCAAACGTGCCATTTAGGTGTCGAGTTTTGCCTGGTGAGCGTTAGCGAGCCTGCAATTTACGAGGAAACAGCCTTCGTCCGGGAAATTTTTCCATTGAAAAATGTAAAATGTAATTTCGTATGGGGGTCTTCGTTTATTTATTTTATATTTTGTGTGTGCAGTGTAAAAGGGATCTGTGATAGTAAAAAGGGTTAGGTGAGATGGTTTGAAGCCTGTCAATTGTTGAAGGCCTTATCTAAACTGAGTAAAATGGTCAAACAGTGGCCAAACTATAGGTAAAAGACATCCAACAATATATAAATTAAAGTTTAATAGACGTCGAACAGTAGCCAAAAGAAAATTAAAAGGACGCCACCGGTACTGAATGGGTTTATAACTGTGAGTAAGACACATGCTGGGCTGACTGATGGACTAGTTTCCATTTATATCTGGAGTTTAACTCTTTCCATATTTGAGGACGCATCTTGACACTGTATTCTGGCTATCATTACACGATACTATACAATAAAGGAATGAGTTCTTGGGTTAAAGGGGTTACTACTATTTCAATCAACTCGCTTTCTCCCACACGTTATTCCTAAACTGAATAACATCGTATAATAATAATCAGAATAAACTGTCAAACGCGTTTCAATCCTCAAGAGGTTAAGGGTTATTGTATCAGCACCACCGCTAACCTTAGTCTAGTATTCTATGTTAGGCAAGATACATCATAAACGGCGTCATCCTACTGCACGGTATATTATGAGGTACCCTATAATAAGTAATGGAATTCTCACACCACGAATTATTATATATTGGCTGTAGGTTCCAGTAAGCTAGACTAACTCTCTTATAATACTGTCCTAATATTTCTCCCAACAATTCTCGCCAACCATGCTGCTCTGAAGAAGCCCTCTGTTGGTCCTCCACCGAATGAAGCTAAGCTGAATATAAAAACATATAAATCATATCCGGTAAATTAATCATACAACAGACAAAAAGAGAAACAAGCAGACAGGCAGCAACGATCACATAGTCTCCGCCAAACTTCGTATGGCTGAGATAATTAAATGTATAATCTGTTAACGTAACTTGTTAGTTATTGAGATACATATGCGTGCATATTGTACAGTGCGCGCACACATATATTAAGTGTGCATACATTAATACGTATCGGTACATTATATAAGTTTATACAGTTGCACCGTATTAGGAAGAGACAACCAGGCGCTGTTGGTTTGTGAAGGCAGACTATGAACGAGCAATTAGCAAAAATGTGTTTGTCTCATTGTTCCACTCGTCACCTGAAATTAATCCTCCTGACCTCATTGATATAAACGATTTAATATTCAGGCTATAAACCTATGCCTAGAGGGTGAGTTAGAACACTTCAACATAATAGAGTCCTACAGTGTACATTATAAGAGCCACTACGAGGTGATGCCTGGAGCAGTGCCGTATTATAGCGGTCTTCACCTCACTTTATGGCTGTATCCTCTGTCACCACACTACACTATTCCCGATACCGATTACGATCCATCATCATTTCGAGACATATGAGATCATAATATATTAAAGAACTTTTGATTGATGAGTCGTGAACCTCCTAGCAAATAAGCACAAATTTATTTATTGAAAGAATAGCAAAACCGATCAATTCTATCTATAACATGGTCATGAATTCACTGATACGGTGGTGTTCGCAACCGGTCGGGTTGTGTATTGACTGAAATACAGCCCTAAGTGACAAGTTCAGGAGGCATACAGTGTCACGGCTCGGGTGCTAAGGAATGAAAGCACAGACAGACAGACAGAGAGATAGTTACAAGGAATAGTTAGTATTTCAGAGACCTCGCGATCCATTCCGCAGAGATACTCGAAGTGGAAAGAGAGAGATTATTTAGTGCACTACACTCAATACAGAGTGTGCAAAATACCATCTACTCTCTTCTTGAACTGCTCTACTGAAGAACTGCTTACAACTTCGGAAGGAAGTTTGTTCCAGGTAGAACAGATCTTATATGTGAAAAAGTTGCACAAATACTATGGCTGAAACTTTTCAATTATATTTTCCAGCCACGGTTGCGTGTTGTTTTCATATTGAGACTAAGCATTTGTCAAACCCATTACGTATTTAAAAAAACTTCATTGAGCTGACCTCATAGTCTGGGTGTCTCCAACGGAAAGAGATCAAGAGCTCTCAACCGGTCCTCATAGCTCAGTCTTCTAATCGATGGAATAAGCTTTGTAAC
The DNA here is from genome assembly GCA_032716605.1 of Paralithodes platypus. Classification (NCBI taxonomy): domain Eukaryota; kingdom Metazoa; phylum Arthropoda; class Malacostraca; order Decapoda; family Lithodidae; genus Paralithodes; species Paralithodes platypus. The sequence continues at coordinate 23,244,654 of CM064509.1, read as the reverse complement.
CCTAGCTTGTACTCTTTTCAGTCGCTCAATATCTTTCCTGAGTGCTGGAGACCAGAATCAAACAGCATACTCTAGGAGTGGCCCTATTAGACCGTTAAAAAGTCTGAGGATTATTTCCTTATTGCTATACTTAACTTGCCTAAATATAGCCCAATATTTTCTGAGCTTTCTTCTCTACTTCAATGTACTGCTTCGTCAATTTTAGGTCACTGCTAATAACAACACCTAAATCCTTTTCTAAGTCAGTCACTTCCAGAGGCAATCCCAATAGCGAATAGCCTGACTAGGGGTTAGCTTGGCTGATATGCATCAAATTGCACTTTTCGAAGTTTAGACACATCTGCCATGACTCCGACCATTCACCCAGTCTGTTGAGGGCCATCCTAAGCTGTGCAACCCCTTTGGGGTCCTTCACATTCATTCCAAGCTTTATGTCATCTGCAAACTTGGAGATCACACTCAACAGACCAATATCGATGTCATTGACATATGTGATAAACAGAACTGGGCCAAGGACAGATCCCTGTGGAACTCCAGAAGTGACTGCAGTCCACTCAGAAGAAACACTATTGGTTACCACTTTTTGTTGTTTTTGTCTACATGTTAGCCAACTTTGTATTCAATTTGTGACCTCTGTATTGATAGTCAGTGCACTTACTTTTGGCATTGGCCTGCAATGAGGCACTTTGTCAAAAGCTTTTTGAAAATCTAAGTACCCACTCTTCATTTCATGGAAAAAATCCAGCAAATTTGTAAGACATGTTCGGTGTCACCTGAATCCATGTTGGGAATCTGTAATTAAATTGTGGATTACTAAGTAATCAATTACCTTGTCTACTATTATCCCTTCAAAGAGTTTTACTACGATAGAAGTCAAGCTAATTGGCTGATAATTCTTGGGACGCTCATGATCCTCTTTCTTTAAGATTGGGGTCACATTGGCCAGTTTCCAATGTTCAGGGACCTCTCCAGTTTCTAGTGATTTATTGAAGATCTCGCACTTCTTGTACAACTCGGGGGAAGAAAGCTATCTGGGTCGGATGACTTTAACCTATATAACCTATCTATTCTTTTTGCTACCTCCTCTGGGGTACATCTAATTCTGCTAAGAACTTCACCCTCATGCACTAACCCTGGAATTGGTATGTTACTGAGGCACAATATTCGCTAGGGATTTAGCCCTATCAGTGTCAGAGGTTTGTAATTGGCGTGTTGGATCCTTTAGAGATCAAATGCTACTTTTGATTGTCTTCCTGTTGTTCACATAGCTGAATAACTCAATAGGACTCCCTTTGCAAAGGGCTGCAGCGAGAGAGAGAGAGAGAGAGAGCTCCCTAAGTGCCAGTTTGAGGAGCCATATCAGCGCCATGGTTTAGGAGCTAAGGGTGAAAGGTGACACTGTTCTGGGGGGTTCGGTAAGGCTGAGAGCTCTGGGTGACGTGATCTTGAAAATAATGAGGGAAGATTTGTGCATAACTTTTCTAAATTTAAGATCAAAGGTGTAAACATTGTCGCAACTCATTGACTTCCACAAGACATCCATTACTCAATAACATTGTCTAATTCTAAAATCAAGAAAGGCATCATCGTATTTAAAAGATTCATAGGCAACGTTTTTTTCACAACATTTCGAAAAAACTTTGCACTGGTATTGGCAACTAGACAGTAGGTAGACTAACTCATATTATGTGACCGATCTTATGACAGTTTACTTCAGAAGCTGCCAAACTAAAGTTAGCAAAAATGAGCCCGGAAAAGGCACTATTGAGACTCCACTTTGAGGGTTTAGGTTGGCTAAGAGCTCTGGGCGGCAGAATACGTGACCTACCTACGGATGAACGACAAGAAGGCCAAGCGGAGGGGGACTTAGTGAGGAAGGATATATTAAATCCTTCAATACATTGACATCTTTTTAATTTAATTTCTGTTTTTTGTTTTGGCTACCATTATACAATTCAATCAGCTTACGAAATACCTATAGGAATCAAAGGAGTAAAACTAAACGTTCCATCTGTCATACGTTCTTCTGAAACTGAATCAAATTTTCTAACAGAAGACGAAACAAAAGGAATTATGGCCGTCACTGTATTGAAGGGGTTAAAGCGTGGCATAGGATATAAAGGGTTGTAGGTACATTGAGAGTAGTGACTAGCTTTATGGAGGTGAGCATGGAAATAAAGAAATCACTGCTTGATAGTATGGTGACCATACATTAACATACATTAACATACGGGAGTGGAGTGAAGTATGGACGTTGCTGGAGAGGTATAAATCAAGAGTGAGAGGGGCCCAAATTAGTAATTTGAGAAGTATGTATGGGGTCACATGGAGATATAGACAGACAAAGCACGAGAGCAATGTGATGTGGGTATAAATGGCTGGAGAGTATGAGGAGAAACACCTTGAGGTGGTTCGGTCATAGAAGGTGAATGAATGACTGGAAGAGTGTATGAGAGTGAGGTGGATGGGCAGAGAGGGAAATCTAGACCGAAAATGAAATGGAAGGATGGAATCGAGAGGTATATGATTGAAAATAGTGTGGGGTGGGAGGAGGGGCACTGACGGACAAATGACATAAGAGCATGGAAGCGATTCATTCATTCGTGTCTACACACTCGGGGATTAGCGTGTCTGGTAATAGATAGCTATATAATATATTTAGAGGTCCAGGTGACGTGATCTGGCGGCTGATAAGGACATGGAGAAGGAGAGGCGATCAACGAGAGGATGACTTGCTGGCTGAGAACATTCCTGGAGGCTTGGTAATAGGGGAGGCTAGGTAGTACAAATGAGTACAAAGCAAATCAAGCAACAACAGGTCCAGCGACCACTCAAGGTTGCTTGCCCTGCAAAACACTGGTGGTCAAGTGTCCAAGAAGTAGTTTAGTGTGGGTAAGGGAAAAATGGAAAGGGAAGACTGCCCTGGGACAAATGTCCGTGGCAGGATTAGATGTTAGTATGGGACAGTTGTTGGTAATATAATAGAGGGGAAAACAAATTATTCATTTACAAATGTAGTAAGTCGTGGATTTAAGGCAAGGTGTTTGTCTAAGCGAAGTTTAAAAGAAACAATGGTGCTGCAGTCTATGACATCTCGGGGAAGCCCATTCCACAAGTTGACAACTCGATTGAAGAAGAAATTCTTAGACTTGTGTGAGTTAAGCAGATTTATCAATAATTTTGCAACCGTTCCCCCGCGTGTAATTTGATTGGTCGATAGTGAAATAATTATTACAGTTCATATTGTCGATGCCTTTGACGATTTTGAACACTTGAATTAAGTCACCTCTTAATCGGCACTGTGTTAAAGGAAATAAATTAAATTCTCTAAGACGCTCCTCTATGGTTTGTTCTTTAGGCAAGGTATCATTTTGGTAACTCTACGTTGAACTCGTTCTACTTTGTCCATATCTTTTTGTTAGTAAAGGCACCAGGATTGAACGCAATACTCCGGGAGAGGGCGGACTAAGGAATTGTAAAGAGTTAGGATTACATCTTTGGATTTATGCTCAAATGACCTTCCTATAGAGCCAATTATTTTGCTTACCTTCTAAACAACTTCTCAACATTGCTGACTCGGTTTTAGGTTACTAGATATTGTTACTTCCAATCAGTTTCTCTGTCTACACTCTTAAGCTGGGTGCCCCATTCATTAAATAATTTGCTTTCTCATTTCGGTTTCTGATATGGAGTACTTTACATTTATCCGCATTGAAACACAGTTGCCAAATTTGAGCCCAATGTGACAACTTATCTAGATTATGTTGTATATCTTCAAAATGTTCATTTGAGAGTATGCTATTTGCAATGATTGTATCATTAGTAAACTTTGAGATTGTACAGGTGAGACCCTCATCTATGTCGTTAATGTAAACTAGGAAGAGAACTGGCCCCAGTAGCGATCCCTGGGGCACCCTGCTACTTACATTGATCAATTTAGATGCTTTACCGTTTATGACTACTCTTTGCTCTCTGTCACTGAGCCAATTTTCTATCCATTTCAACCCACTGTCTTTTATTCCATGCGCTTTTAGTTTTATTAATAAGCGTTTGTGGGGAACTTTGTCAAAGGCCTTATGAAAATCAAGGTATAAAATATCTACAGCTATACTCTCATCATATAGGTTGAGGATATCGTGGAAGAAGTCTAAGAGGGTTGTTAAGGGGAGATCTCCACTTGAGGGATTTTTTTCTTGACCCCTTTCTCCCTCATGTTTAGCCCCATTGCTTTTGATATTATAAAACGTTTGCCCGATTAGTTTAGCGATTTTAAGAACTTTCACCCCATATTAAGACCTTTCGTGCAATTCAGGTGTGGATTTTATCCTGGCGAGCGATAGCGAGCCTGTAATTTAAGAGGAACCGGCCTTCGGCCGGGACATTTTTCTACCGAAAAATGTACAAATTTGTCTTGAAAGGGACTCAAGGGAGTGTAATTTTAAGCTTGATGGAGGTCTAGGGAACAAACTAAATACCTCCCCTTAAGCAGGAGCATTTATTACGAAAACCATGTTGAGTATCTTTAGGTATGTTGTTTTCCTCTTAGTAATTTACGAGTTTGACTCTTATGAGTGTTTCTAGCATTTTACATACAACTGAGGTTAAGCTAATTGGAAGATAGTTACTAAGTAAGGATTTGCTCCCTTTTTTTAATATCGGTATTAAGTTGGCGAGCTTACACTGATCAGGCATAGTCCCAGACTGT